>CM056995.1:30128793-30728793 GCA_029891345.1 Dryococelus australis | reverse complement strand
ATTGTATGTAAATACATTTGTTAGGAATTTTGGGTGGTATATTAAAAACCAGGGTTCAAAATACATGTAAAACTCATTAAATTAAAAGGGAAGCACTGAAAGAGAAACGAGGGGGTTATACTCGTTCAAGGAATTATAAAGGAAAGCGAAGTGCTATTTACCAGTTCACTGAAAGCCTGGAACCTTTTTAAATTCATTACTGCAGTAGTATGTCCAGTACAGTATACCTGCCATCTGCTTTTTCCCTTAACAGACTGTGGCGGATGTACAATGACCACTGTACAATTGTTGATTTGAATGCAAAAAAAAAAAAAAAAGGGATTTTTGAAGAACTATTTAAATGAATTATACAACATTGGATTTGGACAGCAAGCAACTGATGCATGCTCATGCTGCATACAACTAGACATTTCACATAATAATGCCACAATTGAAATGAAGAAAAGAGCATGTATGATCGAAAAACGCATTCATGTTCTTCGATGCAAGGCATGCTTTAATGATTTAAAGATAAAGGAAAATAGCATTCTGACACTTTCGTATAACCGTGAGAAAATCCTTATTCTGCCCAAAGTGCAGACCAGGAAGAGTATTACAACAGTGAATAGTACACATATAAATTTATTATTTGTAGGGGATGCTCAAAAAATCCATTAGATAAGCAAAGTGTCTTCATTTATCGCTGGTTTAAAAGTGAATATCCGAAAGGTGTTAATGAAATTGCTAGTGTAGTCTTCCATCACTTAAGAGTGGATTGGATCCCCACGTTCCCCCCCCCCCCGGAAAATGGTTAAATGTCGCATTTCTAAAGCTTGTGTATGCAGTTTCCTTAAGCGGCAAGAGAAAAGTACAAAGATACGGGCGTAGTTTAATCTGTGATCTTTCATCGCGTGTAATAAAACCTCACTGTCACAGATCTAATTTGCACAGTACAGCGTAACGACGGAAACACTGCACGCCTTGCGCGTAGGAGCGATGAGGCGCTAGGCGTGCGTGTTAGTGTCGCCCGTATCGCTCCCTCGCTTCATGACCTTGGTCGCGGGGGTACCCGGGGGGTCCATCCCACTCTTAAAGACAATCATGCTTGAGCCTGAAATAACAACAATCAGGGTTCTTGTAGATGGCTCCGTAGGCCAGAACAAAAACTCCTTTATTGTTGGCATGGCTTCAAACAGGCTGCTTTGACATGCGCCTCCCCAGGTAGAAACATTGGAGTATTATTTTCTTGCAACTGGCCATTCGTTCTTCTCCTTCAGATAGAGTGTTTGCTAGGATTGAGAATAGGGCATGGAAAAAGGAAATGATTATTACAAGGGATAGGAACATTTCGCGAGTTCATTTCAGTACAAGATAGACGCCAAACACGTTTACTCTGAAGTTGACTTAAGAATTGGATCGCAGTTTATTAGACACGCCCTAGACGACTCTGAGCCAATAGCAGACTTGCAAGGAAACAAGTAGCGAGTGCCATACTGCCAGGTGTGAAGTAACACTGGCTACTCTGTGGAGCAGCAGCCAAGGAACAGACATCTAAGGCCATGACTGTAGAGTCTAGCCTACAGGTCATTGAACTGGCGAATTTTTCCTATCCGTAATTATTATTCCCCAGGAGTATGTTGACTTTTTTTTTTTAAGAACATGGGACTGTAATTCAACTAGGATGGAATGAATGGCTGGTTTCATATTGGTAAACAACAATTTATAAAGTTCATTTGAAGCCAGGTAGGTGTCACTTTCAGTTTAAGCCTTACAAGGGGTTATCCCTAAAATGCAACAGAAAATCAAACAAGGTTATGGTGTGTGGGGAGACTAATTATAAGACAGACTTTTGTAATTTTATGAGTTGTTAAAAAGGGCCCCAGCATTACTAAAATTGAGCCTGACGTTTTTTTCCAAAGGGAACAGCATTAAAGAAGTAATGTTACTACATCTTCAGAGGAGTTTGCAGGCCAACCTGGAGCACGATCTGAGTGCCATCCCAGTCAACCGACTCCTCGCAGTTATTGGCTATTCGCGGTTAAGTGAGCACTTTTTAAGGCCCTCCAAAAAGGCATTAACCCCTAGTAAATATACTTTTTTGGAGTCTCAGATGTTAACTTTTGAGAGTGATTAAATGTATCCACTGAGTTTATTGGCCGTATTGTCATTTTTATATTAAGAAGTGGTGGAAATGTAGAAATTAATTGAGAGGTGAAATTTAGCAGGTCCTTAAAAAGTGCTCACTTTACCATGCATGGCCTATACCAGAGGAGCGAATGCCTTTCAGTCGATTTCGGGTCATTAGGCATAGCTTCACGACACCGAGCAAAATAGAAGTGCTGCTTCCATTTGATATTAACTTTGGAATTGCTTGGTTACTCTGGTGGACTGCTTGAATTATATAGGCTAATGCTTTAGTAAAGAAAAATTATTTTTGTTCAAAAAATATTTAATATTTGTAATTATCATATTCAATTGCTTTTACGTGATGTAACTATTCCGGCCTGAAACAATATAAATAATGTAATTTTTCAGTATTGTATTGTTCCAAGTCCGCTTGGCAAAATAATGACTGTTCAGCAATTTCTCTGCAAGATAAACCCCCTAAAGCAAGCCGATTTACAAATTATATACAATATTAAATTCGAATCATGTACCGGCTGATGTATCCAGAGAAACTATTCTTCACTGAAATAAAAATTTTTCTTTCAAATCGTTACCCCTAATAATAATTTCTTATTTAAAATATCGATTCCTATAGATTACAATTAAATATTTCAACACAAGGTTTGGAATCAGCTCAAGCGTTTCTTGAAGTTACCGGAATGTCATTTTGGTAATGTATTTGAAATTTCCGACATTTGGTTTATCTTCAATAATATTAAATCTTCCGGCTTTTTCTGAATTTGCATTTTATTTCGAAAGTTAAATTTTATTACGGGTGAACAGTATACAAAAACCCAAAAAATATTCTCATGACATTATGGTGGTCTGGTCAATTTTTTAGTTGTTGCCTAGTATATTAATTTTGTTCAGATTTTAAGTTTATACAAGGAATATATATATATAAACCTTGTATAAACTTAAAATCTGAATATATATATATATATATATATATATAAGAAAATAATTCTCAAGTCTTGAACATTCTTTAGCTTTAGGTTGGTCCCACTGGCCATGTTAAACTTTCCATTTAGGTGTCATAACTTTGCTTTAAAACAAACAACCGAATATTTCTTATTATTTCGTAAATACATATAAAAAATATCTTCAAAAGTAGTCGTTAAGTTTCATACACGCGTTATCTGGTAATTATGAAACGCCTAGAAACCACTCATAATTTTTATATGATGCTGCACAAATTACGTCATAGTTAATTGACAAAAGTTCAGAATCTATTTTTGTTCGATTGCCAGAGAGTTATACTCTTAGTTTTGAAACACGTGCCCTTAACATCTGAGAAATGAGATAGCGGTTATTCACGGTAAAATGAGCACTTTTGAAAGCCCTGCTTACGATCTTCTTATATGCATGTTGTGCATTCATTCGCCTTATGTGAAATTAACATTGCCACGGGCCTCGTCACTTTACTCATACGTCGGTCAAGTGAAACTGTGTAATTATTAGGACAGTTGTTATTTTGCAAATCTGCTCATTTTCATACTTCGATGCATTAAAAAAAAAAACAGAAATGCAAAGAAATAATTAAATGTATCACGAATGGTTACCTAACACTTTTTATTTGACGTTAAGATATGGAACTACTTTCCATCCATCGTTACCAACTTTACTGGGTGAATTTACAGGTAGGAGTAGTGACATTTTTCTAAGGTTCATTTCAAAAGTGCTCACTTTACCGTGAACAGCCTTTAGGAACCATTAATTCAATTTGGCGTGTAAGGCGAAGTTTTAATGGCGTCGACCACAAGTAAATTTATTTTATATTTTAGCACATTTTAGCACAAGAGCTACTTCATGACATTTTTAAAATCGCTAAAAAGAAAATATTTTTGTAATTTAAAAGAAAATTCTGAAAAGAAGGAATTTCTTGCAAATTTTGATTTGCGGCTGCCCCTGGATTTTCGGAAGATAACTCTTGCCAAGCATGCCTTGAAATGAGTTGTGACAAGACCTTCAAGTGGCCCTTGTAAATTTATTTGCAGATAACAATGCAAAAACAATGCGATGTAAAAATAAATCTTCTCTGACGAAGAAGTATACGCTGTTCACAGTAAAGTGAGCACTTTTGAGAGCCTAATTAGTTTTTCCTTGCATCCACCTTGCGTCCAATTTTTTTAAAATCCTTTAGCCACCTTTTTGAATGCTTATTGCCATGTAAGTAATAAACATAGTGCGTATGTTCCACAGTACTCAGAAGTTAACGCCTGAGGCCAAAATAAACTATATTTATTGACTATTATTCCAAATGAGTGGGCTTTCAACAGTGCTCTCTTTACCGTGAATAGCCTATAGTTAGGAATATGTGTTTTTTTTTCGCGAAAATATTTACGGCCATGCTAGACTTCAATATCCTACGTTCACAACCACAACTACCTTCCGTTACTGACCGTGTGTATCTGCGTGACAAGACATGTACGTATTTGACTGTGTCAGTCGTAATAATTAATAATGTACTCCGATACTGAACGTCCATGATTCGCGGACAAGGAGTTGAGGCACGTGACATTTAAAATCATCCAACCACGAAAGTGCACACGAACAAAAGTTTTTTGGAGTACAGCTGGTCTTGAAATCTTTTTCGCGAAAAACACCTGTCTCTACCTATATTAACACGTAATTTCTACAAGTTGGAGAGTAATGTTTCGCGACCAACGCCCTTAACAAAACATGTGCGCAGAACGGAATGCTGTTTCCCGGCGACTTTGGAGCTTCAAGTGGAAAGCGATAACTGGATCGCAGATAAAAGTCGATCGTGGCCTCGTTCGGCTTTCCGAAATCCGCGGCGGAAGAGAAAACCCCGCGAGTGGCGACTCGGAATTTCAAGCAGGCCGACAAGCCGGTTCGCGCCGCTGACCTCTGCTCCGAATGCGAGTTTCCAACGTCGTCCTGCTCGAGTAGCTGCCGTGGAAAACACGCTCCCGAATTTCCTGCACGCAGGGACCTGCCAAATTCGCGCTGCTCTTTGGGAACACGTTAAACGTACAGCACGCATACATCAGCAATGCGTTTGTCATTGGACCATACTTAGGGGCAGATTTTGGGCGAAAATATTTTGGGCCAAGATAAAGTTCAAAGTACTGTGAGGTCGTCGAGATATTTCTGATTGGTTGAAGCATGTTGTAGTCGTGGTAACTGGTTGCGCACGAACCACAACAGCACAGTGTCGAAGTGACGGGATCTTGAGTGGCTCGGTCAAATACCGAAACTACACCAGCAGCCAACGTAGGCAAGACAACAGCCGACGTGTTTAGCCTATACCGTATTGAAGTCTACTGCGTGCTCCGATTTTTTCGCGACAAATCAGTGGCCCTAATCACACTTCTTTTGACACACTCCGGGTTACTCTGCGCCAATAAATGAATACTTCACGACTCTGCGCCCCAATCACGTACAGTTCAATCAGAAAGGGCGTGGCTTCACGTCTGCATTGCAGCCAATGGAGAATCAACGCTGGGTCCGATGCAGACGGCATTGTTATAGATGATGGTTTATCGCGGGAAAAGTTGACTCTTTGCTAGGATTCAACGTAGTTTACACATGTCCGACAGCTTTCTTTCCTTATTGGCTGCCATGCATGTACGGAGCCATTGCCCCATTTTATTGGACCAATGAGTATTGTGATACTATAAGGAAGAACGTTCGTGATTGGTCTGCAAACAACGGAGCCAAATCAGAACCTTGTTTATCCAATCATGAAGGAATAGACTAGGCAGAGTGTTAAGGAAGATATGTTGGCTCAACAAATTATCGCGATTTTCCATCATTTCTCGGTATTGTGAACTTTAGGCAGATGCTGAATAATAACGCGAATTTTGAATGTCTCAAGCTTTAGGCCGTCCGTATAGCCAACTGGGCACTACTGGAAATAAGCCTTTGACAAATATCACTGATCCTATCTGAATGCAGGCTGTTCACAATTACAACGAACCTTCCTGAAGCCCTGATAAATTTATACTTCCATAATACCCCTCCATCTCACGCAAACAAAGCTTAATTAAATTTAGAAAATTACACCAAAGGACACCACACCGGATTCGTGCACCTTCACTGTAATATTATTTTCCATAAAAATTACATATTTCCTACTAGTATAGCCCCGAGTATTTCGCGGATTGAGTTGGCAGCAATCTAGGCTGGACAGCTCTCTATACACTCGATACACTATAGTGTGCTTATTGGCTGATGTGATTGAGTGAGGCCCTTGCACAGGACTGTTTGACACTCACTCAAAATACTGCTTCCTGATTATTACTGGTTCACAGTTAAACGGGGCGTGCCTAAAGAACTGGCGTCCAATCACAACAGTAGGACAAAAGATTAAGCGTTTGGAGTCTACTTCGCCTCCGAATGAATTCGTGAAATACTCGTGGCTCTACCTAACAGGCATGAATCACCAACACACCTCTTTTCTCCCTGTATTAATTCTTGTTAATTACTAATGAACTATTAATTTCATACACGGTGTAAAAATAAGTATAAATCTAGACATACAAATTTTTGGTAATTTTACATTTTGTATGTGTAATTTGTAGAAACAACTAAAGTAGGCGTAATTTCTCGCAAATGTTCTTAATAATCCCGAGAGTACCACATGTCTTTGGAGAAAATATTTGTATGTACGGCTTAGTAAACACAGTGTTGGTGTTAGTTTACACATTCTTAAGTATGTGTAAAAATACACCCCCTCACTGTATTAAAACCCTAATTTACGTATTTTTTACTGCTACATAGTCGTTGTACGAACACCCACTGCCAGTAATTTTTTGTAACTTTTCTGGCGAGTCCCCCAACTCCCGCTACGTCAGCGTGAGCACTTACAACAGTTCTGTGTGCCCTCCGGCATGCATAACATTGACATATGTTGATGTAAAATCACACCGACTTCAGAGGAGACACTGCTTCCACATACATTTAGTGCGAAACTACCCAACATTTTTTTTAGAGTGTACAGAATATAAGTTAAAGTTCAATTTAACTGAAAATAAAGTACTTTTATTTATATTAACACACAAGTGGTATTTTTAGAAAACAACAAACATGTCATATATAGGATGGTTTTTCAAATGTGTTATTCAAAAGAATGAAAAAAACCGTAAATGGACTATATATATAGATTGTTTACGAAAATCGCCGACAAACTAAGTCAAGTGGTTCCTAACATAAATATTGACAAAAAGTATATACATGACATTCAGCGAAACTCGCTTCACAAGGTGGAGATGAGCTAAAGGTTTATTTCGAACAGCACGTGACCAACTTTACTTAGAACTCTGAAAGTACGTGCAGTGTACCAGTAAATGAAAGTACACATCTACAGAAGATATTTTCGGTTTACATAAGTAACAGGTTATTATTGGAGGGGGAAAAAATGGTGGTTGCCATCCAGGTTTAGCCAGTCGCTTCGAAGGCGAGTGTGGCGCCTCTCTACTGTGTGCGTGTGTGTGTGTGTGTGCGCGGTACTGCATTTACTGGTACACTACACGTACTTCCAGAGGTCTAAGTAAATTTTCGTCCCCTGTTATTCGCAGTAAAACTGCAGCCGTCTTCTAAAACTGCAGCCGTCTTCTAAAACTGTAGCCGTCTTCTAAAACTGTAGCCGTCTTCTAAAACTGTAGCCGTCTTCTAAAACTGTAGCCGTCTTCTAAAACTGCAGCCGTCTTCTAAAACTGTAGCCGTCTTCTAAAACTGTAGCCGTCTTCTAAAACTGTAGCCGTCTTCGTCTTTACGGGCGTGTACCTTCCTCAGGAAGCGAGTTACGCTAAATGTCGTGTATAGACTGTTCACGGTAAAGTGAGCGCTTTAGAAGCCCTAAGTTTCTTTTTCCTTTCCGCCATGTTCCAACCTTTAAACCACTTTTTTTTTTTTTTTTTTTAAGTAAATATTGCCATGCTAGTAATAAAGACAGTGTGTATATTCCACAGCACTCGGAATTTAACACCCAACGTTACAATAATATATATTTATTGACTATTATACCAAATGAGAAGTTTTCAAAAAGTTCTCACTTCACCGTGAATAGCCTATACTCACTTCGCGTCTATATTTATGCGAGGAATCACTCGATGGAGTTTGTCTGTATTTTTTTTTGTGTGAACGTTTAGCAATTTAACGGGCACGCTGCGACCAGCAAGAACACAATAACGCAGAAGAGTATGTACTTAATCTCAAGACTTAACTTAGAATTAAATGTGTTAGGAAAACCTACGAGAATTCAGAACTTTCTGAATAAAGGTTCGAGGTCCGTGGCAATGCTAAATTTACATACGATGGGGGGGGGGGGGGGGAATTCGAAACGTGGATACGAATAGATCTTAGTAAGGGCTTTAGAAAGTGCACACTTTACCGTGCACAGCCTGCAGCGCGATCTCGGTTATGAATTCTGAAATGTTTATTAAAAATTTTTAATTCATCGTTGAAAGATGAAAGCGCACCGGGCGACTTGTGCGAGGTGACCTACGAACGGGTTTCATAAGAATAAACGGGACAGACGTGAATTGACACGTAAACCAGTTCAGTTATCTGTTCGGAGTCATCCTCGACCACGTACTTTGTACCACACGCGGAGGCTGTTCGGTCGGATTCGATTGTCGGTTGCAGCAAGATTTTTTTTTTTTTTTAACCCTTGTCGAGGACTGGCTTAGTTAAAATCGTTTTTCCGTGTATTCTATGGAATTTCCCACAGAAATGTACGTGCACAGTTAATATGCGGGAAATCCTTCCGTAACGTCGTGAAACCCGAGCGGGTTCCGCGCATGCAATCCAGTCCATTCACGGTTATTTATGACTTTTCTGAAGCTCTGCTAAAATTTGTACTTCCAGGATATTCCCTCCGCCTCGTGCAAACAAAGCTTAACCGAGTCTGGGAAATTGCACCGTATTCGTGCGCACTCAGTACAATCATATTTTACATTCGAACTATTTCGTACTACGCATTACCAACATGCCTTTTTTTTTTGTTTCTTTTTTTTTCCTTCTCATTATAAATTAAATATAATAATTTATACATAAAATATAAATAAAATTTCAGTTTAACAAAAAAATTAAGTACTTTTATGGTATTTTAAGTTAACACGAGTATAAAACGCCTGTGATACTTAACATAGGCAACAATCAAACACGCCGTACATAGTGTGATTTTCAAAAGTTGGATAGAAATTTTTTCGGAGAAACCACGAATGGACTATATATACGAAATTTCACATCGCGATAACCCTGTATTTCAGAAACGAACAATACCAAAGCTACGGGAAATGCTGTTTGCCGCAAAAACCAGAACATTATTATAATTTTTTGTTTCTGTGACAGTTCGGATCTTGCACTCAATATATTTCTTCGAACACCAAAAAAATATCTCAGACCACGTGTAACAACTACGGACATTTAAAATACACAAATATCTTTTATATAGTGAGAAAGTTTGAGGGTTTTTGTTTTGAAATATCATGTTCTATATTCGCACATACTACCCGAGCGTATGCGGTGAATGGGTAACCGACCTGCGTATTGTCTATTCGAGGTTTCTTCGCACTTTTTGAATCAAACCTTTGAAAAATTCCCCCATGTACGACGTGTTTGGTTCTTCCCTAAATATGTGGTGTATCTCGAGGTTTTTATACTCGTGTTCACATAAAAGTGTTTTATTTTCTTTTTAAATTTAACTTCTAACTATACTTTCTTTATTAATTTTAATATTTCACTTATAGTTATTAAGAACAGAGAAGAAATAAAATAGGTGTGTTGGCATTGCCTAGTAAGAAATAGTTCTTATGCAAAATATTGTTACACTGACTGCGCGAGAATGCGGTGCGTTGTCCTTCTGGTTAAGCTTTGTTTGCATGAGGCGGAGGGATATCGTTGAAGTAGAACTTTAGCAGGGCTTCAGGAAAGTAGGAAGTAACCGTACGTAGACTATAGCTTATTTTCGCTCCTCCATCGACTTATGATGCGAGGTGTTCAGGGTTCGAGTGCCGGATAGGGCGCGGGTGTGCATTCGTGTGCGTTAGTGCAGGTCTTCGCGATCACGTCATTTAACTCTGTCAAAACAGTCGAGTGATTGTCAATAGGGGTGGCAATTTGTATTTTTTGTTTGTGTTCAAATCCATTTTCAATACGAAATATTTTTTACTTTTTGGAAACACTGTTTAGACACAGCATAAAAAAAAAATCCCTGCTTAACGAAAATTGAATATTTTTCCCCGTGACCACTTTTTTCAAACAGGGAATTTAGGGAACTAGCTAGCAAATTTAGGCCTACGCATAGGTTCAGTTAATCCAGGAAAGTTCTGTGAAATTTTTGGAATGTCAGTTACTGAAGGAATCGTGGTAGTACAGGTAGTTTTACCTAGATTTTTTAGGATACACTTTTGTCTAGTCTCACGGAAGATTTCCCTAACAGAGCAAAACGCGTTAGATTAAGGAAGGATATTAATAGCCGGCACCACGCGGGGCACGTTAAAAATATTTCAAATAAATTTACTTCTAAATTTTTTTATGTGCGCTAACTTCCTCTACCCAGTCTTTGAGAGTTATTAAACTCATTTATTTTCTCCGCCATTTTATTTTCAGCTACTGCGATGTAGTTTATTCAATTTTTATGCCGTAAGATTCATCCATAAAGTGGGCATATTCTTTCTTGTTACTAACGCAAGGTTTTTTTTTTTATCTTCTACGTAATATCTTATATAAATTATATTTTACTCTTTCTTGGTCAAACAATTTTAGTATTTATATTCACATTTCGCTGTCTTTCAAATAGTGCAGAATTAATTACCTGTTTTTCTTTCTATTTAAATGCACGCTTTGGTTTTCTACACTTACTTAAATTTCCACTTTATAAATTCCTATAGGTAGTTAAACTGCAGATATAATAAAAACGGTATGTTTGAAAAAAAATTATTTTAACCCTACCTGCCAAAATATAATACTAAACAAATAAGGACCGGAAATGATGAGAGTGTCATACTATAACTAATTAATTAAAGGCTTACTTGTTGGTCATCTAAAAACTGGAACTTCATATGACAAGGAAAATACATTCTTTTAAGCATATTTATAGGAGTGTTATGTCTCCCTGTTTATATACTGTAGGATCTCTTTCTGTGGTGGACTGATTTATTCACACCCCGTTATTTTTATAAACATCATCACCAAGGCTGGTTTCCGCATTAAAAAGCTATGCTGAGTGTGTCTGGTGATGTGGCTTGTATTCTTGCGTGGTCGAAGATTCGTTTCAAATAGGGTACAATGAATGTTTTCTCCATGTGCTATTTTCTTATAACTCTTCATGAGGATGTGGTTTCCAATTCCTTAATGTATTTTATGAGCACCCCTACCCTTGGATCGACTCTCAATAATTCGCTGTTAAGAGACGCCCAAATCTCTTCACTCACTCACTCACCCACCCACCCTTCGATTGATATTTCGTTTACACTCTTGAGTACGTTAGTACAATTATTTATTTAAATGCGAATTTTGTCTGTCATTTATTGATTTGAAACGGTTGCTGCTGGTTTGTTGCCATAAGTATGACCTATTTTCAAAACCTAATTTACCACTGGCGATGCAGTGTGATTGTGCCAGCCATATGTGACCTGAGGGTGGACTGGTGTTCATGTATTGTTAGTGAGTTAGTGCTGTCCTCGTAATTCCTGCAGAATGGTTGCAGCTGCTGTCAAAAACGGCGCGACAGCTGAAATTTACGATGAGCTGCGAGACTCCCGTGTGCCCCAGAGTCTCATTGTGAAATAAAAAAGATGTATCGTGCAGATTTAGTTTTGCCTCCAGCTTCTGCGAACAGGTGCTATAGCATCGAAAGTGGTTGCACGCACACATGTTGTTGATTCTGATCGGCAACGAAGATCATCGACGTGCATCACAAACGACAACGCGGTGCGAGCGGAGGGGATGATTCGCCAAAGTCGTAGCGTGACTGACACAGGAATTGCACGGGGAAGTGGATGTGTCACATTCCACCATCCCCGACCAACTTGCATGTTGCAAGGCAACTACTTCTTTAGCCGGGTAATCACAGCAGTTGAGTCACGGGTTTTATTTAACTCAAGACTGAAGGAGAGCGTCTATGAAATGTAACACACGCCGCAACATCCGAATTAGAAATTTAAGGTTTCACCATGAGCAGAAAAGTTCTTCTTCTTTGTTTGTAAATGTGTGTAGTTTAGAATTTCTCGCGTGGAAAGAGCACTATAAATGCTTCTTCTTAAATCTGAGCAATATGGTCCCTGAGTAAAGCGCCGCGATGATCTGTACACTGATCAGGATGGGCCCGCGGTAGCTGAACGACTAGACTTCTCGCCTCCGAACTGGGCGAACCGGGTTCAATCCTCGGCCGGCGCACTCCCGGGTTTTCGCACGCGGGAATCGCGCCGGACGATGCTGCTGGTCGGCGAGTTTTCTCGGGGATGTCCCGTTTCCCGCTCGCCCTTTCGTTCCGGCGCTGCTCCACACTCGCCTCGCTTCACCCTCATCGGCTCTCAAGACCTCGCTATTAAAGAGCCGCCCAGATCTCTTCTCTCGCTCACGTCTCTTGTACGATGATGGGTAGTTTTCACCGCAAGTCGCGTTCATAATGCTTTGTTTATTTACATACAACTTCGGTCGAGTAAGTCGCGGTTCGTATCCCAGACGAGCCAGAACCGTACGTAGGGGCCTACGTCTAAGCATAAGTTAGCTTGAAGTAAGAGCCTCCCGACCCGTCTATCCACAAAGTTCTACTTCCAGGACATTTCTCCGCCTCATATAAACAAAACTTAGAATGTTACACCAGAGGGCCAACGCGCCGCATTCGTGCGCTCTCAGTGTAATAATATTTTGTATAGGCTGTTCACGGTCAAATTAGCACTTTTGAAAGCCCTGCTTAAGCTTTACTTGTTTGCACGTTGTGCATTCTTCCACCTTACGTAAAATTAACATTGCCCTGCTCCTCGTCACTTTATTCATGCGTCGGCCAGGCGAAACTGTAAAATTATTATAAAAGAAAATATTCTTAAAATATGGCCATTTTTACACTTCGATGTACTAGAAAAAAAAAACAGAACGCGAAAGAAATAATTTAAGTTATCACAGGTGGTTACCTAACACTTTCTATTCGACGTTAAGATATGGAACTACTTTCCATCCATCGTTACCAACTTTACTGGGCGCATGCCACTCAGTGCGCCAGTTAAAATATATGCAGGTAGGGGCAGTGACTTTTATCTAATATTGATTTCAGAAGTGCCCACTTTATCGTGAACAGCGTTTATCAAAGTAATTTTATAATTCAGTTCACATGAACGTATCATATATTTTGTTAAACTGAAATTTTCCTTATATTTCATTTATTAATCTCAGTATTTCATTTAAAGCTGATATGATTTAAAAACAGAGAAAAATAAGTATGCCGATAAATGCCTCGTAAGAAACACTTCTCATTTAAAAAATTGTTAAACTATGTTCCCACTAATGCGATGCGTTGTCACTTCGGTGTAGTTTTCTTGACTTTGAATTAAAAATATCATGTTACTCAGCTAACTTCGATGTGCCTTCATGTTAAGAGTACACTTTATTTATTAATGTTTTATTTCCTTTTTTAAATTGATAGTAATAATATTATATATATTTCCTATACATTATATTATAGTAATATAATAAATACAAAATTAAATAAAAAAAAGATTAAAATTAAAATTAGACACAATGCTTTAAATTTTTTTTTTTTTTTCGAATAACAACCACTTCATAAAACTGTGACCGGATAATAGCATTTTATTATAGTAAAAATGCTGTTCTTACTCTCTCACAAACATTATAAATTAAAAGCATCTGCATTTCAGCATCCTACCAACATCCAAACAACTTTGGCAGGAGGCAGGATTGTTATCTTGGTTACATAATAGGCTTTGAGGCATGCCATTTTATAGTAAATTCGCAGTTCATTCAGACCTTTTAAATTAAACTTACGCATGAATAAAGCGATGAATCCCACGACAGTGTTAAATTAACATAATGCGGAAGAATACACAACGTGCATACAAGTAGATCTTATGCGGGTCTTTCGAAAGTGCTCATTTTACTGTGAATAGCTTATACGCGAATATTCAGGACAGAACCAAACACGTGATATTGGAGTGATTTTCCAAAGGTTTGATTTTAAAAAAAAAGTGAGAAACGCCAAGAATGGATTATATTTTTCGCGTGGAAACAATAAGAAGAAATTTAAAAAAAAAAATTCTCCCCTATCCCCCTCCCCACGAGGAAATGCCGGCGACGCCACTGCTCATGTCTGTGGTCAGCGACGTGACCCAGGGCGAGGCCGCGGCCCTGCCCGCGCGAACGCCCGTTGCGCAACACTCGGTGATTGGTTGCTACAGGTGGAGCTCGCCCGCAGCGCCGTGGAAAGCTGGCCGAGATGGCACGCCGCCCGTCCTGCAACTTCCAAATAACTCTTCTTGTCCTTTTATTAAATTTCTTCCGGTTCTTTTTTTTTTTTTTTTTTCCCGCCTCTTGCCGAACCTCGCCGCTCGGAACTGGTCCACCAGCGTCTCGCGGGCACTGAAACTCCACAGGGCGCTTTCCTTAAGGCCCTCGCACAATTGAAAACTTTAACATTTGACTATACGATTTGACTTTACGTTGGCTTTCCGACATGCTGTTTCTTATGGAACTTGACACAGTGGAACTGTCAAAGGTAGAGTCAAGCATTCTTGACTTTACGATTTCGAAAAGTTGAAATTTAAAGTCAAAGTCCAACAGCCATTTTCCCGAGAATCTCGCAGAGGTTAAGAGGAACGTGTGTTATTTTATTGTTGAGCGTTTTTCATCTCGGTATATTAAACGAAGCTCGACTTAAATTAAATAAATGGTAAACGAATATAATGAGCAGAGGAAATACATGAATTTATATTTATGAATAGAGTAAACAAGTGAGTTTTTTTGTTTTGAAATAAACACCAAACATAGATTTTAAACCTATTTTTAAAACAGTTAGGTAAAATGCACTTCTGGATAATACATAACAAGAGATCAATTTTTACGAAACTCGCAGAACCGATGTTCGATTGTCTGAACTCTGACTTTACGGTTGTATTGTGTATTGGTGGTTTTGTCAAAAGAACGGAAATTTTAAGTCAAATGCTAAAGTTACCTATTGTGAACCTTCTCTTACGGCGGGTTCACAGTAACAAAAAACGAAGGCACGGAGCATTGGACGTAACAGTAAAACATTCACACAGCTAAAATTCTACATCCAATACATTCCTCCGGCTTGACCACGTCTAGAGAATTACGCCAAAGGGACAACGCACCGCATTCGTGCGCACTACATGCAATGGTATTTTGCGTATGAACTATTTCTTGCTAGGCATTGCCAACACAACTGGTCTCTCACTGATTTTATTCACATTAACTATGAATGAAATATTATAGTTTTTAGGTAAAATATAAATAAACTTTTATAGTTCTAACAAAAATAAAGAATTTTTTTGAACACATGTATAAAAAGCTTGTGATACATAGCAACCAAACACGTTATACATGTGGTGATTTTTCCAATAGTTCATTAAAAAGAAGTGAAGAAACTACAAATAGACTATATCAAAGAGACAATGTGCAAAATTTATTCACAATTGAATACATATTATTTTTAGCCAATGAAATTTTGGGACATGTCTGACGTCAGTTGTCAGTGTCAGTAAGTAATGTTTTAATATCTTAGCTGCCTTTAAAAAAATACATGAAATGGATTTTAGTAACAAATCGTAAAACTATGTTAAAAATGAACAGTAATTTAAAAGAGTTGGCATTTTCTCTTTTCTTTAAAATCTTTGCTTTTGTAATCGTAAGAATTCTGACAACTTAAAAAAAAATTCTGCTAGTACACTGTCACCTGTTCTTTGCTACATCCAAACTAGACAGCCAAGGAAAACCGAGGCTTATAGGCAGGTCTTCCTCCATAAGGAAACTGCTAAGGAGGAATGCAGCGACTGCAGTCACGCGAAGAACTGTGACTATTGACTGGCCGGACGAGAAAAATTTGGTTAATGCCTACGTGCAGGCAGGGCCTATACAGGAATACCCGCGGAGGACCCGCAACGGTTGTATGACGAGATAATTCGAGGAGCCGTACTATCTAGATTGGAAGACGTGAACACGCTCGCAGCTGTTCTGGAACTTGCAGTCAGGTGGATGGAGGGGTGACAGAATCCACTCTCCTAGAATAGAGGCAGTGGACATGCTTGTCGTCACCCAGGCAGGCCTTCCAACGGAGCAGCAGGCTCTAATCAGCCTGCTCAAGGAATGTTATTGGCGTAGAGGTGGGCGGTTCGATGAAACCGACATCTTCAGGGATGCTGTCCGTACATACGGGAGGCGTACCTTCGATTACAGCAAGCCCTTCACGGGATACACCGTGGTCATGTATTAGTCCTTCGTTTGGACAGCATCCTATTACGAGAACTGGGATACGCCGAGGGAAATTACCGGACAAGACAAAACCTGGATTGACCAATGACGACATGGCAAATGTTTTAAGGACAAGAGCTAGAGTTACCCTAGAGGGAATCATGATTGAGGGAGGATAAACGTGGGGGAGGGGGATCGAAAAAGAGTCTATAGCCCTCCCCCCCCCCTTTTTCTAGGCTGTGCCGAACTCAGGGTGGAGGAACATGAAAGAGAAGAAAACTGAAAACCACCCCCTCCCACCGTGTCACTCTCAATCACCACACATCGCCCACGTCATATCCGATCCTGACCACCACTTTTGGCACCTATGACGACCCACCCGATGGCACCTGTTTGTGGAAAAAGGAATGACGAAGGGACAATGAGTTAGAATGAGTTGAATTGATGTGTATGAGTGCGACTGAGACCGTTCCGATAGTCTGCAGTGTGGTTCGACACCGCTCTTTGCGCCCGGGGGTGAGGTGGCGGGGAGTGTTTCTGGTTACCGGGCATTCCTATCGCGGACGCGACAGTTAAGTGTGTGCGATAGTAGTTTAGTGTAGTATTTCGTTTTATCTTTCGGACCAGCATGGCGGTTCAAAAAATTGCAAAGTTCCCGGTGGAATCGTGAACATCTAAAGGGCCGAATTAGCTTTTGTTTGTGGGAGTTAACGTAAGCTAGACAGTAGCGCTCCAGGTATGACCTTTTAATAGGTATCGGCCACTTAGAGGGGAGGTTTGGTGAGGCCAGCGCCGGTTCCACCAGGAACTTTGTTATTTTCTATAAATTCATATTTTGCTAAATTTCTTCGGTTCTGCAGCATATATATATATATATATATATATATATATATATATATATATATATATATATATAAAGTAATCTACTTTGTCGAAATTTTTTTTACTTTGTTCTGATTGGCATGCGCCTGCATAAGACATTAAATATATCCCTTTCCTTCCACACACTATCTCAGGACCTTTCATGCGCATGTTCTGTTATGCGCAGTTGTGGATCAATAGGTTAGAAATAACGGTGCTCATTTCAGGTGTCCTATGGTTACTGTCATCCTATCAATTGTGAACCAAGGTTACACGACGCAAAATGGATTTCGTACGAGGCCACGAATGAGAAATCTCACGCGAGAAAATCAGGAAAATACCATGAGAAATGACTCCACAGATCAAACTTGGAGCAGAATACCATCTTGTATGAGAGAATCCGATGGCCTCGGTAAATCTTAACTAGCCATAATTTGGATTATTACATCTCATGAACACACGCTGTTTTAAGGTTGTGGCTGTTTAATAGAACATGGTATTTCTTATGCACGTTCAACCATCTCACAACCATGACTGAACTCCACTCGATTTCGAAAACAATATTTCCAAGAGGAATTTGCAATTCATATTTTTCGCCTGGTTCCTCTTCGTTCAGCTACATTTCCTGCTCTACTTATATCTCTGTGGTTGACTTATGAAGGTCTGTCACGTGGCTAGTAGACAACGACCAATGGATTCGCTAGTTCCGCGCAAAACTCCTGGAAACAGGACATGCTCCATTTCATGCTTTCGTACGAGATAGGGCATACACTGAGAGAAAATCGAACAAAATATCTGTTTGTATAGGGACAAATATATATTTAGTTGCTCTAACAAAATATATTGTTGAGCAAACAAAATTTGACTAGCAACTAAATTTAGTTTATTCGTCTAACAAAATATATGTTTGAATAAACAACATCTGTGTGTTGGCCAAAAAAAAAATTAGACTGTCAACTAAATATTTTGTTGAATAAAGTATATATTTGCTTGGCCACTCATTTGACTGCCTTCGTTTGAAAATAAAGCTCAATAGTTTGTTTGTATTTTTTGTGACTATAGGATAGTAACCGGGTTTGTTAGTGCATCTATTGATGCTTAACAATCGTATAAACACATTAATAAAACAATGAAACAAGAAACTGAAAAATAAAGCAGTAAAACATGAAATATTAATTTGCACACGTTGCCCAAAATCTACAGTATATATATTTAAAAGCTTTCCAACAACATCAGTTATCACATTAGCTGATATTACTAAGGCGTGGGTCGAATTGGTAATATTTTTTTATATCGGCCCAAACTGTTTAATGTACGTGTAGCCAAATTTAGTTGCACCAACCACATTTTACAGTTTGAGGCAACCGAATGAGAACCACAAAATAATTTGGTTTCAGCAACAAATTATTTTATTGCCCCTATACAAACAAATAATTTGGATGCACCAAAAAAATTTTGTTTGTCTCAACTAAACCTTTTTTTTTTCTCAGTGTATGCATTGCACGAAATATTATCTCATGATCTTTAGTATGAGAGTTTCATCTCGCAAGTGGTTTGCATGTATCGTGTGAAATCTGCTTTACCGCTCCATCTCACATATCTAGCGCTCGTTTCTTTCTCTCCCCCCTCTTGCCCCAAAACCATCAGCTTCGACGTGGCCAGATGTTTCAGGACGATGGGGTCTGGTTTGCCCCTACCCCCCTTCACCGTTCTAAAGATTTCCAGTGCCAAAAGAAAGTCCCGGGCACGCGTGGCCGCTAACTAATTCAGGGGGATTTATATGTAGTCGCAATGAGCATGTAGGCGACATTAACACGAGGTCTGAAGTCGATCCGTCGACCCTTCTGGCAGCATCCCAGAGAGCCGAGTGTTGCCGCGGCTTGTGCAGGGCGAATCCTTTAAAAGAGGCCCCGTGGGACATGTGTGTAACGGAGCGAGGGAATGAGGAAATACAGTCCAGTGTGACAACAAAATACCCAGAGTAGGTGCACAGTAGTTTGATTCAGTGAAGCAAAGGTACAGGTATTTTGTTGTCACACTGGACTGTATTTCCTCGTTCCTTCGCTCAGTTACACACATGTCCCAAGGGGGCCTCTTTTAAAGGACTCGCTCTGTAAATGTGACTGGTATTCGTTGGAATTTAAAAAAACCGCGGGAAAGAACGCGTAACGAGTTTTCGGGGTTTCCGTCCTGTCGCAATTCATTTTCACAATTTTATTTATTTATTTATTTATTTTTTAATACACAAATGAAATAAAAGGAACCATTTGTAAAAATTAACAAGGTAGTCTTCAAACAATTATTCGCATGGTTCGTTTTGTCATATGCTTTACGAAAGTCAATTTACAAAACTTTTAGGACAACCACAAATAAATAAATGCAGAAATTCCATTACACTGTACAGATTAAAAATAATTCACAAACATATTTATCTGCGATTACAGAGATAAATCGAAGTAGGTCAACACATTTTGTCGCTTTAAATTATCTCATTTCAGCGAGTGAGTGAGCATTCAGAATTTTTATGTAATAAAATAAACGGGTTGTTTGTTCGCTTTGTGATTATACAGTATCTATGAAATCAGCTTTTTTTTTTTTTTGCGATGGACCACAGCGCACTGAAAGACTACATTTGAACAGTGACTGGTGCAAACATAATTAATAAATATTTTCGCACCTCACGTTACCCTTAATAACATCGACACATGCATTTCGCTCTGGAATTGTGTTTAACCAGAGTTAGTTATAAAATTTGAACGAGAAATGAGTTAAAACCAAAAACAAAATGATGTGCTTGGGTGATTTTCGCATTTATTTTTCGCTCGTGTGAAAATGCTACGAAATTCTTGTTATGATACATATGGGTCCTTTAGTAAGTTTTCCTTAGGCTATTCTGAGGTTTGTGATAAATATGTACTCTGATTTATGCTATTTGTGATTTTGTTTCAGATGTAAAATTATATTGTAGTATATCCGCGTTGTTGTCACACTTTCCTCAATATGTCATATATCATTGTCATGTAATTTTTGGTTGGATTGTAATGTTATGTATATTTTATCTATAAAATATAATATTTCATTTAAAATCAATGCGAATAAAACGAGATAGAAAATAAGTGTGCAGGTAATGCCTAGTAATAAATAATAATTGCGGAAAATATTTCTAAATGAGAGTGCACAAATGCGATTCTTTGTTTCTTTGGTGTAAATTTCTAGACCAGTTTCAGCTTTGTTTTGCGTGAGGTGGACAAGTGCCTGAAAATATAACTTTAGCAGTGTTTCAGAAAAGTTGGAAGCCACCATGAGCTGCCTATACAGATCGCGTTACAGTTGTTATAACAACGAGCATTCATATTTATTACACGCTTTTTTTTTTGTAAACGCCGGTATTTGTTCCGCTAAAAGTTAACTACGAAATCACGCAAGAAATTAATATTAAAACTATGCCAAAATTATTAAATGGTGCAAAACAGTAGAACAAATAACAGGGAACTACCATAATACGATTATAAAGAAAATTTCAAAAATAATGTTTTAAGAAAATGATGGAATTAATACAAATACTATCCTTGAGGTGCCTAGTGTAAGAAAACATTTGAAACAAAACATATAACATTTCACAGACACTGACCAAATCAGAATTATTTCAGTTGTTCTAAGTATATCACATAAAAATTAATCAGCACACGAATACAAAAACTACCTAGCACTCATCGAGTTGAGATTGCAAAGGTTTTAGCACTGGGAAAGGAAAGTTTCCATGCGACTTTTTAAATAACAAGTACACTTGTAACTCGCTGTACTGTTTTTCAAGAAATCGTGAAGAGTCTGTCGATCGATATGCCTAAAACACTATTTTATTGTAATCCCAATACCGCAAAATGATAATGCTGTCGGTGTTGTTAAACTGTTGATAGAATCCCGAAATGCAGATACTCATAATAACACTTAGTTCACGTGGCAACTTTTAAGTGATTCTCAGTTCATACATTTATAATGATTGTGTTTGTGAGGATGAATCGCCCTTTAATTATAATAAACTCGCATTATCTGCGTTCAGCTTTATACGACAGGAAACATTACCACTAACGTCAAATAGAATTGACATAATTTGTACAAAGAAAAAAGTGGTCCGTAAATTGAGACACCGACAGGATATCAAAGTGAGATTAATAACCGAGCGATATTTTAAATCCAGCTTTAAAAGTCCAGACTGAACGTATCCAGCGCTTTACGCGTTGCCAAATTATAGAAATAATTATGTTACCGCAAAAGGGATAACTGACTCTTTAAGAATGTAATTTTATATGTTCAGGTAGCCATTCAGCCCGATATGAGTATGTACGCACAATTTGCTATAGTGCTCTGGATATCAATGCCAAGTTTTTGACGTAAGCTACATATTTTTGAGTTACTGGTAAGATATTCAATTTTTTTTTTTTTCGCGGGTTAACAAGTTTCGAATTAGAACATTCGCTCATATAGGCGTAAGTATGAAAACGGCAGCAAAATGTTAATTTTTTTGAAAGGAAATTTCCGCATTCATACACTTTTCAAAAACGTTTCTTTTTGAAAAATCTCTACATTTTTTTTTTTTTTTTTTGTAAAAGTCTTGACGTTCTGGTCAGAAAGTTGAAACATTTTTTTTTTTCCTTGTTGCTACCCAATGAAACTCAAATAAATTGTCAATGTGATTAGTTGTGTAGTAGACAAGAGACCATAACGTACACACAAAAGATGTACCAGATCGAATCTTACCACAATATGTATCTTACCAAAGATGTTTATAGTTCAGGAATTATCCATAGACTACGAACAACACACAAGAGGCACTAGAAAGAAACAGAAAGAAAACCTACTACTAGCTACTGACGAAATGATATACTCACAGAGACTTGAGTGGAAGTAAATTTGATTTAATTGGAAAACAAATATTTCGGTTGAAACATCATCAATGAAATGAATATCTGTGAAAATACTAAATATTATGTAGCAGCTCGTTATTGGTTTCAAAAGTTAATTTTGGTTTGTGTGGACGTAACTATGGGTGTAGCTTTCTCGTACGTATTTCTCATTTGCAACTCAAAACTTAGTTAAGTCTCTGCAGGTCCTTTAAATTATTTAAAAATAAATAAACGATATTTATAAATAATTTCTTCATACCAACTCAGTTGGGAGAACATGAGACCTCAGTCCAGGGCTCCATAGGCATATAGGTAGAGCAACTTTAACGATCCAAGATGGGGGAACGTAAGCCAGATAAGTTTCTCAAAAAAAACCATTCATTATTTTACGGTTGCAGTCTATGTGTCGAAAATCCAGCACACTTAGCTTAAAATAAATGTCGACCGCTGCAACAGCACTTGGCATCTTCTGTAGCTGGCTCCGTTGGTCGTGGGCCTTTGTCTTCTCTCTCTAGGTTCTCGAGCCTTAGGTACGCCACTAGAGTCTTTGCCGTATTACACGCAATAGTGGTAGCTCAGACTCCGCTTAAATTATTCCTCTTCAGATGCCACGTGTCTTCGCCCTATAGGCAGTCTGCACTTCCGTGCGGCACTCGGCCAATCGACCAGCAAATTGAAATATGTCTCAGGCTGACGACCCACCAGGTCATCGCCTGCCTGACCGGGGGAAAAAAAAAACACGTTGGCTAAAAGCCTTTAAAAAAATGCATACTTAAACGACGCCTTTGAACAACGCGCCAATCACGAGACGGCTACATCATAATCTTACGTCTTGGGTAACCATATCAACCAATCGACAAATTCCTATATGCAAAGCGGCCCACATACAAATATCTTTGTGAATGAAAACAGAAAGACTTGCAAACATAATTAGTCCTACATACACGGAAATACGTTTTCCGATGTTAAAACAACTTGCAAATTTTTCATGTAAATTAAATCTGGAGTAAATAAAATACATCTGCCACCAAAAAAAAAAAAAAAAAAAAAAAAACAAATAAATACTACGTTAACATGCACATCGCAAAAAATAAACTGAGATAATGGTGACAGGGGAAATGTAGTGGGCATTTGAGGCTTTACAACATAGTACTTACTGTTATTTCTGGTCATTTTTATTCATCGTATAGTACTAAAACTAGTTCTGCAAATACACTACACTCACTACCTTGGAACAGAACAGTAGTTGATGAACTGTTGGGCTGTCGGAGCGCTAGTCTCCATGCTTAGTGTGTTAAGGTTGGTATATCCCGTACTCAGATTTCTACAAGATTCCTTAGGCTGTGCCCGAATTCGCCTGAAATGCATAATTGAGCGCACCTGTCCCTGGGAATGACATCATAAGTTCTGTCCGAATTGCAAGTGAAGTGTGCAAGTAGGTGTTCAAGTATGCGAAGATGTATACTTCTCGCGTGCTTGCGGTATATGTGATGACATTTCGAGAAGCATTCTGTAGGTTACTAATTGATATACGACGTAATTTTTTTAATTATAATTTTAGGACGGATACATTACTGCTTGGCAGCTTAGAACTTTGAACTAAGTAAATAATAATCGTAGGGTGCGCCTTAAAGAAAGGTATAATCAATAAATACGTCTATGACCTACAAAATATACGGTAAAACAAGCAAACTTGCGTACAATCAGCAAGACAGCGAAAGCCACGTAGATCAAATTGAAACATTGTTTTAATCCTTTATTTAACTCCATAAGACTCTGCAATTATCAAATATCTGTACGAATAAACATTCAATAAAGTGATCAGCTGGCTAATAGATCACAACGAAGCCAACAAGACTACCGGTCCGAATTCATCACGTTGGGTGCCAAGGGCAAGTGAAGTATGCACAGATGCAAGTACACAAGTATATACCTTAATTCGGATACGGCCTTACATAGTTTGGTACAAGTGCACCTGGACCGTGCGAATAGCTGGTAACGTATGCATACTTTCGCAACAATACAAGTTCGCGTTAAAAAGACCACTTTCGGAAGCCATGCATAAGATCTACATGTATGTAGTTATGTAGTCTTCTGCCTTACGTAAAATTAGCATTGCCATGTTCCTCATAACTTTATTCATCCGTAGGTCAGGTGAAACTGTGGAAATATTAGAAAAGTTAATATTTTACAAATGTGGTAATTTTGACACGCTGATGCATAAAAAAAAAAATTTTTTTAATTATCACAAACGGTCACATAACACCTTTTATTTGACGTTAAGACATGGAACTACTTTCCATCCACCATTGCCAACTTTACTGGGCGCATGTCACTCAGTGCTCCCGTTATAATATATGCAGGTAGGGGCAGTGATTTTTTTTTACTAAGGTTGATTTCAAAAGTGCTCGCTTTATCGTGAACAGCCTTTATCAAGTCTTCTGTAATTGCGCGTGAGTATTACGCTTAAGAACCGCCATTATTGCTTCGAAAATAAACAAAGTTCTTTTTCTCGCTTTTACGTAATAAGTTGTGATGGTGCCGATGTGTGTTAGCAAACATTTCTGGCGGTTCCTTTATTTTTGACTTTCAAAAGCTTCAGATCAATATTAACGATAGCGTTTTATTTTTTAGTTAAGTTAGAAAAAAAAATCATAAAATAGGGATTTTGAATATTAGCGCGTCGTCGTTTCTCCACGGACGATTGTAACTAAAAACTGAGCTCATCCGAGCTGAGTTATGAAAGTAATCGGGTAGATAATTGATGACGAAGCGAACAGGGCCTTAAAAACTAACAGACATGTCAAGGCGTGTTCCGGCTTTAGAGGAGATTAGTATGTTTTCCCGTCAGGAGCAGGTTACTTTTAATTGCTGGTTCACAAGAGATCTGGCGGAAGTCGGATTCTGTGGCGGAGAGTTGGGCGGGCAGGTTTCTCTTTCGCCACGCTTACACTTTTTAAACGTTTCTTAGGCTCCGTTTTCGAACGAAGTTCTCACCAAGTGTTAGAAGTCCTTTGTACTGAAACGTTTTCTGTGAAATCGTTGTTTGCGCGTAAACACATATCTAGGTAAATAAAAGTTCTGGAAATATGACTTCCCAACAGAAAATATAAAAAAACAATAATATATGGCCCCATTTTTTTACTTTAGTCATATTACATGTATTCTTGGAGAAAAAAAAAAATTGCGAAAATGGTCAAATATCGCACTTCTAAAACTTGTCTGTACAGTTTCCTCAAGCGACAAGAGAAAAGTACAAAGATACGGGCGTAGTTTAATCTGCGGGCTTTCATCGCGTATAATAAGACCTCTACGTTACGGATCTTATTTGCGCAGTACAGCGTTACGACGGAAAAACTGCACGCCATGCGCGTAGGAGCGATGAGGCGCTAGGCGTGCGCGTAACTGTCACCCGTATCGCTTCCTCGCTTCTCGACCTTGGACGCACAGCTTACATAGTCCCCTGAACTCTCTTGGCCTACACAAAATAATTACAGTAAAAATTAAGTATAGGTTGTTCACGATAAACTTCAGCACTTTCGAAAGCCCTATGTATCACCTACTTGTATGCACGTTGTGTATTCTTCCACCGTACACAAAATTAAGTATAGGTTGTTCACGATAAACTTCAGCACTTTCGAAAGCCCTATGTATCACCTACTTGTATGCACGTTGTGCATTCTTCCACCGTACACAAAATTAAGTATAGGTTGTTCACGATAAACTTCAGCACTTTCGAAAGCCCTATGTATCACCTACTTGTATGCACGTTGTGTATTCTTCCACCGTACACAAAATTAAGTATAGGTTGTTCACGATAAACTTCAGCACTTTCGAAAGCCCTATGTATCACCTACTTGTATGCACGTTGTGTATTCTTCCACCGTACACAAAATTAAGTATAGGTTGTTCACGATAAACTTCAGCACTTTCGAAAGCCCTATGTATCACCTACTTGTATGCACGTTGTGTATTCTTCCACCGTACACAAAATTAAGTATAGGTTGTTCACGATAAACTTCAGCACTTTCGAAAGCCCTATGTATCACCTACTTGTATGCACGTTGTGTATTCTTCCACCGTACACAAAATTAAGTATAGGTTGTTCACGATAAACTTCAGCACTTTCGAAAGCCCTATGTATCACCTACTTGTATGCACGTTGTGTATTCTTCCACCGTACACAAAATCAACATTGCCGTAGCCCTGATCACTTTATAAATGCGTCGGTCAAGTGAAACTGCGAAATTAATTGGAAAGTAAATATTACACATATTAGCTGAAATTCTTACACATGTATACAGTAAAATAAGCCTGAAAGGAAACGTAATCATTTCAGTTTTTACAAATATTTTCCTCCCTATGTCATTACCAACGTTTCTGGGCACATGCCACACTCAGTGTGCGGTGTAAACATATGCAGGTATAGGTTGTTCATGATAAAATAAGCACTTTTGAAAGCCCTGCTTAAGATATTCTTGTATGCAGGTTGTGTATTCCTACCCCTTATGTAAAAATTAACATAGCTATGGGCCTCGTCGCTTTATTCGTGAGCCGGTCAAATAAAACGGTGAAATTATTAATAAAGTAAATACGTTACAAATCTGCTCATTTTTACACTTCGATGCATTAAAAAAAAACAGAAAGCGAAAAAAACAATTTAAGCTATCAGAAATGGTTTCCTCAACACTTTTTATTCGACGTTAAGATACGGACCTACTTGCCATACATCGTTACCAACTTGACTGGGCGCATGCCACTCAGGGCGCCAGTTAAAAGATATGCAGGCAGAGGCAGTGACGTTTTTCTAAGGTTGGTTTCGAAAGTGCTCACTTTATCGTGAACAGCCTTTAGGAGCAGGGACATTTTTCACAGTGGATTTCAAAAGTGTTCACTTAATCGTGAACAGTGTACAACAGTACTTTCACGCTGTGTTGAGAGTGCAGCGTTTATAAGTACACCTACTGAAGGTAGTGTTTCTTGTGTTATAGCCTGCTCACTAGAACACAGATTTACATATTATTAACACATCTTCTTTTCTGGAAAAGGTCACGGCCCATGGCAATGTTAACCTTGCATGTGACGGAAGGATACAATATGAGGACAAAAGTAGATCTAAAGCAGGGCTTTCAAAACTGCTCTATTAACCGTGAACAACCTATACCAAATAAGCTGCTATCTCTAACGTGATATTGTTTTGAGAGTTAATTTGCCTTTTGAACCCGATCACACGAATTACAACTGAAAACGAATTCGGATTTTCTTCCACCTGAAAATGTTATGACCTTGAGTACGTTTAATTTCTAATTAGACAGACAATCTTCGGGAGGAGATTCGTCAGGAAGAAGTAAAAGGAAATCATGTTAGACACTTATACCGTAACCGAAAATTGAAGGAGGTATGAGCCCTTAAAAAAACGAGTTTTTAAGCCGTATCTGTGCAAAATATCGGCTCTTACGTTGAAAGTCCCGGTAACATACAATAATGTTCCGAGAGTTGTTATTGTATTTTACTCAATTACCGATATTTTGCATGAATACGGTTTAAAAACCTCGTTTTTTTTTTTAAGGGCTCAGAGTCCCTTAATATTCGGTTTAGGTATAAAGTGTCACATATGTTTGCCTTTTACTTTTTCATGAAGAATCACCTCCCGAAGTTTGTCGGTCTAGTTGAGAATCATCCTGTGGATGTATTTCACGGACAAATTCTCAACGTCAGCTCTTCTAGTGCTCCCGAACGGACCTGGTTTTGCAGAGGCTGAGTTTACTTCTCCTTCTCTTCTGGAGTTGCGCTACACACGCTCGCGAGTTGCGTAATAATAACAAAACCCCTTTTGCCGTATTTATAATCTTTGTGTGTTGCACCCTACAAAACAAGCATTCCTTGTATGTCTTCGATAAGCTGAAGACTGCACTTTCTAGCTAGTGGCCATTGAAACCAAGTCAGCGACCAAAACGCGCTATTGTATACGCTGTTCACGGTAAAGTGAGCACTTTTAAAGCCCCCCCCCCCCTAAAAGCCAATAACCACTACTAAACATATCTTCTTGCAGCTTCAGGCATTGAATTTTGATGGTGGTTAAATGTATACGCTGTGTTTATTGGCCACATTGCAATGTTTATATTAAAAAGCATTGGGAAGATGGAAATTGGATGGAAGGAAACATTTGGAAGATCCTTAAAAAGTGCTCAATTTACCGTGAACTGCCTATAGATGGTGGTTGTCACGAACACACGCCTTTTATTACAGTTACTTTCTCACACCAGCATTCACCTGCCTGTGTGTTCCATCGTGGCCTGGATTTGAGTTGAGTTTAGATAGCAATGAGGTCTTGAGAGCCGATGAGTGGGCGAAATGAGGTGAGAATGGAGCAGCGCCGGAACGCAAGGGCGAGAAAAACGGCAGATCCCCGAGAAAACCCGTCGACCAGCGTCGTCGTCCGGCACGATTCCCATTTGCGAAAATCTGGGAGTGACCCGGCCGGGGATTGAACCCGGTTCGCCTTGGTGGGAGGCGAGCGGTCCAACCGCTCAGCCACCGCGGCCCCTCTGATGTCAGCAGTTTATTCAGCAGATCCTACAGCTAACTGCAGCAACGCTTTGCACAATGAACGCACCCGATATTTCCATGTGTTAAAAGAATACGCACTGGGTTGAAAAAAGAAAAGACGCAGGACTTCCACAAGTGTTAATATTAAATTTGCCGCTGTCACATAATATGTCAGGTATCTCCATGATGAGCTCGAGGCATTAAACGAAGGTTGTTAAGGCGGCATCCTACCTGGATATGTTTTTGCTTGTGAAGCTCGGAAGCGCAGGATCGATAAGGGCGAAACCTATACGCGCACAGTCTCTGACATCGCCGCTACGCGCGAGGCTCTGAGTCGGCGTGTGGTGTTATCGTCTTATTTGTGTACCTACGGGACTTGAAGCGGGAGCCCTAATGCCTTGTAGGCAGTGGCGCTGGGACAGTGTGAAATTGGTTGGGGGGGGGGGGGGGGCGGGGGCTAAAGACCATTGTGGTTGGAAAGTGGCAGGGAAAGGAAAAGGGTACTCGGGGGATGTCATTCCGTAAACACTTTTAATCCTAGCATCGTTTTTAATGCAGCTTTATTAATTTGTGAATACTACAGAATCCTTGGAGATTTTTTTTTAGAGAATTTAATAAATTTACTAGAATTATAGCCTCATTTCTATTTACTTTTGATTTAGCTGGTTAGAAAATATTTTTATTCGTAGTCTTTTTTTGTGAATGCTTTAAAATGTGTTACTTGCTAATTCTACATTGTGGATATTTTCGAGTGTAAGTGAAGATGTATATCGCCATTTTGCCATAAATAAGTACAAAAATAATAGTATAAATGTCATAGATGCGATTGTGTCATTGTATAAAGGGAGTTGGCTAGGTCTGAGATTCTTTCTTGAAGCACAAATAAATAATTATTAACATTTCACCAACATGCATAAGCTGCTGCGAAATTATATGGCAAAAACTTTTGCATTAATTCAGCTCGAAGTTCTCAATAAGATAAAGACCTCAACTAATTATAGTAAATTAATATTTCATAAAGCAAAGTTTGCTAAAATATTTTCATGAAACACACTTGAATTTAAAAACACAGGTAATTCTAAAAAAATTTTATTATTAACATATAAAAGCCTCCTTAAATTTTCGTGCCACCAGTATTTTAAACAAAACCACAGATATTTAAATTTCGTTCTACTACAAATAATGCTTAAAAATTAAATTTATTAATTATTACATTTTTTTCATATGCAGCATAATAACTTTTAGATATTAATAACTACAAAAAACGTATGGATAAATATATAGTCTTTATGCGCTGATAAAATAGTTTGTACATCGCTGTAATTAATAAATGTACGTCATTCACTGTTCTGATAGTTTGTAAAATCAATTAACTAGCAATACACATACATTTTTCCAGTTAAGGTGCATTGTAACTATTAAAATCAGCTTAATTTATTAAGACATTAAAACATCTTTGATATATCCTAACACAAATAAGTAAAATATGAAAGAAAACGTTTGATATACAATACTTCTGCATGTTTTATTCAAGAAATTGGTTGGAAGAGCGTAATTTTATACTGATCCCTTTTCCCGAAATGAAAACAGACAGGCATTTCCAAATGAAATGAACATTTCTACAACAGATTACATTAACTTATGTGCATTTAGTTTTAGCATTTTGTGAAAGAATGAAATATGTTCACGTTAGTACGAATAACATTTTTTTAATAATATAGATTCTAAAAAATAAAAGTATTGAAATATATTACAACTGAGCTGAATCCATAAAGTGGTCAAAATAAGGAATTACAGAGCTGAAAAATGCATTGTTGCAGTTGGTGATGCGTTTCCTCTCATTTTAAATGTCGGACACATTCTTAAACTTAATCAATAAGAAGTTTTATAAAGATTTATGTTTCGAAATTGTTAACTTTAGGTTGCGTCTTAAAGGCCGCAAGAGCGAGGTTTCGTTGTATCTCGAAACCTAGGTTTGTAATTCAAGTTTCGCGTTGAATGTTAGCTTTCGTGTGCGGGTGTTTTTTTTTCTAAATATTGCACGAAATGCACTTTTGGGATCTGCTGAAGAGCAAAAAAAATATGTTTAATCCATTACACATCATATATATATATATATATATATATATATATATATATATATATATATAAAAATGCAGAGTGTTTATATACTGTTGGCGTAAGTACGAAAATAATTATCACACAATAAATACGTGGTGCATATATATATATATATATATATATATATATATATATATATATATATATATATATATATATATATATATATATATATTGATACCGATGATTTACAGGATTAACTAACACATAAAATAAAAGTTTCCAAAACTGAGTTTCGTACTCTAGTACAAACACTTGGGTTTCCGAAACTCAAAGATTTGGCTCACCAGTGCCGTTATAAACGTACCGACTGGCTGATTAAAAACTGTTAATATATACGTGAGTGCACTATAAATATACAAAATATGAATAGCTATCCAATAACCGTGGCACGTTCTAACATATTAATTCGCACGCCTTTCTTCTTCCTTGTCACAAAACTTGGAGAAAAAAAATCAGTAAATGTCCTTTTCGCCATTTTCCCAATACACCACACGCACGGATACCAACTTATCGAACGAAGGCAGTCTGGAATGTACGGATTCGTTTCATCTGCTTTTTATGGCTTTTTTCCCCCCCCCCTCGTCCGTCCGAGATAGCTTTTTTTTTTTCCAATTCCCACCCCCTTGCTTTGCCACGAGCACACAAAATAAATGCAGTACAAGGTAGTTTGAGAAGGATTAGGACAGTACAAAACGTGCTGAGAGACAAAGATAGTCCAACACCTGAGCGAGTAATATTTTCCCATGTTAATAAAAGGCCTTTTAACAGTTTAGAAAAATTTTCTGCTGCAGCATGCTACAAAACTTTGTTGAAATGAATATTGCTACTGGTGGACGATTTGTTATAATTTATTGGCGTAATAGATTAACGTGAGAGTAATATCGTTTTTTTTATGTACTCCTGTGCCAATTCCCCCCCCCCCCCCTCCACCCTCCCGAGCCAACGTTCACGCGCCTGCTTTTACGGATGTTGATAACGGAAAAAAAGAAAATCGATATTGTTTATATTCGTTATTTACAAAATTATAAAACTACAGTTTTACGAAAATATATACTGGGAAAAAATATAGATATTCGGTACATCGGAATCCGATATTTTATTTATTAATGGACTTAAAAAGCAAGATTGTTTGGAATATTACATATTGCAGACACGAGGCATTGCAGAAATATGTAGCGCCTATTTTTGGTGCTTGTTGCCGAAACAAACATATTCATTTTTTATTATTTAACTTTTTTATATTCAAAACAGAGATTATTAAAAGAGCGTTGTAAAAATATTTGTTTCTGATACGAGGGAAAAGATATCGAATTAGATAGGATATCATTGAAATATTACAACGGTTTATGTCGATGTATCGTCGATATAAATTTCGATGTATTGACATTTCTTTAATAACACTCATGTCTTGTTGGCGGAAAGTGTTGAGGAAAATTCAACGCAGGCTCCTGTCATTGTTTCTCTCTTGTCCAGGTAGAAGCTATTTCTAACGATATCGCGTTCTTCAAAATCATGTTTAAAGAGCGCGCGTTATCTCGCAGGTTCCACTCCGTTCTCCTCTGGGAAATGTTTTCTTTTCGGTTGTAAACATTTTATGGTCACGTGGAATAGCTTCGTGGAAAAAAAAACGCGTATACCAAACGTGATGAATCGCAGTTCAAGCGCAGGTATGCGACCGCCTTAATGAAATACGTAATTATTATAAACATCGCTTACGCAAAACGTCAGCAGTTTCTATCTGCACACATATCGTATGTCCAATTGTCGTAATGTATGCGACGTGACGTTGGTAGAATGCCTGTGCCAGCTCCGCAGCCAACATTTAACAGTTGTTTTTCCACTAAGAATGTCAGAACCACGCTGTTGCCTTAATTGTTGGTTAGCACGACTGGTAGGAAAGAAGGAAAGTGAAATGTATACAGACACTATACATATTATACGAGACTGTCTAATTAATCGAATGGAAAATATCACACACACACGCCACTGAAACGCAGTAAAAACAGAGCAGTTGCCGTCTGCAAACACATGCGTATATAACATAGTGTGTATTTGAAATATCTTAGAAATATATATGCTTCTATTGCAAGGTTTGAAACTACGATTAGTGTCGTAAAGAAATTTCAGCGTCATATTCAAACGATGACGAAAGTACGAAAGAGTTAACTTTTAAACCACTATATCCAAGGAAAAAACTCGATGCAAATATGGATTTCAAGTTTATTAATCTTTCTCTGAACAAAATTTAATGTAATTAAAATACGTTTTACATCGTATTATGTTAAAAATACTGTTTTTTGGAAAATTAAACCTAAACAAACATAAATTTAGTGGTCAACTAGCTCCACCCGCGTACAAAATTCAAAACTTAATTATAATTACAAAGTGCTCTATCTTAATTGTTGTTCTTTATTTCTCTAATGTTCTGGATTAGCACATAGGGTATTTTTCATCCCGGAAAAACGAACATTTCCTTAACGGATATAAAAAACAGACCACCAATCAGCGCCTACTTAAATGGTTTTTATGTATTCCCTAAGAAACTAACTATCGTTTCTTTCCGGGATGAAAAGTACCCTATGTGCTAATCCAGAATATAATCCATCCCCGTTCCAAATTTCATCCAAATCCGTAGAGTCGTTACGGCGTGATTGAGTAACAAATAAACATACAAATTACTTTCGCATTTATAATATTATTAGGCTGATATGATTCTGAAATTAATAGTGAGAAAATGTGAGACGGAGATGGACATATGTGCAAAACACATAAATCAGAGTATCTCGTATTTAGTCTGTGGTAGAGCCTTCTCCCGAAATTCTCGTGTCCCCAGCAGATGAAATAATTCTCCAATTTGTAAAAACTGGTAATATTTCGTGGCGTAACGTGGCTCATGGTTATACGAGGATTCGCTGACGATTTCATTAAAAGTATATTCAGTTGTTATCTGAATTTAAATAAGGATTCCTTCAGTCGCATAAATATGTAATCTAATTCGAGTCCCTGTTATAAGAACACAGGTGTATTGTCCTGGTAGGGGCCAAAAAAATTACTTAGTTTTTGGTTCTACATCGATTTTATTACGTTTCACTTTTAAGAAAAATGCCAGGCGGCGCCGTTTTCACTCCACACTTTTTCCCACTTTTTCCCAGGAATTTGAACCGTAAACAAGTTCGCCACAGCGGTGCTGCCATAAATCTATACTCGAAGAAAAATGTCAGAATGAGGAACGCTCAAGTGGACAAGGCACTATCATTTCTCTTTTTTTTCGTTTGAGTCCGCTGGAGAAACTTAAAACAGGTCTGTTTGTATACGCATCGGAGTAGGTTTATAAGTACATTACTCGTGCGTTAGTAACAAATAGGCAAGGGTTTACAGAATGCACGTGTGTATTAATGGAAAAATACTCGTGGGTATTAATGCATTTGTGTGTGTAAGAATGAATGCGTGAGCGGATAAATATACAGCGTCCATGTGTGTGTTCATGGGTGCGTATATGCTCTGTGCATATGTGTGCAAGCGCAGTCAATTGTTGTACCCTCTACATGCAGTGACACAAGATATTTTCGGAACGTTTACAATTTTTTGGTAAAAAAATGCAGCTAAATAGATATTTAAAAAAAAAAATTTCGCATTAAAAAATTGTTATATCAATTTAAGTCCCAAATTCGATGAGAACAAATTGATTGTACGCAATAAACAACTCCAAATTACTTACAAAGGAATACGTTTTCCGGAAAGAGAAAATTTAATCATAAAAATCACTTTGTATTGAATTAATTTGTATTTGAATAAGGGGACGGGAATCACATTTTCAATTTAGTGCAATCTGTGAAATTACGTGATTTTAAGTCAGCCAAAGAACAGTTAAATAGAAGCGAGACTATGTTAATGAAGGCATTTTCTAATGAAAAATACGCCAAACTAAATAGTGGCATAAACAATGAACTAAAACGGTACGTTTAAATGTGTTGCTAAGTTTTCACGTTTCAAAAATATATCCTTTGCTTCTGCTTGATTCCCACTCAGTATGAGCTAATGTTAGACCTACGACAAACATAATAAAGGAGACGAATATTATTTTTTCGTGGGTACAATTAAAAATAATGCTGTTAGTTTTGAAGAAAAATAAGGTACTTATTGCTCGAATATACGTGTTGTGTTTTGTGAACGTTTCTGATTTATTTATTTATTTATTATTTTCTTTGAACGGACATAACGATATCAGATTAATTATAACTTCATCCATTTAGAGAGGCTTGCTGCCCAGTGCTATATTTCAATGTATTGACTGTATCTGTTCTCAGACCGAACGTTAAATTGCCCATCACCTGAACCCGTTTCAGGCTAACCACTCACGTACTTTCGTGAGGTAACTTCTGTTGCAAAGCATTACAGAATCGATGTGTGGAAATAGTTTTGGTAAAAGACATCATGCACATCGACACGGAAGTTGCTATCGCATGTTTAGCCCATCATGTTGTGTGTTTACATGCTGTGATAACCTGCATACATATGACAAGAGCAAAGACAATGTGCATCGTTCATCGGCAAGCGAGCGCAGCAAAACAATTGCTAACACATAGCAGTAGGTATATTTCTTAGACAATAAGAACTAAACAATACATTTCTTTTTGTATTTATTTATATGCATAGCCAAATCACACACACATATATATATAATACTTACCACTATATAAATCCGAAAGTGTGTTTGTTTTATAATCACCATGCTTGCAGGCAGTAAATAAGGAAATAGTTTTCACGAATCCCCACTGACGAGATTTGTCTTGTTATAAGAGTTTTTGAGAAACAGGAGACACACGATTGCCGGGAATTACTTCATAAAATTGGACGTACGGAAAGCGAATAGATGATAAAGTGACTGCTCTGCGAATATGCAAAAATGTCGTCGCTTAAACTTATGTAAATAGTGCGTGTAAAAGCTGACAGCCCACGGACCAACAGTATGCTACGGTAAAGGCTGTTCGCGATATAAAGTGCTCTTTTGAAATCAACCTTAGGAAAAAGTCACTGCTCCTACCTGCATATATCTTAACGGGTGCCCTGAGTGGCATGCGCCCGGTAAAGTTGGCAACGATGAAGGGAAAGTACTTCCATATCTTAACGTCAAAGAAAAAGAGCCAGGTAACCATTTGCGATAATTTAAATTATTTCTTACTCTTTCTGTTCTTTTTAACTCCCCAGTGTTTAAAAATTAGAAGATTTATAAAATGTTTACTTTTCTAATAACTTTGAAGTTGCACTTGACTGACGCATGAATAAAGTGGTGAGGTCCATGACAATGTCAATATTACACAAGGCGTAAGAATACACAACGTGCATGTAAGTATAGGCTATTCACGGTAAAATGAGCACTGTTTAAGGCCCTTCTATTACATTTTGGGAGTGAAGAAAAGTATACACTGCGTTTGTTTGTCACAAGGCAATATTTACATTAAAAAGTGATGGGAACATAGAAATCTGTCAAAAGAAAAAATTCAGCAGGGCCTTAAAAAGTGCTCGCTTTACCGTGAACGGCCTATAGATCTTAAGCAGGGCTTTCAAAAGTGCTCACAGCCTATACCCTCCAACTCCTGATCAGCTTAAACGCGGGGGGGGGGGGGGAGGGGGGTCGCTCGCGGGCCGTCTTATTCTCCTCTCGAAGTACATTACAACTGAAAAATGTACTCAAGGTTAGGTCCGGACTCCCTATCCAGCTAATTAAAATTCCTACGGCTACACCCACTCGGGCTTATAGAAGAGTGGGTCTTAGTACACTAAGCTGCAAATTTAACCTTATTCAAACGCACCACTCCAAAGATTCTGAGGCCCTAATATAAAAGCGTAAGTGGCTTCAAAACGGCGACAATACAAAATAAAAATCCAGAAACATTTACAAACACGAGATCGAATTAAAATACAGTTAAACACATACACACACGTACATACATATGTGTATAAACATAAAAAAACTCTAGCTAATGCAGCCCGTTTAAACATAAATAATTGCCATCATACACGCGAATAAGAATAACAAAAAGTGAAATTAAATATTAGAATATAAAAATCAAAGAAAATTTAAATAAATAAAATATGATGTGCGAGAAATACAAAAATTCACAAATTAATTAGATATTCACAAAAAATGTAATTTTTGTGTGCTACAATGTGTATAGTCTATTCGTGGTTTCCGCATATTAAAAAAATCAAACCCTTGAAAAATTACTCCATCTATGACGTATTTGATTGTTCCCTAAATATTTCATGTATTACACGCTTTTTGTACCTCTGTTTACATAAAAGTACCTTATATTCGGTAATTGAATTTTCACTTAAATTTCATCTATAAATTACAATATTTAATTTATAATTTAATATGAATAAAACCAGAGAGGAAATAAGTGTGTTGGTAATGGCTAGTAAGAAATAGTTCTTATGCAAAAAATATAATGTAACTTAGTGCACACGAGTGCGGTGCGTGGGCCTTTTGGTGTTATCCCCTAGACTTAGTTAAGATCTGTTCGCACGAGGGGAGGGAATATGCAGGAAGTAGAAATTTAGCAGGGCTTCAGAAAAGTTGGATGTAACAGTGAATGAACACTAGAATTATTATTATTTTTGTAACTATATGCTGTACACTGTAAAATGCGAACTTCTGAAAGCCCTGCTTAAGATCTGCTCGTGTGCACGTTGTGTATTCTTCCGCTCTATGTATAATTAACATCACCACGGGCTCCATCACTTCAGTAACGCGTTGGTTAATGAAACTGTGATGTTATTAGAGAAGTAAATATATTTTAAAAAAAATTACTTTTACAGCTCGATGCATTAAAAAAACCATAAAGAGCAAGAAATAGTTTAATCTATCACAAATGGTTACCTAACACTTTTTATTGGCGGCTGAGTTATGAAACTACTTTCCATCCATCGCTACCAACTTAACTGGGAGCATGTAATTCAGTGCTCTCGTTATAATGTATGCAGGTAGGAGCAGTGACTTTTTTCTAAGGTTGATTTCACTAGTGCTAACTTTATCGTGAACAGCCTTTATCAATTTACTGAACGTAGAAATGCATCCGCATTCTGTGTTCAGATATTTTAGAGCATCGTTACTGACAGAAGCGCGCGTATGCGACTCTAAAAATCATATCTACATCCTTCAACCGGTCAAAATACACGCCTGAAACTGCACAAGCCTCTATCACTTCCCTCTCACACATTGATAGGCGGCAAATTGTTTTGTTTTGGGCTTTCTCAAGAACGTTTTAGTGTATATTCGTCAACGTAAGAGGCGGCCAACCAACCCGGTGATGTGAAAGTGGTCCTTTGTTTCCAGCCAAAGCACCGGTATCCATGTTCTTAATATTTAAAACTGCTCCTTCCGGGCACCTCGGGTCCAGCAATGCTTAACAACCATCCCATTTCGATGAGCCTGCGGCAATACGATCGGGATTGGCTCCAAGATGGAGTGAAAGCAGGCGGTAGTAACAATGTTGGATTGCGAATAAGTCATCATTTATGAATTACGATGTCTGGTTTTCACTCGCCCGCCTCTTCCTGCCACTCCGCGAAATGTAAAAGCTCCTAACGTAATATATATTTTACAATTTTCAGACGGAGAAAGTAAAAAAAATTAATGTTTTTATCGTTAAAGGAAAAGTTTTAAGTTTCTTAACGGTTTATAGTACTTTTCTCATACATGAGAACTTCATAGATAAAAGCCATGTAGACAGAGAACTTATTCTTCAAATTGTATCGAAGTAAAATAGATTTTTTAGTTATCAGCGATGTTGTATTATGTCTCCGAATTAAGACCACGTCTCACGAACCATATCACACTTTTATGCCGATTTGGGTTTTTTGTTATATAATTCTTTGCATATTCGTTTACAGATTATGACGTATCACTACTGCGAGCATATTTTGCATACCTAATAACAATCTATAACCCATGAATTTGCTTATTTAACTATTGATTTTCACGTAATGTTGGTATGTTGTGAGATGTTTATGTAATTTATTTAGTGTGTTTTATTTTCTGTTTTGTTCGTTATGATATACGCAGCAGCCATTTTATTTATTTATTTTATTGTGTTAAGTTGTAATATTAATGCTACATTCACCTAAGTTGGTAGTGACCCATGACGCCACATATGAGGTAGCTTTATTAATGTGCCTGATTATTAATTCCTATACCTCCCATAGTAATTCGAATTTGGAAGGACCAAAGAAAAATGTATTGTAATGAATGGACCTTGTCTCCATCTTGTCTCTCAAGGGTCATAGCATAGGTCAGCCAGGGCTGCTGATAATTCATACAGTATTGGCTATTTTAAGTGTTTAATTATTTCATCGACGGGGGAGATATTGCTCAATATGTTATATATAGCCGACGGTGTGAGCGGATGCTCAAAGAAAAGGACTAACGAGCAATAAAGTTCTATTAAATACTGAAATACGGAGAAGGTATTCGCCATTGCTTGTTATTAAGTTATGGATGCTCCAGCGGTGAAGTTAATTTGCAAGTTAACCTTTGAAGAGTATATTCAGCACCTTCTCATATTTTACTACGGATAACCTGAGATTTTAGAACTTTTATCTAACGAATGAAATAATTTTAAATATAGCCAGGCAATTAAATTAAATCAACCTATTTGTTAACATTATAATTTTTGTATAAGGCTCGAGACTACTCTCACGATTGTTTGTTTTTATTGAAGAACGCTATATTTTTCTTGGCACTATAAAAACTTTAAATTATCAGCTGCTTGACAGCTTTTAAGAATTGTCATTATGCAACAGGCATTGAAGTGAACGTAACTTTAGGCTGCCGGATATTTTGCAAACCATATACTTCGGAAGATTATTCTTTGAGACAACTTAAGTTTTTATCTTTAAAAGCATCACATCACCAACGGACGACTTTTATTGGTGGATTTGAAGGTGGTTAGTTCACCCTTTGTTCCTTCAGTGTCAATGTGTTGCCAGTGCGCTTTAAGTAAGATGTTGTCTGAAGCATGGGGAGTTTTTCCCAAGGTATGATGGCATCCAGTACTGCGCAGTACTGCTATGGTAAGTGAAATATCACATCTCTGCATATATGTCTTACACATCTCATGGTCATAAACGTACCTCAGGTGTTCCAATTGTGGTCATCTACATAACGGTCCGCATTTTGATTTAACCCCCCCCCCCCCTCAAATGTCTCCTCATGTGATATTTTTCAGGATTTTTATGTGTTTCTTGGCCCATATAGTCCTACAGCGATCAAACGTGAGAACACTTACTGTGCTATATGACACAATAATGGTATTGCCAAATAAACAGAATTAATTTTCTCTTGCCTTTTCTTTTACAATTGCTGTTACCACTTCCGTGGACATTGTCATTTGGTTCACGAGGATGATGTTTGGAATCCCTGATTAATACGTGGACGAGAGTGCAGTTCTTAGTTTTTGGTCTATGTTTAGGATAGTTTAATATGTAATCCACTTCTCGATTAAGGCCATTTCACACAGCGAAAAATTTATTGAATTCAATTTACTGATCTTAAAAATCATTTCGTCAGCCTTCAAATGAACTGCACTCATTAAACTTTCAAGTCTCGGCATAAAAATCTATCACTAACTTTTTAATGAAACCAGTTAAATATGTATCAGAAGTAAATAGAAGTATCTGCGACTCATGTACGACCCGGAAATAATTGGCTAAACCAAAACAAATTTTCTTCATATCACTGTACATTTTAGATTTAAAATATATACGGCTTTATTTTACAACAATTTTAAATGAGGGCACACACATATATTAATAATGACATTACTTACATTAATAAATTGAAAAATGCTGTGATCAGTGATTTAAATTTAATTTGCAAGAAAATATAGAACGTGATAAAAATGAAAATATTGAAGGAAATGTTGACCTCCCGTGGCGCAGTCGGTTGGTGCGCCATCGAGCTGAGGTACGGAAAGCTCTGGGGTCCAGTCCCGGGCGAGGCATGGGTGTTACGTTTAAGTTAGGTTATAAGTTAGTCTGTAAGCCGTCTCCTGCTAAGCTTTCCAGCATGAAACCGGGGGACGTTAAAAGTCTTTTACGTTACATCGAAGGAAAACGAGACATTCAAGAAATTGGAAATAAACGGCCATGACTATGACGTTCGTATGACGTCATATAGCATTCAATGAATTTAATTATATAGAAATTGAAGGAAATTTGAAGAAAAATTTGATCACGTGAAAAGGCCTTTAGGCCTAACGAAGTGAACATTAAAAAAAATTAATAAGAAAAAATGTTTGATATAAAACTTTAAATATCTAATTTTCCCATAAACATTTCATTAAGTATTTTACTACAGAAACCTTTTTTGACGTGAAAAATTATTTTTAAGGATGAGTAACATGGAATTTTTTAAGATAGGCGCTCTTTGTATGGTTTTTAACTACTTCATTAATGTAATCCTTTTACGTAAGTCACTTCTTAGCAAATAACATCCTTTGAACACATTCAAGCAAACCCTAAACCTTGTGCTACAGAATCTTGTACTGAAGCCAGGTTTAATTAACCTATCAACATATGTTAAAAGTTTACAATTCATCACGACAGTGCTTTGCAACTTTTTGAATTATAGCAAGTAGATAATGCAAAGTTTTCTATTACGATGTTCAGTCAGGAGCTTTTCCCTGAGTCGCTGATAAGCGAAATATACTGAGGATTCTAAGAAAGCTGAGAAGCACTTGCAGTGTTAAATACTTGGGGCCATAATGTTCCAAACACCGTGTTGTTTGGAACTCAATACAATATTGGAGATCCCGTTGCATTTAGTCATTATGTGCACAAAATAGCGACGGACGTATAACTCAGAATTTAAATTATATTCTTGTGGAATACTGTCCTGTCGTTTAGTTTGTTCATCCCGTTGGCAATAAGATTGATGAAGTGAAAAGGACATAAGCAAATGAGGACGAAAGCGATAATGGCGTTTCGAAGAATAGACAGGGTATGAACGCTCATGTGCTAACTTCACGAACAGTAATTAATATATAAAATTAGTAATTTTTTTTTAAACAAACAAGTTCATGTTAGGTATACGTTAAAATATTTGCACATTCTAAATATTGCAATATACTATGTAACCAAACTACATCATAAATCGTGAAGTTCTGAAATATTTTCGGGGCCGCGGTGGCTGAGCGGGTTAGCCGCTTCGCCTCTCGCCATGGCGAACCAGGTTCGATCCCCGGCTGGGCCACTCCCGGATTTTCGCAAGTGGGAATCGTGCCGGACAATGCCGCTGGTAAGGCGGGTTTTCTCGGTGGTCTTCCGTTCCCCCCGCCCTCGCAACCCCGGCGCCGCTCCGCTCTCGTCTCATTTCACCCTCATCGGCTCTCAAGGCCTCAGCTAAACAACTCTGAAATATTTTCCTCGACACGAAAAACCGAAGAAAAAAATTTTAGTCTGCAGTGTGTCCCATCGTGTGAGTGTGTGTGTGTCTCTCTATCTCTCTATCCCTCTATATAAATATCCACAACTCGTGCACGAGCAGACGTGAGAAGTGTGTCCTCGCTGCAGGCTCAGTCAGATATTGCAGGTTACGTGGCGGGGCAGTAAAGAAAATCGTTTTGTGATCGAGGGCATTGTAAATTACCGAAGGATCGCCCGACCTTTTTACGTAAGGAGCTATATTAACATATGCGGAAGCTCCAGCGGCCGTAAACACACTCGCTAGATGAGCCACGGGCAACTTTCTCCACGAAATAGAGCCGCTGCCACTTGACGGCTGTTCCTTCCCACGTGGTCGAGCGCTCGCGAACAAGCCAGACTCGTAAAATAGGCGGGGCTGGGAAAACGGAGCGCCATTTTCCATGCGTGAACGCACCAAGCGTTTATGTAACTCGCGCAGTGGGTTCATCGAATAGCCATCGAGGCCCACATGCACAGTCGACTCGTATTCCAGTATAACTAACCATCACAATCGAAATACTAATTCCTGAACAGCATTACGCGGACGTCTGAGATTTGAACATGTATGAATGAAGGCGGACAGATTTTCATCGTCTGCGCATGCTCACAACACTGAACCGCGCACCCAGCGCCAACAGAAGCGTCAAAATCGCATGGCCATGGCCTACAGTGATGAATGCGCTTGCTTACTTTTGAATTTTAAAAATATCCGCCCTTAATATTTTGACTAACGTATAGCCTATGTATATATAAATGAAACTAATTTAGAATAAGTATACAGGCACCTCTAAGCTCTTGCATACAGAAACAGTGTTCAAATTTAAAATTGTATCCATGCTGTTTCTGATAATTCTTTTTGAGGAGGGATGGGGGTAGGCAGTCCACTGTTGTGACAAGGATAGTGATTACTGCGTAGTGTGCTTGCGCACTCTACCCCGAACTCCCTCTACGAAGCTGAATAAATGCATTGCTTGTAATGTGTTTAAAATAGTTCGTATTTAGGTTCACTTCGCCTAGACCACTTACGACTAAGCATATGTCTGCATGATCCCCACCAATGGAGTTCCCGTTTCGATGTGAGGGTCCTTTGCGGGAGTGAATTTTCTCGTGCGGGGAATTCGGCTAACATTGCAATGGCGTGGGGATTTTCGAGCGGTTATCCCATTTCCTCCGCCATCTTCGTTTCGCCGCTGCTCCATCCCCATTCTCATCTCATTTATTCTTTTGTTTGCTCTGAACTAGAGGTCCGTCCTTCGTGTAGGTTAGCAGGCTCTAACCAGCTATCACCTCCTCTCACACATGTTGTTCTAGTATACACGCCTAATCCATTACACACATATGTTATGCCTAAATATCCTGATTAAGTAGACACAACAAATTAACACGGAATAGATGTACATGTTCACATCCTAAATATATATCTAGTCGATATTTACAAGTAATTTACCTATTTAGTTATAATACAAATGATGTGTTTATTTATGCAGGAAATAACCGGGACATTGACAATAGTACTCAAAACAAAAAGTCCATACAAACATATGTACTATGTTCGATGTTTACCTGATTGTGTACCAACAGTGACTCACGATTACAAAAGGTGCTTGAAATGTCCACCTTGCATTTAAATTCATGACTACACACGTCGCGCCAGTGAATGTTGGACATCTTCAAGCACCCCAAATGTATCACAGATCTTATGGGAAACTTGTTATAAACCCTGCATAAATGATGGTATTGAAATGTCCCCACAGGTAAAAATACACAGAACTCAGATCAGGGGAACGTGCAGGCCAAGCGATTTGTCCTGCACGATCCATCCACCTTGTGCAGGAACCACACATCCTGACAGAACTACGGTCCCTCGACAGAATTGGGGTTGGCCTGCTTGAAAGTTGGAACAGTGGGCACATTTTAATTTTAAGACAATAAGCGGCAATTTCTTGTGTGCTGTTATGTTTAACTGTAACGAGCTGAGTGGAAGTTGGTGCCTAAACCAATACCTACATAATATAGTAAGGTAAGATGTTGCATCAAAAGGCTCTAGAAAATGGATCCGTAGAGTTTTCTTTCCTAAAACCGAAAATAACCATTTTTGTACTCCTTATGACACCTTTTAATGAAAAAGAGTGTTTGTGAACAATGAATTTCTTGGAATCACCAGAAATTCAAGATGATTGTGAACTGTATCCTCAGAAATAGAAAATTTTATGATTTGGTGCATACCTTAAAGTTTGTGGTGTATTTTCATGATATTGGTGTCTTATAATTAAAAAAAAAATAGGTAACTAGATAACAAGAAATAAAAATGGCGGCCAAGGAAGTGATGAAAAAAACTAATATTTCAGTCAAAAGTAGATTTTATTGTTAGAATTATTATTATTTTTTTGCAATTACATTCTAATACCATAACCAATCTAGGTATGGATCACAGAAGGTGTGTTTTGTATAATTTAATAACACTCTGAACATTTCCAAAGTGAATCCTAGATTTGGTAACAGTTAGCTTGTCATGTTACATCCCTATTATAAATATCCTCATTTGGCACTCTAACATGGAGCGCCGATTATTGTTATTGAATTCGAAATGAGTAATAAAATTGAGCCGTAGAAAGTATGTAATATTATTTGGCCTGTCGATGCTAGGTGATTTTATACATGCTTTTTCTATTTTTGAAAGTGCAATTATGTGGTTATTAACATGGTCAATAATTCCAGGTTTTGAGTTACAGTCCCTGGAACTAGAGGATGCTGAATATATTAAGAAAATGGGAACCAGTGATATCTATTTCTCATTCTGCAAAGAAACGTCGTACTGAAGATGACTTTCTTGTCTCATGCCTTATATGTGATACTGACGACGAGAGCAACAAAAGTGATTTGAAGAGAGGAACTGTACATGGTTTAAATAAAGTCCAAGTATGTTTAGAGAAACGCAAGAACTTACAATCTGTTAACAATTAATTTGGTGACTGCATTACACAACTAGAATCACGCATCAGAAGAAAGCTGTTATCTGATGCTACATTTTGGCATAAAAAATGCTACAGCTAGTTTATCCACCAAGGACATATTGATAGGTTAGTAAAAAAAAAAAGTAGAGAAAATTAATCAGGTAGAAGAATGTCATGGTGATATGAAACATGCAGGCAAATATTCACAGCAAGCAAGGATCTCGATGCGATCGACAGTTCGTAAAGTAAATTGGCAGCTCTACATTTTTTTTGCCAGAAGAGAATAGACAGCAAAAGACTATGTCAGGTTTTAACATTTGAATCAAGTAAAAGTATTCATAACTTAGCAGAACACAACTAAGCACTCAAATGTCGAATCGGCACAGAATACCTCTTTGCTGTGGAAGTACACTACCACTCAAGTTGCCGCCAGAATGAAGACAGTGCTCAAAAATTAGAAGATATTGTAGAATCACCTGATACTTCGGAAAAGTGTAAACTTAAAAATACCACACCTACTCTCTGAAATTAACTGCTCAATTTGACCAAGGATTTAGTTCTGGAAATATTTACATCATAACTGATATAGCTTCTAGGTACAGAGAACTGATTGAAGAGAGAACTGGGGAATATGTTAGTGCCCATAACAATGATATGAAAAGAATTCTGCAAGACATTTCTGTATCTAAATACATTTTCGGAAACAATGTTGTCGAAACCTACCTGTACTAGTCTTTCCAAGGAAAATAACTACGATGGAAGTTGTATAAGCGTAAAATAGCCGAAGACACAAGCGACGTGGATAAATTGAAAGAAATAATGTCGGATACTAGAAACATCTTCTAAGCAGCAAAGAAAATTGTATCTGACCTCGAACTTCATCCGGGGATTGAAGATTGCAATAAATTAACTACCGAAGCAGAACGACAATGTGTACCAGACAGTATGTATACTTTCCTGCGCGTTCTACTTTCTGATGACGATGATGACAATGATGCACTTGTTGGTGACTCTGTTGAAATCGAACTTAGTAACAGAATTACGTTGTTAGGTCAGGACATTCTTTACGCATCACCAAAGGGAAAAAAAATAATTGACACGAAAACAAATCAATACCGGCTTGCTTGTTCACCAAGCTTCAAGATCGAAACAACTTGGAAATATACTTTATGCTGCTGGAAGCAGTGTTCCTTATGATGTTGTTTCGGTGCATTGATGCTACTATCGCTGAGAAAACTTTGGACAGATTCATAGAAAACAATGTTGTTGTACCTGAAAATCTTGAACCAAACCGATTTTTTCATTATGCAGCAGACAACATTGACATTCTAGAAAATACCTTAGACGGAAGACAAACTTGCCATGCCACACAAATAGTTGCATATCAAGGGGGTCCACCTCGATTGGCATCTTCACCATTGCTATTGTGAGAACTAACTCTTTAAAAAGTGTGCCTGGAGGTTTTAGCAAGTTCAGCGTATCTAAATACTCAGCATCAAAGCAATACACATTTACAGTAAAGCAAATCAACTTTTCTGTTACTGAAAGGAGGCTAATGTTTCCACCAATTAAAGACCTAATTTGGCTGACTAGCTGAATATGCTCACAAAATGATACTGATAATATAATTCCTTCATGCACTGCATTTAACCAGTATGTTTCAGTGGATCAGAAACCGAAAACTACTATAGACTACTGTCCCATAATTCCTAACCCAGCCCATGAGTATGCCACACTTTGGACCATCATTACGAGGATGATCTCTCACCACTTGAAACAAGGCTGCACTGTTATTACTTTTGATGAAGCTCTGTATTCCAAAGTAAAAATATTGATGTGGCTTCGCCCAGATGAGACCCAGAACGTCATTCCGTTACTAGGTGGTTTCCACTCCACACAGGCATACTTAACTGCTGTTGGGAAGCGATATGCTGGTTCAGGCTTTGAAGACTGCTGGTTAGAGAAAGTAATAGATTCAGAAACAACATTTTCTGCTATCATACAAGGGAAGCACTGCAATCGTTGTGTGCGAACTCACAAGGTAACATTTGAGGCTCTATGGAGAGCTCTAATGCCATCTTTAAGAGTTTGGCTTTCTAATAAGAGCCAAGATGTTGATCTTGACACAATTGATGAGTTATCAGCAGACACTTGCGAGGACTTCAAAAACAAAAACTTCAATAAAATTTCTACAGATGCTCAGAAAATGTCTGGTTATCTAGAAGATATCATAGTTCACCTCGGTGAATTCATTGAAGAGAACTCTTCAAACAATACATTCCGATTTTAGCTGCTATACCTAGAAATGATTGCAATACTACTGAAAGTTACAATAATTTGCATGGAGTCAGATCCAGAATGCGCTTTGTAATAAATATTGGTTATGCCTAAGCAGTAATTCGGGACAAATATTAAAGATGTAATGCATAAAATATTTATTTTTTTAAAGAATAATTACTCTAAGACATAGTGATCTTCTTGCTTATTTTGAAAGGCAGTAGAGAAAAAGGGGAAGGATATGTAAGTGTTACCTCTTACCTCAGCTTAACTTCAAGATTTAAATACAGTGTTAAACAGCAGTTTAATTCCCATAGAAAAACTGGATGTTATTAAATAAACTTTCGGTATTTTAGACATTTTTTAATGTTTACTGTTGCAGAAGAATCTTACCTGGTTTTAAGTTACAGCTGCAAAAAAGTGACATTGTGAAATTGAGTGAAAAATGCAAACATAGGTTACTTAACAAAACGTTATTTCTAGGAATTTTTGCTAGTGCTTTTCTGTGCCCAGTGAAACAGTATATTGCATTAATCTTGCGTAACAATTTAGAGAAAATTAATGTTTCTTATGACTGAAGCAAATGCATTAAATCTAATTTAATGCATACATTACCTTGCGCCAAACTCGTCTTTGTCCTCGAAACGTTGTTTTATGATCATACTTGACAAAATATTTACATTTTATTAACCTTTTGTTCTAGAAATTACTTTTTATTACTTTTTCAATAAGAAGTTCTCAACAGAAGATAAATCATTTTAGGACGCAATAGCGATTGAAAATCACCGTCAAATATCACTGCCTTCCAAACTTTGTATTTCCATTTTCGTATTTTAAAATGGACTTAGGTCGTTAAAAAATATATGGGCTCCGTTTCACAGAACCACCTGACAACTTTTTAATTATGTTTCACTTACCATGATTATTATCAAAAGAAACTAACCAAAGAACACAATGCTGCACACTAAATGGGCTTACCGCCGCATGAACAATACCAAGTTTTCTTTGGAAGCAGATGTGCATTCACAAAACTACAACATACAGCCCACAAAGCGAGGCAAACAGCGGTACAAATTATAATTTAGTTTCAAATCATGGTTGGGCATCGCTTTCCGCATATTTATTTGCAGCTATAACCACTCACGTTTACTTGCTGTACAAGTACTGAAGTGGAGACTTTATTACGTGGGCTTATTTTTCTCTTCCAAGCAAAAAATTGTAATCATTTCAGGGATTTCGAACCGTTGTACGTATCTTGAACAATTTGTCTTAATGGCTGTAGGTGCATAATGACTGTAGGAAATGCTTAAATTAAATATTACGTCTGAGAGTTTCAAAACCACTTACCGTCACTTGAGTTACCTGCTAATTTAGAGCCACTACCTGGAGAACATGTTTAGCTTCTCGTATCGATAATTGAGGCATGTTGAAATTGTCTGGAATTCATTCAAAATATGCGTGGATATGCAAAAAAAATACGTAAGAGTGATTAACTTTACATAATCCTTTTTTTTTTTTAGGATTGCTGCCAAAGAACGTACAAAAAAGTAAATACTTAAGGAAAAAATTTATTAATACAGCAAACACCAATCGGTTTATTTGAATGCGATTCCAGCATACAGGTTTCGATGCAATTATAGGCCTTTTTAGAAGTGAGATGAAAAAGTTTTATCTTCCAGAGGCACCTTCTTCTAAAATGTATTATTTATGAGAGAAACTCAATCATCTACTAAATGCGGCTGTAAATAAGTCACATCACTATATCTGTAGCAGCCATCTTAGAAGTGGCAAAAATGTTTCTTCTTCATAAAATGACGCTCTTCATCTCGTTACAGGAGTTCGTGTGATTTATTATCCCGTATTCGCACCCGTCATTTTAATGTGAACTGTCTTATATTTATACTTCGTCTCAGCTACGAAAGTCACTTTTTAACAGTTCTAGGAAAGTAGTACCAGCGTTGTTTCTATAAAGTATCCTTCCGCCTCAACCGTTCTGACAAAAGGAAGCCATACTGTTTGTATTTCATACGTAAGCTGCTGAAATCTGCCACAGAGAGATAGTACTCTCAGCCAGATACTGCGAAGTTTTAAAGGTACATTGTACAATTCAAAACTGTGAAATTTTCTGGAAATCAAGAAACTGCCACATCCACAATATATCTTTGTAGTAGTACTATTTTCGAAATATTTTTAGAGTCAATTTAAAATGGAGTTTGAAAGTAAAATATCTCAAGTGTTTTGTTTAGGTACCAATTCAATTTCAATTATTGTTTTTGTTAAAGAAGAAATTTCTTTATTTAATATACAAAAAAAACTCTTTTAAAAGTATCTCCTATATATTATCTAAATAATGATTTCGGAGAAAGGGAGTGAATGAAAAGCAGGATAGAGTTCGTATTGGTCATAAATTTTTTAATTTTATTTATGTACTAGCAGCCCGCCATCGCTTCGCTCAGGTTTGGTGAAGTTATTGAACTATATACTTATATAAGCGACTACCACAGACTACCTATGACTACCAGTTACTACCTGCGACTACCCGTGACTTTCTGCGTCTACTCGTGACTACCAGTAACTATTTGCGACTACCCGTGACTACTTGCGAATACCTGCGACTACCCGTGACTATCAGTGACTACCTGTGTCTACCCGCAACTACCTGTGTCTACCCGCAACTACCTGTGATTGCCCGTGACTACTTACGACTACCCGTAACTACCTGTGACTACCGGTGACTATCTGCGACTACCCGTGACTACCCAAGACTACCTGCGACTACCTGCTACTACTTGAGAAAAATTGTAACTCTACCTACGAAAACTTGCGACTACCCGCGACTATCTGCGACTACTTGCGACAACGTGCGACAACCTGAGACTACCCGTGATTACATGCGACTACCTGTGACTACTTGCGACAGTTTTGCGACTACCTGCGACTACCTGCGACATCTTGAGACATTTTCTTGTAACATTGTTTTAATTTATCTTTAATGATTTTGGTAGAGCATGCTCAGAAAGCAGCCAAGTAGCTCATTTTTCTCTGACTTGGTTCACAAATTTTTAAATTTCTCAAGGATTTCTTTAAAAATTAAACATAGCCTATGACCATTTGGAAGAATTTAACTTTCTTACAGTGAAAGAATTATAAAAATTGGCCTTGTAGTTTCAGAGATTAGCAGTTACATATAAACAAATAAACAAACAAACTCACATTAACTCTTTATCATATTAGTATAGATTTTATTTACTACTGCAAATTGTTTTCATACTAACATTATTATTATTATTATGTATCCTGTGTTTAAACTTATTTATAATGACACTTTCCATAGTACTGTTTTCTGAAAGTCGTCTAAAATTTTAACACTGTTGTTACGATTTCTCTCTCAAAGTCAGTGCGCTAAACCAAGTTCGTTAAGGGATGGAGGTCTTAATTAAATGAAAGAATGATTTGTAATTTCCTAATTTTATTTACAATAACTACAAACAAAATGTCTCAAATCAACATCTCACAATAAATTTATATTACTTGCTGTTTACAACTAATTACTTCAAGCAATACAGCTAACAATAACCTCAAATGAATTAACACAGTTGAATAGTTAAAATTCAGTCCCAATAGCCAGTGTGCCAAAACCTATTCTATTATTTTACAAATCGTATGTCCGTATTTGACAGTTCCAATATTTACAATAAACTCCGTATCACATGTTATTCAGTCCAACATCAGTTTAGTCCACGTTCCACTAGTCCAGAATGTTCTAGAGATCTCCAAGCGCCTTCACGCACAGTAGACTTCACTCGTCGGGTTTCATGCCCTATGGTCCATTCACAACACGAACACCTCGTCCGCCGACGTCTCGCAATCTCCCGTCACCGTCCGATTTAACTTCGCCCCCACACTCAGCTAGATGGCTTTCACCAAAGACTGCTGGCCGTTGGTCTGCTGCAATATTTATAGAGTCGCAGGCCATCGCCCAGAAATTTCTCTGAATCCTGCATTGCACCGAGGAACCTAATTCCCAGAATATTCTTGGGCATCCTCTGCACTTGTCGGCTTCTCCAGCAAGGGAGGGGGGGGGGGGTGGAGGAGGGACTGTGACGCCAGCCAGGTTTCACCACTGTCAATCATTCTGCACTTAAAGATGATTTTTCTCTACGAGAAACGAATTTGTCCCGAGACATGGCATGAAGATTCTTGTGATAGAATAGCGATCAGATTTCATACGAAACGTTTTCAAGCAAAGTTTGCACGGAAAGCGTTTTTTTTTTTTTGCAAGTAATGGCATGTAGTAGCAGCGATACTAATATTAAAGTTTCTGCATACTCAAAGTTGCATTGTATTATTATAAAAAATATTGATTAATGCTAAGTAGTTCTCCAGAACTCTCACACATTACTTGAACACTACTGGATTATTTTTTTTTTAATGCGAAGCGTTCTTGATAGCAGTGTGTTTCGCCATATTTATTTTCGCACAGATAAAATGTACGATTTGCACCTATCTATTTCTGCCGGATATTTAGTTGATCATAGAAGAACCAATTTAACAGCACATTCCATATAATTTACATAAAAATGAGCCATATTCTCTTTCCTGAGAATATCGAGAAAATCCACTACGAAAGAGTTCACACATAGTTTGAATAGAATATATGATACGAAACTTCTTGCAAGAGTGGTTGGTGGCCTCTGTGAATATTTAGTAGCCACAATATTAATTTAAAAGTTCCTGCATACCTGGTTCCGTATTAACATTGCGGATATTAATTAATATGAAGGAGCATAACTACAATACTCACAGCATTATATGAAATCTACCGAGTTCACTGAAAGCGTACTCGGCAGCAGTACGTTTCGCCGTACTTCTTCGTTTGCAAGCTGCATAAAGAAATTGTGGCATGTTCTTCCTCGTGACGTACCGTGAGGTCAAATTGTGGCATGTTCTTCCTCGTGACGTACCGTGAGGTCAAATTGTACGATACATTCTTGCACGATGTTTTAGGGCAAGGTTTGGGGATGGCGTGTTGCTCGAGGTAAACACGTGTCTTGCCTCGTGTAGGCCTAATATGCAAGTAAAAAAATGCTCCAAAACCTATTTTTTTTTTTAACTTGAGAATTTTTAATGCTTTCTTGACGTTATATCATTAATAATTTCATAAAAATACCAAATAATTTGAAAAACAATATTCATCGTGTTTTTTTTTTTGATAGTATTAACATTTTAACTTTGTCTTAGTTTTGAGTCGAACAAATTTCAAAAAAGGTTATTTTAACACGAAGTTTCGTTTCAGCTAGGGTGTTTATCGAAGTCCCTGGAGTGGCACGTTTTTCTCAATTATTTTTTCCCCTCTCGTATTCAACAAGACAGCACACTTTCAGTGACTGATAATCACTCTCTAAGATAAATCATAATTGTGTTGGGCTCACTAAAATAACGCCATGTTACACTTACAAACAAAGCCATAGGCGAAACACTCACATCTGAAATTTGGATTAAGTAGGTCCGTACTCTGAAATTTAACACAAAAAAAAAAAAAAAACTAAGAAACGGCGTTGACAAGCAGAGTAAACATATCTTAAAGGAGCAAACTTCTTATAAAAACTTCAAATACATATCTTTATGATAGTACAGATTAATGCATACATGTCATCGAGAAGAAGATACAAAATTATTTTAGACAGCGCGTGAAAAAACAATTGTAATTAAAATAGCACAAGGGAAAATATTTGAAATTCTAATTACAAAAGAAAATGCCCGCACTGATTCTCGAACAATACTCTTCGAGTTAACACACGAGTAATGTACCATACGACCACTTCAAATTGCATGCCTTGGCACTATTTTCTGTCGCATGGTTGCTGTTTATTAACGGGGGCAACTACGATATAATTTAAACTCTTGAGAAGGTTTAATGTTAGTGATTCACGCAATTACTGCACTTAGTAAGGACATCAAGTCTGCAAGTGAATTGAATACTTGCATAATTAAGTTTTATATAGTGGAATATGAAATTTTGTGAACTTATCGTCTGGATGACAGTTAGTGGCATTGAAGAAATCAAATGTTCGGCGGGTCCCAAAACTACTGTGCAGGAGACATACAAATATAGCGGCTGTTCGCATGACCTTATAGGCCTATGTCCTAGGAATGTAAAGCAAAAGGCATTAAAGATTTTTATACTCGAAAGAATTTTAAAAGAATATATCTACTCCCCAATTCGATGATTTTTATTATTCAGTACCATGTCATTCGTAAACACATTCCTTTTATCAAGCGCAATAATTATATCATAATGTAACGGTTTGTAACTTTGAATTCCGGACTGAAAGAGATTTCTGGTACGACGCTTGAAAAGTTGGAGAAAAAAAAAAAAATCAAAACAAAACAAAGCGAATTCTTGTATTGTTATTCAATTTTGAAAATTTACAAAGAAATTCTCAGTAAAATTAAGAAATTTTTTACAGTGTAGCGTATTAGCTTTGTACAATTTTGAGATATATACAGAACAAGTATGAACTGATGTTTTTTATTTCTCTTCATTCGTTTTTAAAAGTAATTTCCTGCTGTCTCACTTTTTTTGAAGGTTATTATTTTTTAATATAAATAAAAAAATATGAATGTGCTAAAAATAAATAAAATAGTTTTAGTCTCTTCAACGCTTTTGAGGATTCCGACTTATTCTGGGGTGCTCATGAGATACTACTTCTTCTTTGTATGCTCTTTGGTCTATTTCTTCGGTATGCGCCGTCGGGTACGGTTCGAATTTCTGGGCCTGGGGTCGTTGGCGTGTCTTTGGATTCTGGAATGTTGGCGAGTTTGCACTGAATTTCGATTTTTGGATTTTGTAGATTTCGGTGTCTTGATGATTTATCGATATTTTATCGATTTTATCATGTTCCTGGCTATATGGGCTAGAATCCGAGGCCACGCTGCATTTGCACCTATCAGAGAAAATTGAAATCTTAAGTGAGGCACTCCAGTGTGCCCGCGGCATCACAGACGAAACAGGGGCAGCAGTCTATTCGCGGAAGGTTCACACTTTTTGAATCAAACCTTTGAAAAATGCCCCCCATGTATTACATTCTTAGTTGTTTCTTACAATTTTTTTTTGTCACATGCGTTTTATGCGACTGTCAACGTAATGGTATTTTATTTTTACAGTAAATTGATATTCACTTATAGTTTATAAATTAAAATATTTAATTTTTAATTAATATGGATTAAAACACAGGCAAAGAAGCTGTGTTGACAGTGCCAAGTAAGAAATAGTTCTCAGGGAAAATATGATTAAACTGAGCGCGCACGAATACAGTGCGCTGTCCCTTTGGTGAAATTTTTTGTACTCAGTTTGGGAATAAAACGATATTCCTTATAGGTGGGTTCAGCATAGGGAAAATTCTCGACTGGTGTTCCAAAGATATCGCTTTCAAGTTGGCGGTAAAAGGAAAAATTACATCAACTTCATTTCGTAACTATTTTTTCACGCCCTCCAATGTTGCTTGCAAGAGCAAACAGTAAAAAGACAACTGTGTTTGGCACTGAGCTTATTTCAATGAAGGAAAAAAAAATTCGAATTTAAGTGCGAAATAAATACAGACAATCAAAAGGAGCTTTGTACAATTATATTTTCCTTCTAAGGAAAGTGACAGGAAAGTCACAACGAAATTGTATATTTTGAAACATATTAATTTTTTTTATTCTGCTTTAATATTTAAATATAGTAATTTTGTAATACACCGTTTTTCCAAATACGGTTTAAGATAGAATGTTAAAAAACAAGCGAAATATATCTCCTTATATTTCCGCGCTAGTGCAAAGCAGAAATTTTATTTATCGCGTAGGTCGTAACACAATACAAAACGGAAGATTTTATACAACGGCATTTATTTGACGATCATTTGCAAACATACCATTTTCTTACATACAAAACAGGAAAATCCGGTACACATGCAACACCAGAGCACACTGGTGGCGGAAATTTTTAATTTCCCTATCTTAAAGCGAGCCAGAGGAAGAATCGTAGACTTAAGATGAGGTAGACCAGACCGCTTACTCGTCTTCCACGCTTGTACCCAACATTGGCCTACCCGCAAAGGAACACAACTATCAAGTTCGCATGGTCAACACTGATGAACGTGAAACAAGCACTTTTATTGGGTTTAAATACTTTCACAGATTTGAATTCATTCCAACTGCATTCCAATACTGGTTATACGCTGTTCATGTTAGGCCTAATATGAGCACTTTTGAAAGACCTGCTTAAGATCTACTTGTATGTACATTGTGTATTTTTCGCCTAATGTAAAATTAACATTGGAATTGCCCGAGCGCTTTAGTCATACGTCGCTCAAGTGAAATTTAGAAATTATTATAAAAGTAAATATTTTACGAATACGCTCTCATTTTTAAACTTCGATGGAAGATAAGAAATGATATTTTATTTCTCATCTTCCATCAGTGGTCACAGAATAATAAAAGCAGTGAATATTTGAGAATTCAAGAAGTTGTCAAAAAAAATTAATATTTATGTCTTGTCATGCCAAAAAATTTCGATAAACTCTCTGAAAAACAAGTTATAACGAAAATCGCACACCACTGGTAGGGACAACCGCATTTCGCGTACTAGTACGTTTTCCTTTGCTTATCGGCCGCGTGAGTCTGTGAGAAGACATTTACCCACTCGACTGGCCAATCAGAGTTAGGTTACTCCGATACTGTACTTCTGTGGTGCGCGGGCAGACACCTAAGACGCGCTACACCTAGATCGTGCGACCAGGAAGATGGATCTGAGCTAACGTATTATCGCGTACGTGCAACTGGTGGCGAGATCTTTTTCTCGCGTGTCGCGGGTGTCAGTAAACGCCGGCCCTCAAGTCGAGCAGGGTTCGGAGAAGGTAGGAAGCTACCGCGAGCGTGGAGCGCAGCTGCCGGAGCTGAGCGTCGTCGGAAGGGCGAGGTGGACACGCGCGGGTCCCGGTAGAAAGCGCGCAGCTGGGTCGTCGTCGGGGATGTGTCCGACGAGCGAGGGGCACGGCCACCTCGCCCGCGGGGGAAAGCGAACCCGGCTGTACACCAGAGCCCCGCGCCTGGTAACAGACGGGAGGCCAAAATCTCGTAGCCCCCCTGCCCCACGCGACCACGATGACAGCGGTAATAATGATAGTGCGAGGGGGGCTGTTCTGCCCCCCCCCCCTGGGACCGCGATCCACTGGTGTCGTCCTGGCGAGGGGGTATAAAACTTGGGGCTGACCTGTCCAGGCATCATTCCACTGCAGACCAGCGAACACACGCCTCGCAGAATGTTCTCCAAGGTAAGTCTGCAGTCGTCCCGCGCCTTCAGATCGGCGATGCACCTGAGTTGAAGGCCACGATCCAACATTTCTACAGCTTTTGCGAGAATTATTTTTTTGTACCCAAATGGAACCCGATATTATAAAATACGTCCACCATTTTGTTACAAATTGTTTTTACTATGCAGTCTAATTTTTCCAACACAAAAAAAAAGTGTGTACTTTTTTTCCAATCAATTAATTATCAAAAATTGTGTTAATTTAATAATTAGTTCAAATTATACAGTTTTTTGCGTTGAAAAAAATTAGGCTATATAATAGAAACAATTTGTAACAAAATCTTAAGAGGATTTTACAATATCGGCTCCCTTTTGGGCACAAAAAATAATTCTCGCAAAAGCTGTAGAGATGAAGGATCGTGGCCTTAAGTTTCCTCTTGTGGTCACGGGGTTCGCGGTGGCTGAGCGGTTAGACTTTTATTTTTTTTTAGAATTTATTTCATTAACCCTACTTAGCAGTACAGCCATCCAGCCATTATATAAATTCACAATTTTTTTTGTGGGAGGGCGGCTGTTCGTCTGGGAGCCCGTAATTTAAGTTAATTAAGCTAATTTGAGCTTTTAAACTGCTCGCCTCCCACCAAGGCGGGTTGGATCCCCGGCCGGGGCACTCCTGGATTTTCGCGAGTGGGAATCGCTCCGGACGACGCCGCCACTGGCCGGCGGATTTTCTCGGGGATCTTCCAGCAGCACCGTTTCGGTGCTGCTCCATTCTCACCTCACTTCACCCACACCGGCTCGCAAGACCTCGTTCTTAAGAGCCGCCCAAATCTCAAAGCTCAATTGAACACAACTTATTTCAATTCCAATTGTTTCGGGAACAACTCGAGTATTACTGAAGTTCTGTTAAAGAAATTATCTTACATATAACAGAAAGAGAGTGATCTGCTTTAGGAAACATGCATTAAGTTTTAATACCATCAAAGAAAGAACCAGAATTTACTATTGTTTTTTAGTAGGTATGGCTTTCAACATTTAGTAATATTGAAGGCGGTACATGCAATTAATTTGATTGCTGTCGCTATATATTTATAGTATATTTTTAGGTGTAGGGTTTGAGGATAGAAAAACTTGTCCCCTCCCCCTTTTTTCCAAAAATGTTTTCAACGCAATTTTTTCGGGTCTTCAACAACACAGCACAATTTAAATTACAGATAACCACATCTAAGATTGATTTTAATATTAATGTGCTCACTTAAAAGACATCACATTCCACTGGTAAATTAAGCCATAGGCAAAACACGCACATCTGTATTTTGGATAAAGTAGTTTATCTATCTTCTGAAATTTAGAGCAACAAAAAACAGCTAAGGAAAGGCGTGACAATTATAGTACACGTACCATAAATTAGCAATTTTTTTTGCATCAGTAATCATTGTTTCTTCTGAACTGAATACTTCGAAACTGAGCAATTACCTGTGCGTGTCACAATGGCGAGAAAATAAAACCAAAATGATAAATCGAATACACAATGCTTTCAGAAATGAATGACGCTGTTTGACAGACATTCAATTAGAAAGATTAAGTGATCGCCATTGATTACAAACTGAAGTGAATTTGTCGCGAGGAAATGAATTTTATGGCACACAATTCCAGACAGGCGCGATGACCGTGTTTCAAGCACTTCACGCCTAGATACAGTTACAAAGAAATCCTGGAAGCTGAACTGATTTAGATTAGCGTATAGATCCACAGCATGGAAACTTTTCGCGTGCACACCTCGGCCAAACGGTGGTAAATTATTTCGCTCGTTGGAAACTTGGGAAATTTGGTTTCGTTCTGTCCTTCTGTTTCCAGAAAACTATGCCTGTTTTTTCTAAATTTCGCAGAGGAAAGTCGGATTTCCCTGTGGATAACTGATTCGTAAAATAATCTTATTGCTGTGGTCTACGACTGGTTCGTAGCACATAATCGCTGAACGCTATTACTACAGCTCATCGTCTGTGATGACAGAACAGGCACTGCTTCAGTTTAAGTATAGCACACACCAAAGTCAGAAAGGGCTAAGGTGTCTTTGATAATTCGGGTGACAGCAGATTAATTTACTCGTGATTTTTCTCATTTATGGCCTTTACGTGTCATCGAGATTGATTAAGGCGTATACGAAATATCACTTCTAGTTTTGGAGTAAGAAGTTTATCTACATTCAGAAAACGTAACACAATAAAAATTATAGTTAAGAGAAACGGCACTGACAACAAGTGTAGTATACACATTACTTTTTCCAACTTATTATTTTTGCTCTATGTGCTGGCCACATCACAAGATGAACGATGCGAGAGCTAAATATTTTGGCTTGGGTTAAGTGGGCAGGCACGTGCTAGTGAACTGCTCCAGAATTTCGCCCGGAACAGGTTATGGAAAATCATTCGCGAGAATCTGCTCCCGTTGCAGATGTCCTATTTCGTAGGCGCGACATCCTTTACTGCGAGTCTCGACCCACTTCCGCACGGCCAGACACGCTTGATAGGATGGCCGTCGTATGTCGGGCACCTTACATGGTCACCGCCTAGGTAGTCATCATCCACCTCCACCATCGTCGTCGAAATCAACAGCAAACAACTGTAATATGTTGATTCCCCCAGGTTTTCCCCATAATCCCCGACCAGTACAGGTCAATGCGTTCTTAAATCTGAGTAATAACCACTGGGTGCTTGCAGAGTCTCACTAGAATCCAGGCAGGCTCCAGGGGTGAGGACGGGTATCCTATTTGGCGTTTCGCTATTAACCACAACGTACTCATCCAGATGGCCGCCAACACCCGTTTAGGTAAGAGCAAGTCTGTGCGAGCGAGGAAAATGGATTTCCTGTGCTGACCTTGAACTACCTTGGACTTTTTTCCTTCGTCGCTAGATTTTGCGTAGAATTAGGTACCGAATACAGTACGACCTCTCGATTACAGTGAAGTCCACATCACATCTGCGCTAAGCCATTCGAGTGTATGACCTCGAACATCACAAGTTCGACCATTTCGTCGTATGCTCGCGTTTAATGCATCTGCCACCTAAACCACCACCCCCCCCCCCTCCCCCCACCCCACCAACGTCGTAAGCTGCATAAATGGAAAGTTACTGGGATTAACGTAGTGCCATTGTTCGTTTAGTGGTTGAAATACGCAACAAAAAATCGCAAATAGCCATATGCTGTGATTTAGGCCAAACAGCAGCAACGAAATGCGACTTCTGGCTATGACCAAGATGTTAAATTGTTTAGGAAATGGCAAATGCAATTTGCATGTTTTCTCACTATAATTCCGATTTTAAAAAAACGACGAAAGAAATCACTGCTTTTTGATGACGCGATCCGGTACACGTAAATTGACATAGTTAATCGTCAGTGACTGAGTGTCTGTAGTGTCACGTTCACAGTCCAACGACTCTAAATCCGTAAATCATGTTACTTGGTTTCTGCCGTCTGAAATGTCGTAGTTAATTGGAGTTATGCGCACCAGTCTCATTCGCTCTATGTTATCTTCCAAACTTATTCTGTCATTGGTGCCAAAATTGTTTGACTTACGAAAAACCCTCTCATTGAAGACAATAATCACAGCTGCATGTTAGCCGAGGTCAAAAATGACTCTTGTGCGGCCTTTATCTAATTTTTATAATTGAAAAACTCATATTTTTTTATTGATATACATTTCTGTATAGTTTAACATGACTTGAAATGATTTAATATAGGAATGAACAGTGAGAAAAAATACATTTCAAGATTTATGATATAAATTTTAGCAAACCAATCTCTTTGGTTATTGTAGTCATACAAAAATATGCTTTTCTTTTATACCACCTACATGTTTTCCAACAGTGAAGGCCCAGAGTAAATTCTGATTTTAAGAGTGATGTATTAACCTGAACTTCAGGTAAGATTTAAACTTGTTAAGGGAAGTGTACAAGATTTTCAATTACTTAATGACAATTTTATACAGGAAAAAAACCGGAAAAGAAAAAGAACTATTTTTTTTTTTTTTAGTTAAATAAAGATAATTTAATTTGATGGCTGCGTGGTACAGAACCCGATCACCTTGCTATAAAATAACATACCCATACCTATCTCATAAAAAAACTAAGCTTGTTTTGTCGAACCTCTGTGTTTTCAGGTAGCTGTAGTCGCCCTAGCTCTGTGCGTTCTCGTAACGGCAGAGGAGGACAAGAAACAGAAGAAGAGGGGTGTCTTCGGCGAGTCTCTCGGGATCGGCCTTGGCTATGGTTCCGGCCTGGGCTACGGCTACGGACTGGGCTACGGCTCCGGCCTGGGATACGGCTCCAGCCTGGGATACGGCTCGGGCATCGGCCTGGGCTACGGCTCGGGCGTCGGGCTAGCCTCGGCCGCCGTAGCAGCGCCGATCCAGGAGTCGGTGACGATCGAGAGGAAGGTTCCCGTGGGAGTGCCGCAGCCGTACCCGGTTCACGTGCAGAACGACGTGCCGTACCCCGTGCCGCACCCGGTCGCCGTGCCCGTGTCCAGGCCGTACCCTGTGAAGGTGGCGCAGCCCGTGCCAGTGCCTGTCGACCGGCCGTACCCTGTACCCGTTGAGAAGCCGATCGCCGTACCCGTCCCGCACTCCGTGCCGTACCCCGTGCCGCACCCGGTCGCCGTGCCCGTCTCCAGGCCGTACGCCGTCGCCATACCCGAGCCGGTGGCCGTTCCCGTGCCCCAGCCCTTCGTAGTCGCCAAGGCCACGCCCGTCGTGGCAAGCACCATCGGTAGCGGCATCGCCTCCTACGGCGCCGGCCTGAGCTCCTACGGCTCCAGCCTCGGCTCCTACGGCTCCGGCCTCGGCTCCTACGGCTCCGGCCTCGCCTCCTACGGCTCCAGCCTCGGCTCCTACGGCTCCAGCCTCGGCTCCTACGGCTCCAGCCTCGCCTCCTACGGCTCCAGCCTCGGCTCCTACGGCCACAAGACCTGGTGAGCACCACCTCCTGCTCGCACATTCCACCGCCACATGAACACCGCTCTTCTTCATCAACCACTTATCACTCAACTGGAATCTTTTCCCAGCTAGTCGTTCATATATACAAACAAAATTGAAAAAAAAAAAAAAAGTTGTGTATAACTGTTTTATAGTGCCAATAAATATGTTTTTGTAAACAAATAATAATGGTTTTCTATTTGTTGATAAAAATAACTGCCCCGATAAATTGTAAATATCTTGCCCTACCAGAGTTATTGGTCGCGCTGTATCCTGAGATATCATGTTCAAATGTGCAGAATGCCAGATGAGTGGAGGCACACACCCCATCGCTTACATGGTTCAATTCATAAGCACCAGGTCGTTCTCAAGTAGACCGAAGTCCATTAACTTGATGTTCAGTTTTCGTCTTTCAACGAATAATCTCACAAATGAATTTTGATTTCTTCTAAATCGTACAGTTTTGGTTGCCTTCGTATTGCAAAAAGAAAATAGCTACGGCTAGCTAAGAGCAAGAGATCCACTCAAAACCCTAGAGTTTATATACAAACTCCTTCCCCATAGTTAGTCCTCACCAGATGTTTGTACAGGGGTTCGAGCGATAGGTGAAGTCAAATGAGGCCATGGCATCGTACATTTGCCACAGTTGACAATTATGTCCCGGGAAACTCCAACAGTTTCTGCGACATTCTAAGAATATTTTGTAATACCATATTAAACTCTACAAATTGATAAGTGCTACTTAATGAGATACGACGCACCTAAAGTTTCATGGGGTAGCCTAGTACGACTTCACAATGGCATTAAACGTAACACATTTTTTCAGGAAGAAAAACGTGGCAGCTATTACTTCCTCTTCTATGGCGGTAGTGACGGAAATGGGTCCTCCAAACTGTCATCTTTGGCTTTTCTGTGCAAAAAATGTGACATAAAACCCACATGTTTCTTGCATGATTCAGAAAATTACTTCTAAACGTAAAGAATTATTTAGCCAACAAAGGTTTGTTTTATAAGCCGGCTAGCCTGAGGCGAGAATCTATATACTTCTGTTTGTACAGGTATCAGATGACAGAAGTGTAGGTGTTAAATATATAACGAGCAGATACCTTTCGGTGAGAAACCACGGCGGAAATAAATACGCATATTTTCTGTAGTTGTACGACTATAACTTGAAGTTAAGTTCTCTATTTTTTTTTTGTGCGAATACGTTTCTTCGATATCAAACACCAACATCTGCATCAGTACCGGATCTGATTGGTGTCAGCGACGTAATATAGTGTAGTACACGCAACTTGTTATAGTGTGTGGCAGCGTTTATCTAATCCCTGAGATGTGCAAATTGACAGTGATAAATGCCATAACAGCAAAGCGTGAAAAATTTTTACATTTTTTCTTCGAGCATACTTTGAATCGAAAGCGCTCGTTACGAATAATCAGGCATTTTAGGCCTTAAAACATGGTTCAAATAATACATAATTGTACGTGTATATACAAAACTGTTCGTGATTAATACCACCACCTTTCTTAGACGGCTATCGAGCTGATGACAGGAAAGCTCGTATATTGATGGCATGTAGGTTATTTCACACATATGTGTAGTTCAGCGTTTAAGTCGTGGCTTGAAATAATTGTATTCCAGCTTGTATGCATGCTCTACGACCATTACAAGATTAGAGGCTAAATATTTGTCCATAGAACTGTTTTAGACAATTTTATCAAGGAACTAATATGTATATTAAATATTCAAGCCTATTATTTCTTTACATATACCGTATGAATCAGATGTTCCTATACATTCTTTAAAGTGTACAACATGCTTACTTCTAGATGTCGTACAAAGACTTGCGAATACCTCACCTTTCCGACGCCCAATTAGAAGAAAATTTATAGGGCATTCTGACTTACATTCTCTCAAAACCTGCATATCTTTATATAAAGTGCTGAGGTTAATTTTTCGACAGATTCTATAATGCTATGTATGCACCTGTCAATCTACCCTCACACAGCTCTCAGTGAACGAGCTACTTGTACTATGCGGCCAATTGCAAAATAATATGTTTTTCACACTACGGTGCGTGTGGGTCACATGCATAATAATTAGTAGAGGTGGCTGATACAAACAGCGCGTTAGTAAGCCTTCCGTTTTGGCAGGCTGAAGTGATGCCTGCATAACATTATAAGACTGCTCCCTGTTTGTAGATGTTTTACAAATTCTAGGCCTGAGCTAAGGGTGACACAGGCACGCTTTTCAGAGGCTTTATCGCCTCTGTCAGCAAGGCTCTGAACTGACGTACGGTATTTTCGTTAGTTATCGCGCGTGTGCGAAACTTATACTTGTCATTTTATTATTTCTGACGTAACAATAATTATAAATGGGCGTCGCACGTACTGAAGTAGCCTGTGTTGAAGTTTTGATACTTAATGTTGGCTGAAAAAATATTCGCTTTATCTACTTCCGCTATAAACCAAAAGGTTTCCTTGGAAGAAAATGAGAACCTGACACACGTACGCATACATTCGAACTTTCTGACATGTCGCTTAAAGGTCAAAGTAAAAATTTGGTCCTCTATTTGTCTCAAGATATACGCGGTTTTGAATGCTGATATTGCAAGGAAAAGTAAACAAGATTTATTTTCTATACCAAATACTTATTGACTCAAGAAAACCCAGGGAGTTGACGTGAACTCTACCATATCCTAATTTATTACTTGAGCCTCCTATAGGCACTGAGGCAGTGAAAGTTCGGTCACAACGTATCTGTTGTATCTACCGTGCTGGTGAGATATTTATTTAGAAAGCTCATCTGTGTACACAGTGTACCTTCGTGGTCATATATATCTGAGACAAGTGTGACCTCTCTCCTGCAGTTAGGTGCCACGAAGCGAACTTCGCTAGTTTTTTTTTTTTTTTTTTTTTTCCTAGTGCCATATATTTCCCACAATCCCTCAAGAACTTGCTTTACGCAAACGTTATTTTCTTCTCTCTCGAATCTACAGCTAAACCTATGTCTAACGTATTAATCCGCGTTCAGCCGGACACTATTTAATTAATATCTACTAATGTAGTACGTTATTTAAGAGGCTACGGCATATACGTTTTAGTAGATGCGAGTGTACACGGCATCATCATTTTCGGCAATGGTATAGATTTTTACTTCATGCCCAATTGTAAATTAAGACAACGATTAGTAAAATTAAGCACAGTGAAATTTATAAAACATATGTTGGTTTTATCATGTACGAAAGCGCCGAGTAGTGGCTGTATATTTATGTGAATTTTTGCACAGGTTGTTTTGCAAGTAACTGAATTAAGATATTTTTTTTTTATTTGCCGCCGTCGTTAACTCTTCAATGTGCTTACTCTCTGCCATTTCATATCGAAGCAGACTATTTACATGGCGACGGTTAGGTAAAGGGGGATGCAACCCTCCAAATGAAGATCCACGTTCACAACATTAAACCTATTTTTAATTTAGTGTTCATTTCGAACACGCTGACTGTCAAAAGAAAATATGAAATTGGCAAGATTCTTCTCCGTTCTCTTAAGGCGGATCCACGCCCGCTATCTTGGATTTGTCGATTTTTTTTTTCGCCAAAGCTTCTATTTCACAAGATGTATTGAAATTTCGCGCACGACATATCCTAAATAACAGCTTCCCAAACTTTATCGAACTGCCACCGCTTCGCTAAATATATTAATTTTTAGCTAGTAACTACATAGGCGAAACCCGGGACTATCTCTTGCGAACGATTACAAAAGCGACGATATCAACTGCAATCAAGAATTACTGACCTCAGACGCACTAGACAATTCTCTGTGCTCGGTTGAAAAAAAAAAAAAAAAAAAAAAACATGATACATGCTATTCACGATAAAGTGAGCACTTTTGAAATCAACCTTATAAAATGCCTCTATCCCTACCTGCATGTATTTTAACGGGCGAACTGAGTGACATGCGTCCAGTAAAGTTGGTAACGATGAATGGAAAGTAGTTCCATATCTTAACGTCGAATAAAGAGTGTCAGGTAACCATTTGTGATAATTTAAATAGATTTTTCTTTTTTGTTTTTTTTTATGCATCGAAGTGTAAAAATGGGCATATTGGGAAAACATTTTCTTTTGTAATGATTTCACTGTTGCACTAGACCGACGCATGAATAAAGTGACGAGGCCCACGGCAATGTTAATTCTGCATAAGGCGGAAGAATACACGATGTGCGTACAAGTTGTCGCAGATCGACTGGACACAGAACCATAAGGTTATTTTTATTATTAGCATTAGAGCTACACATATATTTTGGACAGTAATATTTCATTGATTTCACGTATTATTTGGATGTTAATATACATTTTTTTCTAATGTTTATTATATTTTATGCTAACTCTTTCATTTCCCTAATTTTTCGATCTATGTGAACCACCATGTACGGTGATTTTCACATGTTGTTTTGAGCTCTACACATGCTTATGTTACTAATTTTAATATTGTATTTAATTTTATGTTCAGTAATTGCTTCAAAATTTTTTAATCTGAATTATTTAATTGTTTTTTGGTTTAAAGACGTAATATTTTAGGTCCTAATATTTTGTGATGTCAAAGCCGGAAGCGAGCCGTGATTGGCTGTTGGTTGGTGCGGAAGCCGGAAAGAGGGCTTCTGGGGAATGCATTAAACATGCAAGGCGTCAAATTTTCCGTTTGGAATTTAACTTTTAAAATTCCAACGCCATCGTAATATTAGCTGAGAAATTATGCTTCCAGAGGTGAAGTTTCAGGTGGTCGCCGCAGATACTATTAAAAAGAGGCTGTAGGATGACTCGTAGTTATTATTTTTGAGTGTTAAATCGACGAGGCGGAAAGGACGCCGAGACTACACTGCAGGCGCCATGCAAGGAGAGAGCGCCAAAGGACCTCAGGTGACGCCAAGGCTAATTAATGCATGGGAAGCCTAATTAATGCATGGGAAGCCTAATTGGATGAACTGTTTTGCAGGTATTACTTTCTAAGGGACCCGAACTTATTTTATGAGAGTTATTATTTTGATTTTTCAACGACTTGACTGTGAGCTCCATGTGTATGTTAAACCAGTGGTCCCGATCTATCGCATATAAGTTAGCATAGCCGGAGCAATGTGTAATAAGGACCTAAAGATTTGTATTGCACTGTCAATATAAATACAGAGTAACTTTATTTGGTGAACGAGATAAGAAGAATAAGTATCATATTTGATATAATTATGTGATGGACTGACTTTTTACTACCTAACGAACGATTGGTGAATGTGATCTAGGAAGCATAAGAAATTAAGAAAGAGCTTACCTAAAACTTTCTGGAAAGTTAAATACAGAGAAGGCTACTTCCGGGGGGACCTAATTAGTATTTTTGAACTGAAATTTCGAGTAAAAGATTTATTTTTTTAAATAGTAGCTCTTAATTTTTACACCATTTTTCAGCATTTCATTTTATTTTAATTTTTCATTCTGATTATCCCTATTCTTACTTGGATAGTGGTATGTCATTTATGTTAATCATCATAAAGTATAATTTCATTTTGAGTAAAGAGATTTCTGTCACACACACACATATTTGATTTTGAACCTTGTTGAATTACTAACACAATTGAGGCTGAGTTTATTTATTTTCCCTTTCATTAATAAATTAACTATCAAGATCACATATGTTTTATTTAAATGAAGTACTGTGAATAATAGAGTGTATTTTTCATTGCATGAGAATTACAGCATCGCCAGAGAGCTTCTGATTCCAGTGTGGTAAGACCAAGGTTACACTACGAATAATAAGGCGCCTAGAAATCAATCATAAAACCTTATCATTATAATTATTATTCCTCCAAACTCACAGCAAATAGTTTTACATCTACATTATTACAGAGAGTTTTCCAGAAAGTGGCGCCAACATTGGTGCTCGACAGGCACCATTACAGGAAGTTGCTGTCCCAACGTGGAGGCTTATTGTACATTACTCATCGCAATACTCTGTGTATCCCCTCACAAAACCTTACACTGTTACAAAGTAGATCTTAAGCAGGGCTTTCAGAAGTGCTCATTTTTTCGTGAACAGCTAATACAAAACTGTATTTCCAGAGTACAGCAAAAATTCCATAAACCACGATGGCGTGGGGAATCTGCCTTAATGCCATGATGCGATGATGGTGTTGCGATGGGGAGGGGGGAAGTGTGCAGATGCGTCTTCTCTTGCAAACCCCTTCCCCAATTAATTCCCTTACTCTCGCCTATGAAGGAGTCCTAGAGAAACCTACGTCGTTGCCTTATTTATTTATGCCATGGAAATGAAAAGCCAATAACTTGCAGAAATGAATTTTTTTACCCGCAAAAAGAAACATGGCATGAAATACGCCATGACACATTTCTTATAAAACAATTTTTTTTACTCTTAGAGAAAAAAGTCGATCACAATTGACAGATGGTTCTGATTTTTTTATAAAACGTATTTAACCTGTCGTTTTGTATTATGTGCCTAGATTTCACAATGATAACTAGGTAATATTTATGATACAATGACACTTTTACAATCCTCGTGTTATCGGCGACTGGGGAAAAAAAAATGTTTCTCCCGTAAAGAAAAGTTGGAGAAACACACTTATCCAAATCAACCCTTCAAATGTACGGTATTTCACTTCGAGATTCACAGATCACTTGTCAGTTGTTCCAAGTCGAATTTCCTTCACGTGTTTTTTTAAGGCGCGGGATGGTTTGAAGTTCAATGGGTGTAGGTGGTTCGCCTTTCTAAATAGGGAGGAAGGATATTTTAACTTCAGTATGTTGACAAAAAGTCGTTTCCATTAATTTGGCAACTTTGACAACTTTCGCAAGAATTTACACGAACAATACAAACAAAACATTAAAAATGTTTTTCACCAAAATGTTTAAACTAAACACCATCTTGAGAGCCACGCATAATGCTTGGCACACCGTCACATACTGCCTCATATAATTGTCTTTTCCAATACTGAGAAAAACGGCAGAGCTACATAATGTCTAACCGTGATGCGCCGAATAACTGATAAGGTAGCGTTAAATCTGTAACTGAGAAAAATACCTGTAAGTGTAACCCTCGTAAAATGAACATTATACGCACTATCTTTTATGAATATTTTATTCCAATTCTCTGTACTTACATATTGCGATCTTATGTCACTTCACTGTTTAAAATGTTTTCCACACTTGTCACATATATTATTTTAATGTATTCTGCATTCCTACGTGATTAAACGTTTTATTAATTTTCATTATTTTACTCTGCTAGGATATTTTCCTTAGATGTAACGTGGCAATTTATTCTTGTGTAAGGATAGGTATTTAGCTATTTCTCATATATTATTGTTATTTTTAATTAATAATATAGTTTTAATTTTCAGGTCTCGTTTTTGTGAAACATTCATGTTTTATTTATATCATTTCATTGTTGTATACATTGCTGAGACCACCTTATTCTATGCTATTTTCTTAATGGATAGTTAGGACATGTAACTTGGTACGTACATGTGGGGGGGGGGGGTGTAAGGTATTTACTTAATCCCTATTGGATCCCAGGTTCGAGACCTGGCCTACTATTGGCTGGAACGTTTATGTCTTTTTAAAATGTCCAATCCAGCCTTAAAAGCGAAGCGTTCGCTCTCTCTCTCAAGCTGACCATCATCACCGCCGAACGTCTAACATAGGTCTCGAACCGGGGGTGGGTGACGAATAGGAATTTTAATTAATTTTGTTAAGGCGTTCTAGTTTTTTTTTTTTTTTCAAATATTTAAAAATATAATTTGTGACCAGCAATCAGCGAGTTCCGTGTGAGTCATATTGTCGAGCAGATTGATAGGGGATAGTTAGAATCGTACTTGTAAGAGATGCGGCATTCCGCCACGACGACTCGCCAAGATTTTGATTTGAAAACCCTACAGTTACGAGAACATTCGGCCCAATTCAAATCTGCAATACGTCTGAGAGCTGGCGAACATCGAGAGCGCCATTTATATGCTGAGATAAGTGTAGTAAATAATACAGAAGTACCTTGTTTGTTTAGAGTCCGCCCAGACATGTTCTAAAACGGTCAAATTTTCATTGGCGACGCCATCTGAAATCTTCTACGTAATTTCAACCAGCTGTGTAAGACTTTGCCCATGGCAAACCTGAGTGAAATTTCTCAATCACCGCGAACTAGGCACACTGAAGATATATTTTGCAGTGAACCGAGTTTATCTTTTAAAATTTAAACAAGATTTCAAGTTTTAAAACTTCAGTGTCAGAGCATAATTTTACGTGGCCCGGGGCTTAAGGCTAAGTACCGCTAATCACATTGTAATTAGGAGTGTGTTGTTTTTTCCTTTTAGTTTTGAAAACTGCCACGACGATATTTGTCAAGAGATAGTCCAGATAATAATAAAATTTGAATAACAAAATTTAATCTGAAAATAATAAGCACCTCGATAAAGTAACTGGACTAAAAGATATCTCCCGTGCTGTCGTCTACATTATTTCTGTGGCTGGTTCCTGTGTTATTTATATAGTCTTCTGTTTATTCCTGACTTACAATTTTGCATACCTTAAGTATTTTCTCTTGAAGTGTTTAAGTGCACAAATTGTGCACTATTTTGTGTTCCTGGCCGACGCGAACGTCCTGCTGGCAAGTCCTACAAAGTCGAGTCCTCTCAGATCGGGCACAGTTGTTTCCGAGATATGGTCAGCACATCTTGTAGGTTATAACTTTAAATTCAAGACTCCAAGCCTGCACACTGTACCCATATCGAGACTGGAAAACTCGAGGGTCGACGTTATTGGAATTTTTTAATGAAGCCCTACTAAAGGACATCGCCTTTCCTCTGTAATCCACACCACATGCACATATGGCAACTTTTAAACGAGGGTTATATCGCTTTATTTCAGACCGGCAATTACAATTTAAGGGCCCTGCCAACACCCGACAGTCGGTATTTTTTCCGGGTTAATACTGGCTAGCTCAATGTGGCAGCCTAAGCACCACGAATCACCGAAAGGCGACTTCTACTGAATATGAAAATAGACGCAATATTTTCATAGGACTGATCCAACATTTCGGTTTAATTTAATTCAAAGGGGTTTACACACACAGCGGCGCGTCCAGGAGGGAGATTAATGCAGCTATGGCCGGTGCCGCCATTATGACAGTGGTATAATTAAATTTTGTTCTCAGCTTATCGTAGATCTTGATGCATTTACACACATACGAAAATATGGGCAAATATATTAACCTCTCGCTACCTTTTTTTTTTATTATCTTAATACGTGAACAAAGGGTTCTGGCTAAACCAATCAGGACGATATCCCTACTCAGTATAAGCCCGTGCCCTCCTTAAAAAAACTGGCATATGAATATATAACTTTTACAAACGCTATTTGTTAGGTACTTGTGTTTTAAATAGCAAACGAACTCTTGCGACATAACATTCTCAGCTATCTAGAACTCGATGGCCAAACGAACAACAGTAGGTAACGCGTGGCCCAGATGTTGATGTTGGCTTCTTTAACATATAGAAAATTGGAAAGCGGAAGGAGAAAGCAGGAATTAGGGCGTAGACGTTCAAGATGGGGAAAGAAAATTTTACGCGACGCACTGATGTCGGTTGTGATACTTGACCAACCTGTCTTGGGAGGCGCACGAGACTATAGACTCGCACGTGGTCGCCCGACCACGTTTTCCGTCGTCTTTGCAGCTGACGTGTTCATAGTCACGCCGCCTCTGTCAGTCTGAGAGGTACCGGGTACCTAGGCCTAGTTCGTCGGTGACGCAGTTATGTGCTGCACTATCATTACCGAGATGCAAACCTGTCGTTGCGCAGGTATTATCTGTTTAAAGTCTCCTTTCGTAAGTAATTTGAGTCGGATATGAACATCCCGTGAATGTTCACTTCAACTTTCAGGTCTCTGGTTTTCAGCCACATAATCGTGTATCTAATAATAATAATAATAATGATAATGACAATAAATTGTATTTTATTTTTACACGTTAATAATTTTATTATATTATATTATTATATTATTATAAAACGATTATGTTATTATGAAGCAACCTTTAAATTTCATGTTATGTAGTTGGCATTTTGGAATAGTAAGGTTACATAAGATGTTTAGGGAAATTCTCCAATACAATATATTGAGGATAATTCCAAATAGTCACAAAAAAATTTATAGTAATTTCACGTTTTTTAGCAGCGCATAATTTTTTTTGGCCATTTATAGAGCAGACAGTAGCAAGGTTACCATTTTTTTTCCTTAGAGTGGGTAACTTCTTCTTCCGAAGAAATATTATTCAATCTTAAGGTATAAAATACTTTTTTTTGTGGATTTTATGTTTACTGTGCAATAAGTTTTAAGTTTAACTTATTCAATTACTTTTACTAATTTTGTTACATTTTTTTATGCCACGTGGCTCCCCATAACCTTCCTTTCTTTCCCTGCGTGGCAATGCCCTATAGTTTAAATTTACATTTTTTTTTTTTTGGAAATAAATAATAACGTGTAGATGGCTCATTTTCCTTCGCATATTAGTGAAATTGTTAGTAACACCTGGAATTTACTCTAAAATAACACTTGCACATTTTTTTTTCAGTATACTTTTTACATAAGCCAAGTCCACTTTTGTATAGTATTTCAGTACTATTATACAGGATGTTTCATAAGTCCCAGAACGATACAATACAAGACATTATAAGATGAAAAACACAGTACACAAACTTTCCCAAACATCACAATGCCAACAACAACACAATATATTTGTGGAATAATGTATTATATGGGCATCGATTGGATCAGTATGACGTCCATTGTTTTCGTAGCACAAGGTAATCTTACGCCGTGTGCGTTGCGCGAACAGACACAACATGCTGCGTGCAATGGTTATAAATGGGCCTCAATCCGTTGTCTCAGTTCGCCAACTGTTGCCACGTGATATTCTGCAACCTTGGCTTTGGCGTACCCCCATAGAGCATTATCACATGTGGTCAGGTCGGGACTGCAGGTTGGCCATCAATGGAATTGTGATGCTTAAATCACAATGCATTATTCCACTAAAATTGTTATATTGTGTTATTGTTAACGTGGTGATATTTAGGTAAGTTTGCGTACTGTGCTTTTTCGACTTAACATGAACATTGTTAACATTGTGCTATTTGGGTACGTTTGTGTAATGTGGTTTTTCGTCTTATATTGTCTTATTATTGTAGCGCCCTGAGATTTATGAAACATTCTGTAGAGTGCGTTGGCGTGAGAACATGCGAATTCGATATCTCGATGCGAGGTCCTGGAATACCGCCCCCCCCCCCCCCAGATCCCCTCCTTCTGTGTCCCAAGCTAGACAAATGGCTTATAATCCATTCACGATTACTTCACACTTTTCTTAAGCCCTGCTATGGTTCTACTTCCAGGATATTCCTCCGCCTCGTGCAAGCTAAGCTTAACTAAGTCTGGAAAATTCCACCAGAGGGCAACGCACCACATTCCTACGCACTCAGTTGTAATAATATTTTGCACGAGGCCTATTTCTTACTAGCCACTACCAACACACGTGTTTTCTCATTGTTTTAAATGCATATTAATTATAAATGAAATATTATAATTTATATAGAGAATATAAATAACAGTTCTATTTGACCAAAAAAAAAAAGTATTACTTTTATGAACACAAGTATAAAACACTTGCGTTTAATGGTATATTTAGGAAATAACTGAAAACGTCATACATGGGGTGATTTTTCAAAAGTTTGATTCAAAAAGTATGAAGGAACAGAGAATAGACTATACATTCTTAATAGACCCATTTCCAAACTGCGGAGATCATTCACTGGTTTATTGAGTTGAGAGGTTTCGGCGGCTCTCAACAACGAGGTCTCGAGAGCTGATTCATAGTTTTATGTACACTTGTTAACTCCATATGGGCGAAGGTGTTACAAATCGTCGTTCTCTTGTTTCCGCTGTTAGCTTGGCCATTCCGGTTTCCTAAATCAAGTCTTATCTCTGTGTGCTTTGCGACGATTCTTCTAACGTAAACTTCTCTGCGAAAAAGTTTTTGGAACTGAAAACGTCATTCGACACTGGTTTTAAAACGTTACCTTCTTCGATAGCCGCTGCAAGTAAACTGTAAAGAATTATTGGCCAATTTACCATACCAGTGTATACATACAGCACGAAAGCGGAAACGGTAAGGTTTATTTCCAATGCATCCATGACAGCGTTCCTACAGTTGCTCGGGAAAGGGTAAAATACGTAGGGATCTCCCTAATTCTGTACAATATCGACGCTCAATTTTCCCATACTTGCAGCTTGATATGCGGTATTTCACTGACGCGAATACGTCATTAAATTTGCAACCATAGTGGGAGGCAATCCAGATATTTCCGATAGTAACAAAATCGGGGGATACAGTTTAGCACTGCAGCTCCGAATCTAACATCTATAGTAAAAATGCAATTACACCCCTCGATTTCCAAAGGATCAAAGAATATGTTATGTTGAGTGAGGACTGCGAAGCATCGTGCGTGTTGGAAATACGAGGGGGGGAGGGTGGGGGGCAATTTTGAGTTCGTTTCGCCGCGTCTCATAACTTCCGCGTAATATAAATTTTGTCTGGGAGAAGCTACGACGCTCGTTTACGTTCCGATTGACAGCTCTCATCAAGAACAATTGATTGCGTGTATAAAAAAAATTTCTGTGCGTGGTTATGGTGAAATTGTATGCGTTTAATGTAAAAAAATTAAGAAAACCAAACACAATTTCGGCCTATACTCGTCAAAAAGCCAAGCCGAAATACAGAAATCTTATACGGGTTGGAAAGAGCATCTCAAAAGCAATCCAGCGATACACATAAAACCCCATATGATCAAGTGAAACGGTGCTGGGAACGTAAAATGAACTTTAAGGCGACCGAGAGCGTTAACGTGGACGTATTCACCAAAACAAACGGCCGTGTTCCCAACACAGCCAAACCCAATATTTCCATACAATGTATAGATTAAAACTTTCATTACAGTTTAGGAAGTTTACTAGAAGAGTTTTTACAGTGTAGCTGTGACATAATATACTAGGTGCTCACTGCAAGGCGTCTCCGGCAGAATTATCTGTTGGCTAAAGCTGCCCACAGTACAGTAAGCAATTTTGAAACCAACCTTTAAAATAAATCACTGCCCGTAACTACATGTACGTCACAGCGCACGTTGCCATGCGATCTCCCAGTCAAGTTGGCAGCGAAGGAAAAAAAATAGTCTCTAGTCTTGGCGTTGCATTGTGATCGTATTGTTTAAATTTATGTCTATCGAGGTTGGTTTTCCTTCTCCTATTCACATTATAGTAATCATTTCCATATATGTGACACATCTATATGCCTAAAAATCCCATAATTTCACTTAAATGGCCCATGAGCAATGTGAGCAGGACCGTGGAAATGTTAAATTTACACACGCGGAAGGATGCAGTATAATCAGAGAAGTAGATTTTAGGCGCGGCTTTCAAAATTACTCGGTTTTCCTTGAACAGTCTACGAGTGTGTCATCTCACTCGTTGAAGGAACATGGCGTCAACGACTCTTGCAAGCTGCTCTCTGGCCAATTTCTAAGTTGCAGCACTGAAAGCTTATTTTCCAGTGGAACTGTCGAACATACATTACTTGAACTGATGTTGACCACCTTGTTAACGTCAGTGCTTTGAATTTCTATTATATTTCCCCTGAAAGAGAGCTATTAGAAATAATATGTTCAAGCTATGCAATATACATATATATATTATTGCTTAAAGTTCGTTTTGTCCAAGGCGTATATTTAAAGCGTGCGGCGCGCAGTGGGCTGGATTCTCTAATCAATGTGCAAAAAATGAAAAATTAACCTTTTTTCCAGTCTTAAAATTTATCATATATCATTCCAGATTAAGTGATTTACACGTGTGCGAAATATATCAAAATTTGTACGTCTTGTGTACCTAGGGTGACCGACCGAACATGGAAGCTGTGGTCGTACCCGAAGTAGCCGCAATTCTGTCCCATGCATATGGTGTTACTGTGATGATGTTTTTCCCGTACCGGAGATTTGTTCTCGTATTTGTAAACCGCATTGGGGCCACTGCTACAGTTCCCTACTCGAACTCCATACGTCAATATATAAGGAGATTAGAGACTCCTAAACCTGGGGACTATCGCAAATGATTATTCAAATTTGAAATAGGTTTATAACGTACAGGCCACAAAAGGCCACGACAAATTCTTTGCCAGACTGTAGTCCACACGTAGCTGCCCTGCGAGGGCGCAGAGCACGAAACATGTTATATAACCAGTGCGTCACCGGGGCACCAAAAGCGGACGGCGAATGTTCTCGTCCTCGAAAACCTACCCCAGAACGCTTCTAGTACCAGAAGTGTGACTGTCATATTACAGCGTTAACGATCGAGTGTACAAAGATAGTTCAGGACAATGTTGTACTTGTGGTGAGTGGAAAATGATCAAACTTTTTCGATTGTTTGACATCGCACCCAGGTGTCGCCTGACCGTGCGCTGTGCAGAGCTTCAGAAAAACAGGCTTATCCAAAAATCGCTGCTCGTAATTTCACGGTGTCTGTTTACAAATAACTTTTAAGAATCGTTAGACGCCGATAAGAAGTTTCCGGTTTCCATTTCCGAGAGTGACAGTAGCTAAAAAAAAGTAGTTTTTAAAGTCAGTTTTGAATGTTATCCTAGAGCTGTAAATGAGTACAGCTTCTCAGAAGTAGATGAGTTGAAGAGCGTTCTATGTGACTTTGTACGTTAAAAGGTGACAAAACTGCAATCGCGATCGAAAGAGATTTGAGTGGGCATACTCGTCAAAGCTGGGCACTGAAGTAATATTTCCCATACGTGAAGTTGCCAGTCCACGGGTTAGTGGGGTGAAGGAAACTCCAGCCCGCTTAACAAAACGTGGTCGCCCAAATAAATTTGTTAGTGACGTATGTAGACGTACCGATAAAAGAAGTGTAACGAGTGTCGCGGACAAGCGAACTAGTCCTGAAGATGTCAGTGTTCAGTCTACACGTTTGAGAAGGGAGGAAAACACAGCAGGATCAGCGTGTATGATGATTATTAGCAGCAGTCGCCCAGAGACTTCACATAAAAAAAATATTAAAAATGCAACAGTCTATGGCACAACCAGGCAAATTCAGCATTCCATTCTCTCCAAACGAAGCCCCATCCCGCCCCATAGAAGCCAAATTATAAAAACAATCCCATAATTTAATACGAATATCAGCGAAAGAAAAACATCTCGATATATATCCCGGTCATGGCATGTTGGTGGAGTCAAAAAAAAAAAACAGACATATTGAACTTTCAGTGCTTTGAAGCTCTTTCCGTTTCAAGTTTTGTTGGAACACACAACCAGAAGAATGTTAGATACTATTGAGGAACGTCTTGAAGGTGATTTTTGTTTGGTCTGCAAGTGGGGCTTTGATGACTCATCCGAACAGTCTTCGTATCATCAGGGTTGGGAACATGAGTCGTGTAGTGATAAAATAACAAATGACGTAACAAAAACTCTTTCAAAATTAATGGGTAAAGACAGTGAGGCCTGGAAAATCCTCGTCCAAGTTCCACACGTTTCTGTCGACCCATACGACTTCAGTTTATCGAGGAACCCACGTAAGTTATTAAATGGAAGGAACAGTGCATTCAGAGCCAGATAGATAAGTTGAATGCATTGAAAATGCAGGTTGCGAAAGTAAATTTTTCGTTGCAGTTGACAATGATGGATGGCAAAGTTTTGTGTGCCATGACAAACACAAGTACCCAGCAGTGCCACATTTGCAAGCAGATTGCAAGAGGTTCATCCTCATGGACTGAGTCAAAGCCAGCAGACGAAGCTGCTTTATAGTTTGGCATTTTTCACCACTCCTCACCTACATTCGATTTGTGGAACTTGTCTTCGATATTTCTTATCTCCCGGGTATGTATAATGTTTGATTATTATATTACATATCTCTGTAATATTAGTAAGTATGATATTTCATTAGGTTTCTTACTTTTACAGGCAGAGATACTAAAAAAAAAAATCCGCAGATGGTAACGCTCCTGTGATGTTCGGCATAAAAAAGAGAACGCAGTTCAAAATTTAAAAATACACATGTCTATTTAACCAGATCGCCCAAAGCAAGGTTATGGCTCTACAGTAGACGGAAACACAGCTAGGAGATTTTTCACTGACGCAACCACAGTATCAAGAGCTACAGGTATCGACGAAGAACTGATAAGAATTTTCTGTGTGTTAATACAGTTTGCTTTATCTAGTGGACATGACATTCATATTGGCCAGTTTGAGATATACTGCAGGGTAACCAAAGGCTCTGCACAAAGAACTTTACAGCTGGTGCGAAATGACTCCAACTGTTCACAAGGTGTTAAAACATGGTTCTTTAATAACACGCTGTGCTGTCGCACCAATTGGTCAGTTCTCTGAGGAGGCACAGTAATTGCCAAATAAAGACATCACGAATTACCGGCAATTTCTACCCGTAAATTCAGCAGAAGGCTGCATATACGTGACTTATTTTGTAGGCTCCTACTCTCATCAGATACGGTGATATATTTTGCTCGGAAGCTACCAAGAAACATTGTACACAATCTTCCAGAAGAAATACGAACTGACTGGAATTTAATGATTTTCTCTAAGCATTGTGGAGGCTATAATGAGGCTTAAAGCTGTGAAGATTACACATTTGATGTATCAGATTTTTAAAATATGATATATTTCTATACTTGCTGAGCTGACCATGTCTATATTGAAACTGACATGTTTACTGAAACATAAATTCGGATGCTATATTTGTTGTTATTTATGTTTCTGTAAATATGAATATTTCTGAACTAACCTATTAGTTAGCTATAAATTACATTATGTATCAAATATACCTACTTACAGTATTTTAATTTGCAAGTGCTCCAAATATAAGGCAAACATACCAGCTGTGTTGTTAAGAAACTTTGTCTGCAACAAATGCACACAGTGAGTATCACGTATCTTAAATCTGTTTCTAAAATTATAGAATGAAGAAGTGCTGCAGCGTTGATGAAAATAGTTTTTCATGTCTAGAGTTACACCAGTGTTGGGTCTTTAAAATATACTGTTTCTGTAGAGTGAAGAGCGTATATTATTTATTTTTGTTTTTCAACTTCCTCTCTCTCTCTAACACACACACACACACAATTATGAACACTATAAGTAACCAAACTCATGAGTTTACTCGTTTTGTCATACCTACCCTCCAGAAAGAACACTGTGCCAAGTATTAGCCCCCCCCCCCCAAAAAAAAAAAAAGCGTCTGAAGATTTTTTGCACCATGATAAGAGAATCGAGCCTACTGTGCGGCGTTAGACACCAGCGATGGACGCTATGGTGTTATTCTTCAAGCGCCTATCCGTTTCGGCTGCACTGCTTTGGCTGCAGCTCTATACAGTGCCTAGCACCTAGGCAGCACTAACTACATTCGTGTATAGTTTGCTGCTGTATCGATTGCAAAAACGATGATAGACATTCATAACACTTACTGTACCATACATTCACAAGCTGACAGTACGGCAGCTATCTGTTAGTTTCTGGTGTCCGTTGGTGCACTGTGATTCCGTGCAGGAAATACTGGTATTGCCTACGCGCCTGGAATTGCATCGCTGCTGCCGAAAGTTTCATGTGCGTTTTACACGGAAGCGGTGAGCCTTGGGCAATTGCAACATGAGGGCCAATTGTATTAATTGGGTCATACTGCTCAATAAATAAGGATGAAACATTTGTAAATCCTGACTATAAAAAGTTGTTTTTAAAGAGACTGGCCAGCCCTGTTATTGTCATTACGGCGGGAGTTACAGGTAGGCGTACCCTCTGGTTGAAGATCCCGATAACATAAAACAATTTCAGGAGGGCTATAATTTAATTTCACTTTCATTTATCGTATTTTGCCAAAATACAGTTTAAAAACCCGATTTTCAAGGTCTCATATCTCTTCTAATATCCAGTTTAGGTAGAGTGTGCCCCACATTTTCCCACTTTATTTTGCATAAGGAATGCCTCACGAATTCAGCCCAATCACGTATATGCAGACTCACACGTATCTGCACGAGACATTCACGTATCCCAGAAAAAAGTAAACTTTTTAGCCATTGGGCTTTCACGAACATTACAACGACCCGAGATGTTTTATCATCTGAGTGTAATGATTCTCGTAAGGCCCCTTGACTCTCGTATCAGAGATGCTCTGGCAATGAGCCCTCAAAAACGCAAAGCCATAGCAAGGGGAAAAAAAATGTGAAAGGAGAGAGAACACCGGCGGAGAACAATGGGGAAAGTAATTCCTGGCAACCTAATTATCTAAAATTACTGACAACATCTGGTACGGAGTTAGCCGATAGGCTTATGAAGAAAATTGCTCAGCGAATTACAGTACAAGTCTTTTAAGATTAAAATGTGTACTGCAAATGTTGAAGTAAAAAAATTACACCCCTTCTTCCCCACCAAAAATTAAAAAAATCTAGATGAACCTCAGATTTAAGTAATAGATTGAACTCTTGTTTAGGATATACGTCACTGCAGATATTCGTGATTAGTGCATATTAGTTAAAATAAACCCTTACTATAGTATAGAACACGTGGACACAAAGTGCATTTTCAAAAACTACGAGCCAATGTTAGATTTTCTATCGGATTTGTCAATAAAATAGAAAGATTTCCAGGAAAGTAGCAAGTCGGTTATCACAAGACACACAAGACAAAAATATAAAAATACGTAGGTAATCAGCCAATCGAACAACGAGGTAAGCATTCAAGACATGTGCCTGGAAACTAAGAAGATAACACAGAGAAAGGATGAGCATAAAACCGATTTATGTTATCAACACCTGCATTATTATATACTACTTTGTGTCTGATTTACTAAGAAAAAGGTGGGTGGGTGATAAGAATACAATATTCGTATGTGGAAGTAACGGACCTATTTCGATATGCGTCCTTGAGTTTACACACAGTGATTTTACTGCAGTAATGGCGTGGCTGGTGTTACAGCAACCCATCCTCCAACCCCGCCCTCAGGGCGATTCGGGATTTAGGGGCACAGGAGCTGGGGGTGCAGGAGTAAATTGTAAACCCCCTCCCCAAACCAAATTTTGAGGGTGAGCTACAACAAACTGTACTTGTATTATGCCCTTTAGTCCTTTAACACACTGTGCAGGAGCAACAATCATAATTACAGCAAAATGTCGATTTTTCAGTACTGGGTGTTTTCTATTTTTAACCAAGTAATTGGACGTGATTTAGTAACTTTTATGATATTATAAACTTTACTTGTATCTGGAATCATAAATGTTAGTGTTGCTTTTAATCCGAAAAAAAATTGACGAATAAATCGAAAAAAATAAAATAAAAATATGTTAAATCGAAATTCACTAAATAAAAGATTGTTATAGACAAGTTCAAGGCAGTTAAAATGTATAGACTGGCCACAGATTTCATGTGACTATACCGAAGTTGGTCACTCCTTCCCATTCCCTACCCAACGCCAGTTTCCAGCGGCCTTTCGAAACTCTCTTCACTTTATTCGACTAGGGTCTCGACCTGTACCTCTCCACCCCGCCATTAAAAACTTTCAGCGCCACTGTGTTGGACAATACGGGTTCTCGGAAGGTGGGGAACAAGAAGTCGTACGTTGACGGAGGCCAGTGGGCCTTCTCCGGGTACTCTCATTCCAGCTTCCCAAGCTGCTTGTTATACTCCCACATGGGGAGTTTACTTCCGTCTATGTAGAGCATCGATTTTCAAAGTGGGGGGGTGGCGCGCCCCTCCCCCAAGGGAGGCATGGAAACATGCTAAGCAGGGCGTGGGAGCCAAAGTATAACAGCAAATTCGATATTGCCAGTGATTTACGTTGTGCGATTTCTGCTATTCAACCAAGAATTGGGCATCTTGTTAAACATATGCAAGCTCATCCGTCTCATTGATTGATTTGTTCACGCCATTTGTGTTCAATATGCATTAACATTTAATAATTAAATGAAACCTTTGAGAGACATTTATTCGTTTTTGTTTTACCCTTATGATAATGAATTCGCGTCGTGGGGGGGGGGGATTTTTTTTTTTTTTTTTGCAGAAGGGAGGCGTCACAAACTTAAGTAAAGTAAAGTTCGGGAACCCCTGATATAGAGGGAAGCGCCGTGATTATTAAGGACACCAACTATTATGTGAAAGTATCATTACTATGACACACTCTACTGTGATGGGGCATGAGGTGTTAAGTGTTGGGATTAGATGTGGAATGCGAACTGAAGGTCTGAGTGAGAACAAGCGTGTAAAGAGGGCTCCGGGCTAGCTCTCTCACGCTAGCGTGAAGGCACTTATAGGCTGTTCACGGCAAACTGAGCACTTTTGAAAGCCCTGTTTAATATATGCAATTGTTTATCCTTCCGCCATATCTGGAATTAACTTTTGCAGCGTCCGAAATGGCAACTTTGGCGAATTAGGGTTTACGAATTTAGGGTGGATGGTTTCTAATGACTTGCAACAGCGCTACATGCGACAAAGTTGGAAACTACAGGCTTGTGGATGTCAACGTTATTTTGGTTATCACCCTATCAATAAATAACTTTCTCCCAGGCATTTTTCACGTATCGCCGTTGTCTAGTGAATAACTGATCATATTTCTTTCTAGACGATTTCGATCTTCCCGTTATTTCTTCGCTCCTTCATGTAGATACCTGATTTTCCATTTTTCACGTGCATGTATTGTGCAGAGTTTCAAGAACAGCGAATACCGACGTTTCCACCACAGTGCGGGAAATGAATCGTAAATAAACAACAGCAGACGATTCTACGGACCTATTTGGGGATTTAGTGTGCTACTTCACTTCAGTAAATTCCAACCATAAATCCCTAAATATTTAGGAGCTTAACTTGGTCACGTGGTTGATTTAACAACCCAAATAATGGTCTCGTAGCCATTTAGGACACGGCTTTTGTCGTGAACCTCATCACTCTATTCATGCGTGTCGGTCACGTAAAATTGTGAAAATTATTGAAGAAAAAAAAATTAAAATAGAATTTATAATTCTTGCACTTACATGCATTAAAAAAACAGAAAGCGGACGAAGTAGATTAAATATTCATAACTAATGTTTAACTAACATACCTCAATTCAACGTTAAAACAAGTCTACTTTCGCTCCGTTGTTACTAACTTTACTAGGCGCATGGCAGCCAGTGTTGTCCATTGAAACCTATGCACGTTGGGGACAGTGACATTTTTTCAAAGGTCGATTGCAAAAGTGTTATCGATATCAATATCAAGATAATCCCTTGGTGGCTAAACCATAAATTTTGTGTTGTCTTTTCCAAGTCAAATACAAGGATATTTTTATCTGTAACTCAATACAATAAAAAGGTAAATTAAAACGCCAGAAAAAAATCACATTTTAAATATGTTAAAATATGTTATTTATGTCGTGCTATTCTGCAGATGCGCAGTGCGTCATACATTGGATTACTAAGCATGTGAACGATATATTAGTCAAAACAATATCCGGTGAGTGTACCTGTGGCAGCAGTGGAACACGACAATTTCAACGTGTCACGTCGTTCAGTAGATGAAATCGTCTTTAAAAGCTGTGTGAGTGTGAGTGAGTGAGTGTGAGTGTGAGTGAGTGTGAGTGAGTGAGTGTGAGTGTGAGTGAGTGTGAGTGTGAGTGTGAGTGTGAGTGAGTGTGAGTGTGAGTGTGTGAGTGTGAGTGAATGAGTGAGTGAGTGTGAGTGTGTGAGTGAGTGTGAGTGAGGTGTGAGTGGAGTGTGAGTGAGTGTGGTGTGTGAGTGAGTGTGAGTGAGTGGTGTGAGTGAGTGTGAGTGAGTGGTGGTGTGAGTGAGTAGGAGTGATGAGAGTGAGTGAGTGTGAGTGAGTGAGTGTGAGTGAGTGTGAGTGAGTAGAGTGTGTGGGTGAGTGTGAGTGTGAGGTGAGTGTGTGAGGTGAGTGTGAGTGAGTGTGGTGTGAGTGTGAGTGTGAGTGTGAGTGTGAGGTGAGTGTGATGTGAGTGTGAGTGGTGTGAGTTGTGTGAGTGTGTGAGTGTGTGTGTGTGAGCGTGTGTGCGTGTGTGGTGTGCATATAGCTATAACAGAGGAGCTCACTGCCACTAGACACTATGACGCAGGTTTTTGGATCCCCAAATCCAATTCCAAGGCACACACGCAGGAAATTTGTGACCTCCCATTGTAACAAAATCACGCATTTCAGAAGCCGATGAGTATAGACAAATCTTAAGGACATATTGAATCTAAACTGTTGAAAAAAAAAAAATTCTTCTCGTTGAATAACAAACAAGAGAAAAAAATCTTGTTTAATATTTTAAATTTAATTTTTATATATAAAATGAGAATTTTTTTAGATATTGCTAAACTAAACATACCGAATAGTAAATAAAAATACTTATGTAATAAAAGAAAAATACTTTACTTGTAAATATTTGTACTTTAAACGAAAAGAAAATCATTTCACTTGTAAAATATCTGTAAAGCGCTTTCTTAAGCACCTTCGCAGACAAAATGCAGTAATTATTTTGTACATGAGTGCTGATAGCTGAAGCTGTTAATAAAGTTTCAGATATGATTTTATTTTCGCTTGTATATTTCCTTTAAGAAATATTTATTATGTAATTCTAGACATTCAGTTATCATAGACACTGTGCTTAAAATTTAAAGATTTTGTGACATATATAAATTGTGTGCAGTAGGTGTATATTTTTCAATTCGCTGGCCATTTGTCACGACCAACTACTACATTGCACGTAAATGTTTTTACTTAAGAGGGACCATTTATTAGGCACCCAAGGAAACAGATGTTTTTGCATGAAACTTGCCCTCTTATGTTTTCTGACGAGCGTTAGCATAATTTTTGTACGCACCTAAGACTCGAAACTCGTACTGCAGTGATCAATGCTTCTCGGCCTCCTCAGTAAAAAGAAAATAACGTTTTCATTTAAAAATGCTTTATTTGTTTGGAGTAAACTAGAGAGCTTTAGAGTAAGGACAGGCTCCCGTAAAATATGTTACCCAGCAAGATAAAAATAATTATGTCAATGAGGAACAAATTTGTAACCCAAGAAAGCATAGTTGAAAAATAATTGAAATTACAAGCGTATCTTTTCTCGAATGAAGCAACGACCTTTCGAAAACTTCTTCAATCTTAACTTTGTCCAGTCAGCAAGGGTTTATAAAGTTAAAAAGAAAACAGGAGAAACAGAAAAAAAATCTTTTTAAAAGTGTTTGCTTACTAATATATATTTATTGTCCTTTCCTGACACCTTGAATTTGGTTGCCAAATTAAAAACAAAAATCGTAACTTCAGTACTGTTTTGATTGTAACACTTCACACTCATTTTAGAGAAAAATCTCTAAAAAAAAAAATAAAAAAAAAAAATAAAAAAATTAAAAAAAAAAATGTTCTACAAGGGTTTTATATGTATTTTCTCCCTTAGGACTTGCCGTTTAGAAACTGTAGAAATAATCCACTTAACAGCTTTGTTTCACATCTTTTCATAATACCGCAAGGAAAAAATTCTCAAACACCAGCTTTTGCCATTATTTTGTCTGGAAGCACTTGTTATACCATGTTGTAGAAGTAAGGCATGACAAAATATGTCTATTTGTAATGAATGGTTTTTAGTGTAATAAGGAAGGAACATATTATAAAATTTTGTAGCAAACATATGACTAAACGTTGTTTCGAAAAACTTTCAGATTCTTTGGGGTTGTATTGTGAGATAATAACAGATACAAATGAAGGGTTGAATTGGATAAGTGGTCATCTGCATTTTTATTGGGAAATTATATCGTCATGGCATACATTATTTTTATAAAACATATTTGATGTGTCGTTTTGTATTACATGCTTAGCTTTCGCAATGATAACTAATATTTATGAAATAAAGGCACTTTAAAAATTGCCGTGTTATTTGCGACTGGGGGAAAAAAATGTGTTTCTCCTGCAAAGAAAAGTTGGAGATGAACACTTATCCAAATCAACCCTTCAAATGTACGGTATTCCACTCCAAGATTCACGGATCACTCGTCAGTTGTTCTAAGTTGAATTTACTTCGCGTGCTTTTAAGGCATGGGACGGTGAAGTTCAATGGGCGAAGGTAGTTTAGCTATCTTCATAGGGAAAGGCTATTCGAGCTTTAGTCTGTTGACAAAAACTCGTTCTCATTAATTTCCAAGCTTGAGGAAATGTTCGAAAACAATGAAGTTTGAAAGCGGCCGCTGAAGGAAACGACTCCATCGAAATTAATTTAGTTTAATAGTAAAACAATATGCAACTCAAAAAGCCACACTCTCGTAACAACATCAAAATAATGCCGTCCCACGAAAGAAGTTAAACTAAAGTGCCCCACCCCTCTCCCCCGCCTTCTAATTATTTCCTTCCCACGAAATAAATAAACACAACCCCAACAAATTTATCTCGGTAATTACAAAAATAAAACAAGTTGGAATGACAACCTACTCTTAGCTTAATATCGTACATTAATTACTGGACGTAATTTAACTACCGTCAGATTTCCAGTGCCTGCCATGACATGGAACACGCGGAAGGAGGAAAATGCAAGTGTGCATTGGATTCAAAACATTTGTTTGCAAACGTTTTTTTCTTCAGCGACAAAACAGCTGCGGTGTAAAGTTACATGGTGGTCAAGCTACTTTTCTAGAACTGTCGAAATTTACCCCACTTACATGAAATGAACAATATCTCCGTGTTCATCACTCAACACCCCCCCCCCCCTCATCATCTTTCTTCAAAACAAGTGAAAAGTAAAACAATGGCTGTGGGATCCACCGCCATTTTACATCACTGGGACGCTACTCCCTCAGCGCGGGGGTAGATCGGCTCCTTGTGAGGAACCTTGGCCACCCAGTTGGTTCTCAATTAGATTGCGGAGGCGAGGAGAAGCTAACCCCCTTCCCCCTCCGCACCCTATAAACATACTTCAAGCTGCAAAGCAACATTATTGTACAGGATTCCCAGGGTAGCGCCTGGGAGCTGTTTCCATGACTGATTTTTACTCTCTTTTTCCCTGCCTGTACGGGATAAAAGAGAGTGGTGAAGTTAATTGATTTTATCAGCGCGGAATTTTAAAGTTCAGGACTTGTGAAGTACTGTGACGAGCTCCCTGTGAGAGAGCTAGCGACAGTTTGGTATAAAAAGCGGTGGCTGTGGGATCACTAGAGTAAACGTCATGTATATATGTAGGCTACTCTGTGGTCTGCTCTGCGATCTCGCGGTTTTCCTGAGAACTAGTTCGGCTGAACCACTGTTACCACGCTGTCATGTGGCGCGCTCTTCGAACTTTCATTCGCACTTGCTGCAGATGGAGAAATTGCTCAATACGTTATTTCAGCAACCGGGTGCACGTAGAGGTCTCGGCGAGTGTCGAGTGTATAAAAAAAAATCGCAAAGGGTTACATTGAGAATAAAAAATAGCATGAGTCAAGTGAAACATAATGTTTTGGAAAAATAAAGTTAAGAAATTACAATTTATGAAATGAAATAACAGATATATTGAACTCTTATAATCAGGGGTGATCACAATGGGAATTTAATGTAGAACCGCGTCGTAGAAATTTTAAGGGGCGGTTCAAAGATTATTTTTTGAAAAGTTCATTTTTTTCTCCGAGTATGATTGGAGGAATAATAAAGAAATAATGAAGGACCGACAGCTAGCGTATTAACACTCTCTTGGAGGGAGGGTGGGAAGGAAATGGTTAGCTACGTAAAGAGCGAAATTCTTACGACTACTTTTGAAAGCCCTGCTTAAGATCTACATGTATGCACGCTGTGTACTCCTCCGCCTTATGTAAAATTAACATTGCTATGGGCCTCATCACTTTATTCATGCGTCCGTCAGGAGAAACTGTGAAAATATTAGACAAGTAAATATTTCACAAATCTGCTCAATTTATCACTTCAATGCATTAAAAAAAACAACAGAAAGTGAAAGAATTAATTTTACGTTGTCACAAATGGTTACCTAACACTTTTTATTCGACGTTAAGATATGAAACTACTTTACATTCATCTTTACCAACTTTACTGGGCGAATGTCCCTCAGTGCGCCAACTAAAATATATGCATGCATGGGCAGTGACTTTTGTATAAGGTTCATTTTTAAAAGTGCTCACTTTATAGTGAACAGCCTTTAACTACACATATAGGCAGGATTACCACATTCCTCTTGCTCAGAATGTATTTAATATGTAAAGTAGAACAATCCACTACAAAGTTTGCAGAACACACGTTGAGATATTCTGCAGCTAAACGTTGTCTTCGTAAACATTTAAGGCGTTTACATTAAATAACTTGAAATTCTACAGGTTTTTTTTTTCATTTGAGCGAATTGTGAGCTAGCCCTTTCGGGATGATTTCCCTAACTCTGTCAGTAATTCGTTTCCATTAATTTATGAACTAGTGGACGACATGTTCGAAAACAGTGATATCAATGCGTTTGAGGGAAGGAATCCAAATTGATAATCAGTATCGCTCTGTGGTTTTTACAGAAGAATGATACATCAGATATGGGGAGATGTCGTTCACACTGCAAACATAAGGGCGAAGTTCAAATTGCTTCCCGCCACAGTAGTTTCGCCAGAAGATACTTTGTTAGTTAATAAGCTGCTACTTCAGCTCTACTGTAGCACGGAGAATGACATTTTTTTTTTTTTTTTTTCAAAGCAGAGGTATCGCATGCAGCAATATATACACGCACCACGCTTACACTCGTTGAATTTACAATACGGACAAATATTATTCACTCACTACAAAAGTGTGGAAAGTGCTGCTTTTTCAGGCCACGCGCGATTTCAATAATTGTGCCATCCATTTACAGATACATTCTAAAAACATGCAAACTTAACTGTTTGTGAAATTGGCAACCTCTTGAGCACGTGTTTTTCTTACGGCAATCCTTGCCAAGTTTACTTCACTAAAATCACGTTCGTGGTCACTAGCATTAAATAATTTATTCGCTTAGTCATTCAGAAAAATCAACACTGCGCTCTTTTCCTGATACAAACAAACTTGAAACTTAGATACGTGAATTATATTTGTGTCACTCGATTGTGGAAGGCGGTAACGAAACTAGCGGAAGGGACGCGGTAAACACGTGCCGATTAACATTGCATTTCACTCAAGAAAACGCACAACGATACTTACAACCAACTATGCTTGGAAAAGAAAAGCAAATAAAAAATAATTAACTACCTACTAAATATTCCGACAACACCAACAAGATATTCGTTTTACAGACACGATGAGAAAAAAGAACACGCCGACGGCCGTTCACCGGGCTGGAAACTGGAAAATAAACATGGCAGCCATTGGCTGGTAATGTTTAATGTTCGTACGTGCCGACATACTCTGTCATAAATGCTAAACATGTTTTAAAGTCCAGTCACTAACAGCCAAGAAAATGTAATAATACTTTCAAAACATAATTTAAACCATAAATGTTGTAAGTATAACTAAGATTTTGAATTACGACTTTTAGTTCTGAGTACTATTTTCTTCCAAAGCCATCAAAATATTAGCCAAATTAACAACACGGATCCTGCAGCAGTTCATCAGCTGATACAATACTGTACGAACGAGAGCATTTACTGTTTACCTAGTGTGTAGGTTGGTCACATTGTCACTTATATGAAATGGACAATACTGTCTGAACCATAGACTAGAGATGGGGTAGACCGCTTATTCATCTTCTGCGCACGTACCCAACACTGACCTACCCCAAAGGAACACAACTGTCAAAGTCACATGGTCAATAGCGATGAACATGTTTATTTCTTAATTTTAAAATGATGAGCACTATTTTATTAATAAAATACTTTTACCAGTTTCAATTTAATAAAAAAAAAAAACATTTCAAATTGGTTAGACGAAGTATAAAAACATCTCAAAAGCACTTGTTTAGTAAACAGTGTTCTAACCTTAAACCCAATGCACGCCATTTTTGCTCGCCTTATTGGCAGAAAAGCAGTTCAATGTTGGGACTTGGAGATTAGTTGAGTGCAGCCAGCGAGATATCAGTCTACCTCATCTTAAGTCTATGGTCTGAGTATGATCTTATTTTTGACCTATACTCGAAAAAATCACGTGACTTGGAAGCTGTATATTGGGGAAATTGTTTATGTGCGTACCTGTACGTGCTATGAAATGGTGGCATATCCTGCGAGTTTTATTCCTTCCCGCAACTCAAAATTGCAGTGACGTATATAAGATTTTCGTCTGACTAGGGGGCCAAAATTACATTAGATTTTAGCATAATCTGTGTCCACCTTTTATTAATTTTAATGAATTTAATACAGCAGTTAATTGACAATATTGCAGGTGGGTGATATTTATTGCTACTGGTTAACGATTGTGACTTTAAAATGTTCCCTTCAAAGGAAACGAACATACAAAACACGAACGAGGGTATACCGAACTGTTTATTAAACACTAAGAATTTAATTGATTGTGTTGCAGAGTTTTGTCGCATTCAATGACAAAAATTTAGCAAAAAAGAAAGGGATGAGGTGGTTAATAAAATCACCTATATTTAGTCAGTTAAAATTCTTATTTCATTTGTCATAGTTATTTTTTAAGGATACATACAGCACATAATTAAATGCTGTTCCAGGTCTAAAAACTGAGCGTATTTTACACTCATATATATGTATTTTGCAATTAATGAGTATTATATATAATTGTCTTTTGCAACTAATGAGGAGTGTAATTATATATATATATATATATATATATATATATATATATATATATATATATATATATATATATATAATGACGTTTCTCTTTTCTACTTGTGTTAATACCCGTACCGTCCGGAATATTATGGGTAAACGTAAATTATATAAACACGAATTTAAAGTATTTAATAAATTAGTAAATTACAGCAACTTTCGAAATAAAATTGAGGTAAAATCTTTGGTCAAGGAGTCTATGAATTACCTATGAATGTTACATGAAGGCTATGAAATAATTGCTTTTCGTAACATATGACTATGGTACATTGATGCTTGCTCAGTAAGGTGCGGGGGTTGTAAGGCACTACCCCCCCCCCCTCCTCCCTTACGGAATTGTACAATGTCTTTAAGAAGAAGAATTGACAAATTTGTATTTTGACGAGACAATATGCATACTTCGTGCAATAGCCAAAATAAAAATTGGTGTTATTGTAGTGTAGATTATTTGTGATGAGTATAGATATAATGGATCCTCATTTTGCACTTTGCACCCCGCCATTGCCCCATTAGCCAACCCTGCGCACGCCTATGCTATTATTTCAACACGGAATCGACAATGTTTTGTCCGTCGTGGTGTGAAAGTCGGTTTTATGTCTAAGTTATAATTTATTTTAGTGTGTAAATCATCTTACTACTAAGCTTTATCATTTAAAACAATTGAAAAAATTATACACCCATTAAACCGTTTTGCTTTGCAGGCTTCTGCAAAATGTTACGGTGGCCGCTTGGTTGAAGGAATTTCGGACGGTTGAGGCCTAAAGGCGTGGGAGCGCTAGGGGCGACCGAAGCATGCGCATCAACTCTCTCATCGCCTCTACCCGCAAAGTTCTGAAGTGGTGTGCAGTCTTTCCTTCGATAACGCGCCTCTATGAGACTTTCAGCGGAGGCCGAACCATTTTATAACGCCATAATAACAATAATAGTTATATGCACTTTCCTGTTCCTTTTTTAATGTTTTGTACCGGAATGTTCATACCTAAAAATGTCCGTGAAAACACCTGTTTGAGCCATTTTCACTATCATAAAAACATAATTTAGAGATAAGTGGAGGAACTGAAAAACGTATACAGACGCCAGGCGGCCACCTTAATACCGCGGTAAAGGCTGTGCACGATAAAGTGAGTCCTTTTGAAATCAACCTTAGAAAAACGCTACTGCCCCTGCATACTTACATTGTAACAGCCACACTGAGTGACATGAGCCCAGTGAAGTTGGTAATGATAGATGGAAAAAAATCTCATAACTTAACGTCGAATAAAAAATATTAGGTAACCATGTGTGATAATTTAAATTATTAATTTTGCTTTCTGTTTTTTTTTATGCATGGAATAGCAAAATTTACCAGATTTGTAACATATTTTCTTTTCCTATTATTTCACAGTTTTAGCTGACCGACGCTTGAATAAAGTGATAAGGAGATGACAATGTTAAATTTGCATAAGGTGGAAGAATACACAACGTGTATACAAGTAGATATTAAGCAAGACTTTCAAAAGTGTTCATTTTACCATGAGCAGTCTATATCAGGACTGTGGCGAATTTATCAAGTGCTTTTATACCGGATGATCTCTGGTACGTTGTTCTAAATGAGAAAGACTGGAAGAAATAATTCTCTCGTGGACAACATTTACTCGACAGCAAAATGGATGTGCACAAGATTGTACAGTCAATTTACGGTTAATTCAGACTTTCCCGAAGCCCTGCTAAAGTTGTACTTCCAGTTTATTCTTCCGCCTCATGCAAACAAAGCTTAACTAAGCTAGAGGAAGTTGTAAAACTGCATGTCAATACTTCGGAGAAACATTCCTCACATATGGACGATGAAAAAAATGTCATATGAACATAGGTCCGCAAACGCTTCGTTTCTTTACTACAGCCCGTAATACATGACGCACAGTGTTATGGCCCGTGGTCTGGATCATGTCACTATGGAATGCCATCGCAGCTGCAATTGGCAGCCACATGCCAGCCCCTGGGGAGCTCTGATATGAATCCACTAGACTTGTGTATGCAACCCCAGTGGACGGTGTGGGCAACCTCCGTAAACGTATTATGGCGGGTAGCGAAACAATCAGGCATTTCCAGGAATTCATCAACGCATCCGGGTGTCCATGCAACAGCGGGTTGATGCACGTGTTCGTGCTGATGGAGGGCATTTTGAACATTTCCTTTATTGCCGACGACAAGCCTTCACACATGTGTAACTACTTCCTGTGCAGTTCTATTGTTCTAGTAGTAGTGTCGTAGTGTGAGGTGTCGCGTATCATGCAAACGAACGCTGCCATGGCATTCCACAGTAACATGATCCAGCCCGCGGGCCATAACACTGGGCGTTATGTATTACGGGCTGTAGCGAAGAAACGAAGCGTTTGCGGACCTATGCTCATATAAAATTTTTTTCCATCCACCAGACGTGAGGAATATTTCTCCGAAGTATTGACACGGAATTTTGCAACATCCTATAGAAAATTACACCAAGTGTACAATGCGCCACGTTTGTGCACGCTGAGAGCAATAATATTGCGCATGTGGACTTTTACACATTACACATGGGAGTGATTTTTCAAAGGTTTCATTCAAAAAGTGCGAAGAAACCGCGAAATAGATCGTAGGAAGTTAATTGAATAATATTTGTCGAATTGTTTGTACAAGCGACCGATTGGGGCAACCTCCCACCACATCTAGTAACATCGTGTGAATGCGAACTAATCTAAAATTTGAATTTTCAAAACAACTAAAAAAATGTCGTTGTGATATAACAACTTTGTATGTTATAGATTTATTACATGATTATACTGAATGCCCACATTCTTAGAAATTGTTCGAAATATCTCAAATCAAGAGCACTGTGTCGTTTTAAATTTCGTATGCTAAAATTGATATTCCCTGCATACATAGTTGCACTCATGCATTTGTTTTGAAAAGCAATGGAAATCATTTGCGAAATTATCAAACTCACTTAAACACGCTTGGCATTTATTTACTTGTACACTGATAATACAGATTGTTACACATATCTGTACGTAGTATACGACATTCCATTAAATATTTTAGAATTTTACCAATGATTAATAATTTTTAAACGCACTGAAATGGGAATATTTTAACGTATCACGTTAAACTCTCTATTATATTACTAATTTGCAATGCCACGGATCCCGTAGTTTCACGCGTGACCTGAGAAATTAATACAAGTTTGCCTGTGCACGTGTATCTGTTACGCCATGCCTGAGAAACGCACACGGCGAAATTAAACTTCCAAAATCGAAATTCAGACACTGACATACTGTATAACCACATGAGATGAGGCCGACTTGCAGAAAATAATACGTTTAAATGGCCGATATGGCTTGCTTGTATCTGACCATGCCATGTTTTCAGGTACACCACACGAAAGTTAAATATCAATATTGACGTGAAACATGAACATAAACTATGCTCACAACTATAACTTAGTAGCTATAATTTTAATTTAACTGTAAATATAATATGCTGCTGTTTTTATGTATTGGTATATAATTTGCATTTAAATTTCGCCCCACGCAAGGGGGTCAATATGTAATCTTGTATTGCAAATGCTCATATATTGTAGGTATGCAAATATCCACTGTCACAACTTTGTGTACCCAATATGAAAAATTATGTAATTTTGCTTTCAATACATTCACAAATGGTGTGTAGTTATTTGCCGGTTACCATACGCAGATTAGTTTGCTGGGTTTTCTGTGTGTGTGTCTATATATATTCGCGAAACAGAGTTTTCGTAACTCATGTACTGTACACGCACAGTGCTGCTATCTAGTATTTATTTCCACAAACGGGAGCGACTAGCGATGAATCGAACTCGCAAGCGAGTTACTCTGCTACGTTCCTTCGGCAGGGCAAGCAGTCGTTCTGTTTGCGTCCTCCAGTCTTTATACATAAACACACACACACACATTATATATATATATATATATAACTTTGAATATTCAGCTTGTAAATAATTGTCTGCTGAGATTACTGTTTACTGAATATTTATTAATTTTGAGATTTGAATAGTTCTGCTGGTTTCCTCAACACCAGCCAGGACCAATTATCGCATATGGCACTCGCGTGCAGTTTTGCATTTAGGTTAATGTCAGTGTAATGCCCCTTTTTCATATTTCTCACTCTCGTGGCCACTGTAATTTACATACGCAACAATGCAACAACACTTGTTAACCCTTGAGTGATCAGGCTGCACAGCTGACTTGCAATAAATCAGTGGGGAAGGATGTGATCTTACCTAGGCTGCCTCTGTATAATTGCCCGGTGCAGTCCTGGGCCGGTAGGGGAACAAGTTTATTACCAGTAGCACCCTCTAGAAACTAGCATTTGGCGCGTACACCACTTGTAGATATTTGAAAACTCTAGTAAACACGTGCTAGGCACTGGGTAATTAACAGGTTAACTTGACTCTACCATAGAGAAAACGACCAAACCGATACGCAATGTGAATATATTTCATTTATTGAGCTTTTAGTTTCTTTTTTTCATTGTAATTGTTTAATATAAGAAATAATTGAAAACCCTGATGGCAATATGAGAAAAGCTATAAAGACACAACACTATCCTAACAACGCTAAAAGTGGTCATGCCTAGCCTACTTGAACCCTTTGACGGTTGCCTAACATAGCTTGCCAGTGTCTGAATATACTTGTTTCAAAAATAAATGAATTAAACTGTTCTCTGTAGCAAATGTTACTTTAAGAAGAATTGTGCGCTCACTAAACAGTCTAGCTCTGGTAGAAACTACTCTCATCACATGTCTTGCAGCGGGCGGATGGGAGCTAGAAACGTACGTTCTTGTAAAAGTCAAAATATCCAGATGAGTAGTGTCAGATCACAGTGTAGAATTTTTTTTTTTTTAATCACTAATTGGATTGAAGGTAGGATGCTCTCGCAAGAAGTAGCAGGAATAAGGTGGAGATACATGGAGCTCCGCTCTACTGTAGACGGCTTATTTTACCTCCCAAATGGGCGACCATTGACTCCAGCTCCATTGCTGGTTACAAAATTACTTATATGTCGGTTCAGGGACATGTCTACACACCCTAAAACTAATTTAACGTCCTACCTCTCCGTCCACTTCAGACGCGAGGTCCTGCCCTACGTCTGACGTCGTTGGAGGCTGCTAGAAAAGAAAGCGTTAGTCTTTGCAGGCTGGCGCCAGCTTAAGGGGGCCTGAGGCGCCAGCCAAACAACAATAAGGATTTAAACCTGAGGGCCAATGGGGATCGAAACTATTCAAACCGCCCACATGAACCACTTCTAACGAACTAAATGCCGAAAGACAAACAGAGAGTGCGCGATCTCGGAACTGAGATATAATACAATAATAATTAGAAACACTTGCAAAATTGAGATCAGCCCAAAAATAAATATTAATTATATAAAAATACATACACAATGAAAAATGAACTAGCCTATCCAACTTATACATAAATATTATTGCCACCACACATCTAAGTTCTAAAAATCCTGCGTAAGAAAAATAAAATTTACATACTGTAGACAGCTAAAATATAAGTGACACGTGTGAAAAATATGACATAAATTTTTGCATGACAATATGTGTAACAGTAAGAACAGGAAAAACCCTGTTTTTATGCGTGTTACGTCATGAAGCGGCGTTTACCCCCCAGAAAGAGAAGATTATGTCAAGTTTGAGAAACGACATCCCGTTTGTTATGAAGCCAGCAAACAAATCGTAGAAAATCAATGTCGTCGTAGCAATGACTGGGCGAAAGAAAATCTCCGGTTCAATGTTTCTTATTCTTCCTGCGTGATAAATTGACAACGGATGCGTCATGCTGGGATACGTAGCTTGTCAGCGTGATTAATTTGCGGCAATGGACGCGTTTTTAACTTTCTTCTCAGACATGCCACGTTGACTAACACGGCGGAAGGAAAGTCTAACCTGTGGTTTTTTTTTTTCCTCGACTATGAGTACGTGGCTCTGTGTAAAGTATGGAATATTTGTGGATATTTTTCACAATGACTGTTAGTCGATATTTATTATTTGCATTATTGTTCTATTGGCATAATTATTTGCAATTTAGTTACTCTATGAGTTCGTAATGTTTCGAAATTTTTTGTTTATTTTATTGCTAACATCTTTAATTGCAAGTTTTAGAGTTGAGTATAACATATCGAAATATTTTTTGAATTGTTAAATTACTTTAATGTTATAATGCAGAATTTTAACATAGCAGAGTTAAACACGCTGTTAAAGCAATCTATCTAAATGTACACATTGATCGCTGGTTGGCAGCATAAGTACAATATGTAATATTTAGCAAGGGAATTTTCGGAAGTGCTTCGCCTATAGTACTATGGCAAATTCAAACTGGGCTATTTTGAAAAAAATTACCTGTGTTCATGGAACTTTTAAGCCGGCATGTTGGCTCCTGAAGCTCATCGGCAACACATCGAAAAATTGTTATTTAAAGTGGGTCCTACAGGCAAGCTTTATTTCAGGACATTATTTTATGCCACCGGTGTGCGAGTGGCGTAAAATAAAAATGCCAGTAGAGTTAATTTGCAGAAAAGGGCTCTCTGGGTTTATGAATGTTATGTTTGATAACAATTTATTTTTTTATCATTAACTACGAGAACTTCTTGCTCCACGATAACTACAGTTCCAGATAAGTAAAGATAGAAATAAGATGCAGATGGCAGCAACCAGATGTAATATGATTTTTTTTTTATCTTCAAGAATTCTGCATCATCCTTTCTTATAAAGCCTTCTTTGCAAAACTTGCCTACATTTCCTTCAGAAGTAGAGATATAATGCTTCTAACAAAATATTTTATAAATATGAGCAGCCAAGGCAAGGAAAGTTATTTGCTAATTAATGGACATTAAATATTAATTTCCCCTAGCGTGAAAAGCCTAGCTTACGCTGCCAAATGTCAAATTTAATTATAATTATATTCTTATTTGAACGTTCTTAAATAGAGCTACACGAATTTTAAGCCTGAAAATTTATTCCTTACGTTTCTTCACCAAATGTTCAAATGCAATAATTAAACGCTCCTCAATAATTGAACTGTATTTTTGGTTGGTAGTTTGTTCAGTAATGTATCGTTTTTAATTATAACTATAGCGTTGATTTTTACTGATCTCTTTTTAATGTGGTCACTCGAATATACAACTTGGTTCGTTAACAACTATTCCCGAGGAATCACACCGACCCCAATACGCAACCACATTATAATAATTTTATTGACCCCATCAAAGTGAGGATCCCTTGTACTCACTTCAGTGGTTCCACCAACGCGTGGCCCTTTTCTCAATAACACACAACCTTATATTTCCTTCAGTGGCAAACCACATGATACCGTGTATTTATGTCAGGTGGAGTCCATTCGTGGGGCATTTTCACCATACATGTGTAACACGTATAATTCATTTCAGTGGCTCCGTACGCGGGCCCTAAAATATCGTTATACTAATTTCAAGTATGTCCTAGCGACATAAATATTACGTATTTGATATATTTTGTAGTGGAAAGTGGTACTTGCATTTATTATTTATAAGTGTTTTCTCATCCACGCAGAGATAAAATGAAGATAGCCTAGAGATTGCCTAGAGGCATGCTATTGAAAAGCAACAAGCGCTCAACAAAAAATTTCAGATTACCAGACCCTGAAAAATATTCAATTCCCTTCAGCAGTACTATATTAGGCTGTTATTCTCTCTGTTTAAATGCAATTTCACACAACCAAATTTTTTTTCAAATTACCTTCAATTTTTATTGCATTCAATTCACTGAATGCTATATGACGTCAGTCAAACGTCATAATCACGGCCATTTTCTCTTTAAATTTCTCGAATGTCTCGTTTCCCTTTAAAGTTTTCTTTTAGAACATGTTCTATATTTTCTTGAATCAGAAATTTCAATCGCCGATCACAGATTTCCTGCAATAGTAGTGGAAGTAATCTCATAAAAATAGAGCTAATGGAATGCTTTATAAGTTGTTGCAAAATAAGGAAACATATTTTTAAAAAGACAAGGTACATTAATATGAAGAATAATTGTTGCTATCGTGTTGTGCATGAGTTTGATATAGTTCTAAAAAGTTACTTTTGGTATTTTTTAAACTGGTGTCATTAAAATGTTTATAACAAATTTTCATGCGGAGACTTGAAAGCTTACTGAATAAAATTCAACGAAATGCAAACGAAGTGATTTCTTAGTTCAGTAAAGCGAATAAAAGTAATTTTAATTCAATAAATATTTGAGCGTGTGAAATGGCCTTCAGGCACACAAAGCTTACTTGTGAGAGTCGAAGTTTACGGAACAGGTTAAGTAAAAAAATTTTTCTCTGTTCCGGGACGTCAAAGACGAAAGGTCATTGAGCATTTTGTTGATACCCCAACCATTTGGCAAAAAAAAATTTTTTTACCAAAGATATTTATTTTCATGGGTTAGTGTAGCGCCACACTTATCGTTCTTGCAGCAGCTTATCAACTAACACTGGCTCCAGTAACTACGATTATTTCGAGCTTGCAAATTACTAATCGTAAAGACCCTTTCACACGATCAAATATTTATTGAAATCCATTACTTTAATTCAGTCTATTAAACTAAACATTCTCTTCATTTACTTTTCAATTAATTTCATCCAATAAGCTTTCAAGTCACCACATGAAAATTTATCCCAAAATTCTAATGAATCCAGCTTAAAAAATACCAAAAGTAAATTTTAGATGTATATACGAGGTATGTACGGAAATAATTGGTTAATACCCATTTTTTTTTTTTTTTTTTTTTTTTTTTTTTTTTTTAAATTATGCATCCTTATTTTGTCATATCTTAACATTTGCGTATGATATTATATTATTATTACACTTATATTAATACTCCCAGAAAAGCTGTGATAGAGTGATTTAAATTTTGGATTCAAGAAAATTTATAGCGTGCTCTAAACGAAAATCTTTATAACGGAAACGAGACATTCGAGAAATTGAAAGATAAGATTGCCACGATTGTAACGTCTATATGACGTCATATTACATTCAATGAATTGAATTCAATAAACATTGAAGGTAATTTGAAGAAAAAATAGATCGTGTGAAATGGCCTTGAGTGTATTATAGAGCTATTATAATTACAGGAAAATCTAAGGAAAAAACCTGTGAACATTTGAATTTTGGGAGTCTTATTTGCTTACCGTGGGCATTTTATACAGAGAGGACTTCAATCTCTAAAATCTTATGAAATATTTACATTTATGTACCATTTGTTTTACTTGATAGGGATATCTGGACGAATAAATAAATTAAAGAGAATAAAATGTAAAAAATATATAAGCATGAGTCGCAGAAGGGTTTTGACTTAATTTATTTCAAATTATGCTTGGAAAAATTTAATTTTGCAAAAAATAAACTGCTAGAAGTAGAAAGTATGGAAAAATGTCCTTATTTAGGAGTAAGTTTTAGAAAATACACAAATATTTCTGAGCGTGATTTCAAAGATTGCTTGAATTAACTCATGATATCTTATTTGAATGTGAACTGTCTCATTTCGGTATGTAAGTTAAATTTTACTATGTGTACGTTCAAAGATTACTATAATTGTCATTTTGTCATGCCATTGTGCAGAAAATATCCGGTATGAAATATTGTTATGCGGGGAAATAGTACTTCATGGTAATATACACAGGTAAAAATATAAAATAATGATTTTTTTTGGTGATCAGCACTTTTAATGTGTGCGAATATTCGAGCCAGTAAAATGGGTAGAGCCGCACTGAAAAAAAAAAAAATCTTAATTTGGTATTACGTTCGTTTGGGTCATATACTCAGTCCCTTCGCCATTGGGACTAGGTGAAACTGACCAGGTGGCAGGACTGTAATTCCCCGTGGATGAAATAAACGAGAATCACTAACCCCTGAAGAGCATTTTCCTTATTGCTATGGTGCGAGTTTATTGTCATCCATACGTTAATTGTTTCAGGTTACGTCACGGAGATTCTGTAAACACGACTTTCGGAGTATTCGGAGAAGTAATTGGTATTCTACGAAAACGTAACTCAAAATTCACGAATATTTACGTTTTTTCGCCTTACGTACTGCGAGGTGTGAGATTCGGCATAACGCATAAAGTGGCAAGTACGCAAGATTGCAAATTAAAATAAATTACAGTGTACGCAGTTTAGAGACTAAACAAACAACGATTGCGAAATGAATTCACGCTCACACATGCCAGTGACGTAAAGCACACTTCACTTTGAACGCTTCAGTGTAATCACGAGTACGTCTGGAACCAAGACTTGGCTTGTCATAACACTCTCCATAGGATCGAATATCTTTTAAAGTTTGGAGAAAGTCTAAGTTTTATTCACATTTGTATGTTATATTCACATTTGTATGTATGCCTAATACATATTTCTTTGTTCATAAAAATATGCAAAATAAATTTGTATCAGAGAATGATTGTCCTACATTGTCAAAATAGTTATATAACTTATTCTGTGTCAGAGGTTTCGTTTATCTTGTTTTCATAAGAAAACCAGTCGACTTATAATAGAGCACTTCTCACGACAGTTATTTTAAGTCCATTCGCCCATATATCTCCCAGCATATCCACATATAAGCTGTTCGGGGTAATATAAGCACTTTTGAAAGTCCTGATTAAGATTTACTAGTATGCACGTTGTGTATTCCTCCTCCCTATGTAAAATTAACATTGCTGTATGCCTCATCACTTTATTCATCCGTCGGTCAAATGAAACTTTGAAAATATTAAGAATTATTAAGAAAGTAAATACTTTACATATATGCTCATTTTTACACTTCGATGCATTAAAAAAAAACAGAGAGAGAAAGAAATCATTTTAAGTTCTCGCAAATGGTTAGGTGCCTAACACTTTTTATTCTACATTAAGACACGTTACAAACGACACATTAAGACACGTTTCCATCCATCGTTACAAACTTTACTTGGCGAATATCACTCAGTGCGCTCGTTAAAATATATGCATGCAGGGTGCAGGGGGCTATCAAGCGGTTCCCTGCGCTCGGCTGGAAACCACCCCAAAAGCAGCAGTATCCAGGGCGAGGACACAGGCAGCGCGATGTTATGAAACCAGATAATTGTAGCATACCGCGGAGCGCGAGTATTTATCGCGCGCGGAGGACTGAAGCAGGACCTGTCACCGACCTACCGCCAGACAGCTGCCACCCGAGGACGGACGCAAGGACCGTCAAGGACCGCCGATATCGAAAGTCTACAAGCAGCCTTCGGCATCAATCACGAGGTGATATTGTTCCGTAGGATTCCGCACAGACACTCTTAGATGTTGATTATCGTGGCTGACAGTAATTGGAATCAACTATATATTTTTAACTCCCCCGCTTAAAGGAAAGCCTATTGTAAAAGTCGTGTTAATTGTGTTGGCAGTGATCTATATAAAGACGTTAGACACAACTACAAGAGTATTCTTCAGCTATACCTAAAGCTTGAAAACGTTACAAGTGTCAGAGTAAAGTGCTCACTTTATCATGAACATCCTTTACCGCACTTCAGACGTGAGTACGTAGGTCGTGTCCAAAGAAGGGCGTCGCTTAACCACAGAGTAACTAACAATGCAGAGGCGAAACAGCTTCTCATACCGAGAACTCCAGCCGCAGACTCCAGCCTGAATGGTGTCGCTAATGAGCGACGTGTTCGAACGGCATCCACCAATCAGAGCCTGGGGATCTGCTCGCCAGCCTGCAGTCCAACCAATAGGAAATATTTCGCAGCGTGCAGTAGGCAATCGTCCACACACGGCCCGTTTCCAGAAGCTCGCTCAGCCAATCGTAGAACGGGTACGTCCTCGTCCAATTAGGAATCACTGCACCGTTTCGCCTCTTCCTGCTTATCTCCTCTGTGACTTAACCTTAGCAGATCGAGCGACGTTTATATGTATTGCTTACACGCTGTAATGATTTGTAATGCCTAGGGACCTGCGAAATTCGCGTTATAATTTCACACCAGGCTAAACTTCACAGTGCTGTACGTAAATGAGACAGCGTCGTTTCCCCATTGGCTGCTGTATAGATGTGAAGTCACTCCCTTTTTGACTGAATTCCACTGGATTGGGGTACACAATTGTGAAGTGTTCATTTATCGGCACAGAGTTACCCAGGGCGTGTCACATGAAGTACGGTCCAATGTCAAACGTCTATAGCCTGTTCACAGTAAAGTGAGCACTTTTGACGTCCTAGTTACTTTTTATTTTCAGTCATTTTGTATTCTTTAACCATCTTTTTTTAAAATAAATATTGTGATGTAAGTAATAAACAAAGTGTGTATTTTCCACTGCACTCAAATTTTAACTTCTACGGCTAATATAAAAAAAATACTTACCGACTATTATTCCGAATGAGAGGGGTTTCAAAAGTGCTCACTTTACCGTGAAAAGCATATAGCAAAGATATACGTGTTCCAAGTTTAACATGTCCCCAAATAATAACGCGAATTTTGCAGGTCCCTATGCCTGGTACACACGTTTCACGTTCTTGTACAAGAAGGTGTACACCTTTCTTGTTCGAGTCAACTTGCATCGTGTGACTGGCTAACTTGTTTTCAAAATGGCAACAAGGGCTTGCGTGCTAGCTAGAATCGTTTGGAGACGGTTCTATCTTTCGTTGTTCAGGTTCTTGTACAAGTCGTTGATTTACATTTGCGTTTTATACGTTTATTTAGTTCCCGTACATTTATTCGTGATGATATTATTGTATTTCAGAGACCAAAACCTATTTTAATTCTGTATTAGTGATTTGTTAGGTTTGTAAAATATCTGTGTTGTGTGATGGAAATGAGTGACCGGCATGCTGCGACATTCAAGTACTACCAATGCGTGTACAGTATATACATGGGACTTGAATACACCTTTTGGTGGTCACTTTCTTGTTCACAAAAGATGTACGTCTGTATATGGTTAATGATTCTGCTGCAGTAAGTTAGTAATGTCAGAACAAATTGATTATATGAGGGAAGTCCAACAAAAAGTAACGTCGGAATAATTTTCAGTTCTGTGCATGCGACGTTAAAACCATAACTGAACATTTTTTTTCTCCGGATTGAAGAATTCCCGCTGTAGGCGTTTCAATGTCGGTTGAGCAATTTCTATAGCCCTGGTTACTTCATTCTGCCTGTCCGTTACACATCATTACGCTGCAAATAGTGCTCATGCGACGGTAAATAACACTGCAAACACGAAGTTTTATTCCAAATTAGAGGTTACGTGGGACAAATAACTCCTTCGCTTAAAATGGATCCAGGCTCTTCATACGATTATGTTGAATCCGAACTTGCTCCGATCGCATTCACTTGCTGTTCAAAAGCAAACAGATTGTGTGAGAAGCCTACGTTAGAACGACTTTTCTTCCGTACTTTGATCCGACTGGCTGCTATGAAGTAAATAAACAGTGTTATTAAGAAAGCTTTTGAGATTGACAGGATCGCCTGTATCAGTTGAGTTAAAAGAAATAAAAAACATGTTAAAGGGTGATACGCTTTGTTTTACTGAAGTCAAAGTAAGGGTAGTTGCATTGAAATTAAAATATAAAACTGATTATTAGTATAACAGGAAGCGATAAAAATAATTACGGGAATGAGTTTTTGAGGTTAGGATTTTCCTCTTTATATGCATTCAGTTGCAAATGCTTAGTTACACGAACATGTTTCCTCTGGTAAAGTTTAGCTGCAGTGTAGTCACACTTTTTGAATCAAACATGTAAAAAATCACCCCATGCATGAAGTGTTTGGTTGATTCCTAAATATGTTATCTTTAACAAGGTTTTTTACACACTTGTTAATATAAAAGCACTTTATTTTTCGTTAAATTTGACATTAGTCATATTCTATCTAAAAACTTTAATGTTCAGTTTATAATTAATTCTAATAAAACCGGGAGAAAATATATGTGTTGTTAAAACCTAGTAAGATATAATTCTTACGCAAATTATTTTTACACAGAGTGGCCAAGAATGCGGTGCTTTGTCCCTTTGGCGTCATTTTCTAGACTCGTCTAAAATTTGTTTGAATAATGAGGGGGTGGAATATCCTGGAAGTAGAACTGTAGGAGGCGTCCAGAAAAAGTTGGACGTAAGCGTGAACGGACTATAATAATTTAATTGGATTAATTTTAAGTTTGGCAGTCGTAACACATTCACATAAACCAGTTTAGCCAATGATGCAACGCCCTAGAAAGCTACTCATGACTAGAAGTGACACCATAAAAATACGTTTTAATAATGACCATAAAATATAAAAAAATTGCACATTCAGCAATACTTCCCTACGAACGACAAATTTTCATAATTCATTGCCAGTTTTAAATTGGGTATTTCGTAAAGTATTTACGTGAGACAATATTAGAGCATGGGCACATAGTTTTCTGTAAACTCTGAATTGAAATAAACAAGGTAAACTGCGAATTAAAGTGTTGTTTGCACCCATTTAATTTTCTATACGAATTTTGAATACAACTCTTGAGTAACATAATTTAAAATAGGTATATGTCCTCCTGCATAGGGCATCAACCCACGCTGCGCGTTGACAACACATGAAATATTACCATGTTGGCATACAAGTATTTCAAAGAAATTTACAAATACCTATTTTTTATTCGCGTACAAAAAAAAAAGCCAGATATGTTTTAAGCCAGCTGGATCACGTTATGAAACACAGATCATTGTTTTATAATAATAAAGTAAAATGGCGGGTATGATTTCCCCTGACATATAAAACCTTCCAGAAACGGACCGGCTGGATACAATAACAAAAAAATTGGGTGTGGCTGTGTTGGGGACACGGCCGTTTGTTTTGCGTGAATACGTCTACGTTGACGCGCTCGGACGCCTTGATGTTTATTTTACGTTCCCGGCACCGCTTCACGCTATCATATGAGGTTTTATGGGATTCACTGGATTGCTTTTGAGATGCTCTTTCCAACCGTATACGATTTCTGTATTTCGTTGACGAGTATAGGTCGACATTTTGTTAAGTTTTCTTAATTTTTTACATTAAACTCATACAATTTCACCATAACCTCGCCACACAAATGTTTTTATGCACAAAATCAATTCATCTTGACGAGGGCTGTCGATTGAAACCTAAACGAGCGTCGTAGCTTCTCCTGGTCCAAAGTTTTACCCCCCGCCTCCCCCTCACGACACATTTTTTCCAAGGCCCCACGCGTTGCTTCACAGCCATGACTCAACGTAACATATTCTTTGATCCTTTGGAAATCGAGTGGTGTAATTGAATTTTTAATGTAGATGATAGATTCGGAGCTGCAATGCCAAACTCTACCCCCCCGATTTTGTTAACATTGGATTTTCTGGATTGACACACACACTATGGTTGTAAATTTAAAGACATAGTCACGTCAAAAAGTACGCACAGAGCACTTTGTAGCCTGATTTCAGATGGAAATGTTTCTTGGGATTAACTGATAAAGAAAGAAGCTGTCTGCCGAGACATGTAGGTAGCTCTTATACTGTCTGGTTTGGATGAGGTTAGCGTGTCTGGTGTGGAAATGTTATTCCCCCCCCCCCCCCTTCTCCTTCCCGTGGGAGTTGCAACTGTTGCATCACCTATCTCCCCGTCTCATCAGATAGTTCCTGCTGGTTTTCGCTAAAAACTTTCACATTCTCCGACACAATGGGACGCAGTTACTTCCACCAGCTGCTGGCTTCCGCCCACGGGCTTCCGTTGAAAAGCAAGCCGAAGAAGCCGCTTGCGAAAGGTGCGGGATCGCGGCTGTAGGCGTCCACGGCGAACAGCATCGTAGGCTGTTCACGATCAAATGAGTACTTCATCGATTCAATAAATTTTCTGAAAACTGAGAGTTATACAAATAATATAAATTTTATAAAGATTTTTTTACTGCGATTCCTATGTCAAATGTATAAAGGCTGTTCACGATAAAGCGAGCACTTTAGAAATTAACCTTGGAAAAAATTCATTGCCTCTGCATGCATATATTTTAATGGCCTCGCTGAGTAACGTTCGCCCAGTAAAGTTTGTAGCGATGAACGGAAAGTAGTTCCATATCTTAACGTCGAATGAAAAGTGCTAGGTAATCATTTGTGATAACTTAAAATTATTTCTTTCGATTTCCGGTTTTTTAATGCACCGGAGTGTAAAAATAAGGAGATTTGTAAAGTATTTACTTTTTAAAATAATTTCACAATTTCATTTGACCGGCGCATAAATAAAGTTATGAGGCCCATGCAATGTTAATTTTACACGAGGAGGAAGAATACAAAATGTGTATACAAGTAGATGTTAAGCAGTGGCTTCAAAACCGCTCAGTTTACTGCGAACAGCCTATAGTTGACATTGTGTTATGTCAAAACATACAGTTCGATGATTGTAAACGAAATGAAACGAACTAGCACAATTAAGATTTTCATATTTGTAGTTTCGACTGGCGTAGTGTTAAATGTAACTCTCTCTTTTGTAATATTTGTTTCAATAATTTTGATATTTGTTATGAGTTTTTTGTATCCGAATATTTAAATATGATGTTCAAGTAAATAATTGCAATTTTTGTCAGACGCTTAAAAAATAGGTTCGAATTTCTTATAATAGCTCTCTTTAAGATCTGTGACGAGAATCAATGCTCCGAGTTAAGTATTAATCCTTCTTGTAACCCATAAGAAATGATTATTATAAGTATGCCCCTCTAAATTGCTGCTGGAAATAGGGTACTTAATGTCGTTGACATTTCTTCCATGGGATGATTTAAAATAAAATGGTGCAAAACCACAAATTTTTGACACGTTGTGTATTCTTCCACCATTAACACTGCCATTGGCCTGATCAGTTTATTCATGCATCAGTCAAGAGAATCTGCAATGTTATTGAAGGAATATAAATATTTCACATGTTTTCTAATTATTACACTTGTGTACATTTAAAATACAGAGAGTTAAAGAAACGTTTCTAGTATTCACAAAGGTTTGCCTCATACGTTTATTTCAACCTTAAGACATGTGGCTACTATCTCTCTGTCGTGACAGAATTTATTGGGCGTATATCACTCGGGGTACCCGCTAAATTATATGCAAGTAGGAGAAGTGGCGTTTTTAAAAGGTTGTTTTAAAACAGCTCAATTAACCGCGAACATCCTGTGCATCGACGCCGTAGTAAACAGACTTTCTGAACTTAATCTTTGGAAGCAACCGCAGCATGCTTCCTAAATAAAACAACAAATACTTCCAAGTGCACAGAAATGCAATTTGAAAATATTATTTCGTATTCAAAAGATTGATATGAAATATTTTTAAAATAACCAAAGTCGGTGCTTTTACACTGCTGCAGAGTCAGTTTACCTTCGAGAGTCTTTCTAACAGGTAGCACTTTAAAAGCAGGCGCTCGGTAGGCGAGACATTAAATAAATATCACCTTTAATCCAGTATATCTACTCGGTTTGATTAGGGTCTCTAATTATTCTTGTTGCTGGTAACAAAACATAATTTTTTTTGGGTGAAGTAAAATAGGAGTTTTAATTTTATTTTTGGGAAGTGTTTTATTTAAAACACGAGAAGAAAATATATACAGCAATTAACTAAAGGGCGGGAAAAACTATTCCAATGATTTTTTAAATTTTGTGGGAGTCTTAATTAAATGTTTGTACCTTTCCTGAAGCCCAAAGGGAAAATAAAATAAGTTATGATTTTTAAATATTATGTACTATGGCGAATTGTTACTTTCCATATTATTGGCTGTCGCACCACTGAATATAAAAAATTCTGTACAGAATTAACAAATCCATTAGAGTATTTCCCTCCCCTTTTTTTTTTGTGAGCATGAGGGGAGAAACAATTCCCTGCTGGCTCTATGATCGCTTCAGTTTTTCCGTGGTGCCATGGCATACTAAGCCTAGTAACTAATTCTTGCATAAATTCTTTGTTTACAATGATGGCGTTTCGTGACACCACCAGACAGCGCACACGCGGGCACCTAGAAGACAAGAGTCATACCTAAGGGAATATGGCATATTTTAAAAGTTTTACCAGACACCGCCACTGTGGCACATTCTTTATAAAGACTGTTTACGATCAAGTGAGCACTTTTAAAATAAACCTTAGAGAAAAGTCACTGCCCCATACCTGCATATATTTTAACGGGCGCACTGAGCGACATGCGCCCAGTAAAGTTGGTAACGATGGAGGGAAAGTAGTTCCATATCTTAAAGTGGAATAAAACGTGGTAGGTAACCATTTGTGATAACTTATATTATTTCTTTCTCTTCAAGTTTTTTTTTAAGCACCGAAGTGTAAAAATGAGAAAATTTGAAAAATGTTTGCTTTCCTAATAATTTCAAAGTTTCGCTTCACCGACGCATGCATAAAGTGAAGAGGTCCTAGCAATGAAAATTCTACATAAGACGGAAGAATACACAACATGCATACAAGTATATCTTAAATAGGGCTTTCAAAAGTGCTCATTTAACCGTGAATAGCCTATATACTACTTTTCGTGGTAAACAGATTCATTAGTAACGTTGGTGACATCCCCTTTTCATAAATCATAAAAAAAAAAAAAAAAAAAAACCTTTGGGTAGTACGGAAAATATCTCAAAACATAACAACTTAGTAGGTACAAGACTTGTAAAGTCCAGTGATCTTAGCTCTAATAATCTTAAGAGGTCACTGATTAAAAGTCATTAGTTACAAGTGCACGAACAAAAGACCGGATTTATACGAAGAAGAGTTCGATGCGACGACTTGCGTCTTTGTTTTTTGTTGCGTCCTTGAGTACTGCTGTGACTCGAATGCCCCATTCGATCGCTGACAGTAATGCTAAATACTTTTCTTGAAGTAAACACGATAGGTGGACTTTAGAAAGTTCTGTGGTTGCAATGAAATAATATGGAGCCGAAAGTCTCCCGACAACATTATACTCGCTCTGAACTTGCACAGCAGAACTCTATTTAAAGTCAGTAGTGATCCCTAAACTTTTCAACTTATGCCTCCCTTTAAGATGTTATAAGTCACAAATAATAGCATGCCTTTTTTCCATCGAAAACGCTGACGAGTAGGATTTAAGCGCACTTAACAAGGACACGTGTTTAATTAAATACTTTTTTAAACCTATACACTTAAATTATTAAATTAATTACTCTCTTCCATAATCAGGCATAGGGAGTTACAATACTATCCAGGTGTGTACACAGAAATTCACCGATCATCAAATTATTTTATACCCTTTGCCCCCTCCTCGAGAATTACTTGTGCACCGAGTTTGGGAAGTCCTGGTTTAAGTGAAGTCCCAAGTAACTGCACATCAACAGGTGTTTGCTATCACAATGAGTCAATGAAGATACTTGTGTGTTCGTAACAGGTATGATTGTAGGGTCCCATTAATCCTGACATTCTGCCGTAGAGATTACCCAGACGTAAAATGTGCCTCTATCCACTGTTAGTCAAGTCATTGTCAAGTGTAAAACACAAATGACCCAAGCATGGTCCATACACTTACAATAGCGATGACCCATCGATGTAACACTTCACAGCTCTCAGATGACCTACGGATGGTTAGCAATGCTTCCGGCACATGTTAAACATAACCTCTTAAGAACAAAAACTTTGGACTCACTATTAATAATTTTTTGTTATTAAGTATCGTTTAATCCACTATTACAAAGATAATGGTGTACCAAATTCTCACACTCGCCGATATGTCGGCATGATCTCGCGAATTTTTCATTGATTGGCCAGAATACTACACCCCACTCCACTGTGTACTCCTGCATTTGGGTAGAGTAATTTCTGACTTTAATTATTAACAAATATCAACATAACATAACTGATAGCAGTTATTCAATAGCCTTCAAATTTACAATGCGAACAATACAGTATTTAAAATGTTGCAGCTAAATGAAAAACCAGTTCCTAATCGGACCGCGATGTTAACCCAGAAAAATTGCCTTCAATGTAACTTCTCGCAGTACTATATTAATATGTTGAGGAATGCAGTTGACTTGTATTACTACTTTCACGACGTGAAACAATAAAAACCCTTCAAGGTTAATTCGCTTAAAGTAATTTTAATTATATTTTTTTCATATTTTATTTATATGCAGTTGTATGTGTAAAAGAAACATTTAAGTTATTCGACACCAGTCACGAAGTCACAGCAAACACTGTATTTACAGTATTTTTCCATAGATATTTCCATCGCTAGATATTCACACATAACCTATTCACTGTATCACGTGATCTATATTTCTTATATTAGACAGATATTTGTAATGTATTGAGATAGCTACATGTGATGGCTGGGAACCATTAAAACTCCCATATTAAGCAATGATTGTACGCGCAATGGTCCACCGACGTAACACTTCATAGCCGTCAATTGGCCTACAGATGGCTACCCATGTTTTCACCAGCAATATATATATATATATATATATATATATATATATATATATATATATATATATATATAGGTTATGTGCGGCCACTGCTGGAATACAGATGGTATGCCATTTATGGACCATAAGTAGTAAGTAGTTCACCTGCTCTCAACCATCAGTTTCATTTCCATCAACATTTCCTTAGTGCATCATAAATGGCACGCCAAATGTCCTGTTGACAGCAGTTAACCACAACAGGACAAGTTGCGTAGAGCCGTATGTCAACCAGCAATGCCATCAGTAAAACCACAGGCGGTGGACTGTTTCTTGTTACACAGGATGGAAGTACTGTCACCAAACATCACTCCGGAAAGCTAGAAAAACTAATTTACCCGGTTCGCTAAGGTGAGGAGCGAGAAGTCTAACCGCTACACCACCGTGGCCCCATAATACAATTAAATATGTGTCTCAAATATGTCTCAGCGAAGTTCGACAATTTCAGTTGTTAGTATGACAAAGACCCTACAAAATATCGTAACCTAACTTTAGGCCAAATGTTCTCGATTATTTTGGCTCTCTTCGGTATTGACAAAATTATTATTTTGCCTTGGCATCAATAACTGTGAATTTTTTAATTCTGGAGTATATGTTTAGCTCTAATTTACTCATGCCAAATAGAATCATGGACTGGATATTTACAGTAATAAAATGCGTGAAAGTATTTTTGACACTCATCAGTGAATCAGAATAGCGAATGTTTCATCGAACATTTTGCATTCATATTCTAAAAAATATATACAATTTATTACATTATTTTTAATACGTTTGTACGTATTTAATACTAAATTTAGAATTTTTGTTTCGAATACGTAACCAATGGGAAGTTCGAACCATCATAAATATTCATCTTTATGGTTTATGACGTATTAGTGCGTCAAATTTCACTTCCTCCAGCAGACATCTGCAATTTTTTTTCATATATTCTACACGCTATTTTCTGACGACTGATTAAATAATACGAGAGGAGGCTAGTATCATAAAACTAATGATCGATTTATAGCTTTTTATAAAATATTCACAGGCCACTATGTGTTCAATTTTGTAAAATCAGGTGAAATGTTAACTTAATGCGTACGAGACTGCTCAAGAAAATACACGTCAATTCTTTCTATAAATTACTGAAATCTAAACTAACTGTGAAAGAAGGAATACGTAAGTGCAATATTTCCATCAAAATAAAGCTAATCACTTCCATTATCAATACGACTGGAGAGTTACTCAACGATTATGTAAAAAAAAAAAGTGACATGCAGTAAGGCCGAATCGGGTCTTTATGATAGAGGTACAAATTACTTAGAATATAAATAAACTTTATTTGAGAAAATATTCGGTGTTATTATTAAAATAGTGAATACTAATGAAATAAAATTTTGCGTATATCACCCAGGCACGTAATGCAGACATAGGAATTACTAACACATTTAGAGAAATAAAACAATATGTACTATTACTATAGCATTACTAACAACAATGCACGTAACAGAACGTTCTTCAAGTCGACTGAACAATGTGAAGAGGAACTCTGGAACATGAAGAGTAGGTGTAATCTGAATGTGTTCATTACAGCTCGCATGCCGAAGTTGCCTGCAGAAAAAAAACTGGACGATTATCTCGAACACAACGTCAGTTTGGCACTTTCTCTCCGACACTCTTCTGTAACTGTCGACTTGACGATGCATATTATGTTCCGAGACCAGGATCATTTGTTACGTTTAAGGTGTGGTATCAGACAACATCTTTGCTGACGTGAACTTTTCGCTCTTTGCCTAAATGATTATGAACCGCACTCGCCTCTCTTTCAATGCCGAAACGAAATGGAAAAGCCCGCCATATAACCCATTCACGGATACTTCACACTTTTCTGAAGACCTCCTAAAGTTATACTTCCAGGATATTCCTCCGCCTCGTGGAAACTAAGATTAAGTTAGTCTAGAAAATTACACCAAAGGACAGCGCACCGAATTCGTGCGCACTTAGTTTTAAAAATATTTTGCACGAGAACTATTTCTTACTAGGCGCTACCAACACACGATTTCTCGCTGTTTTAATTCATATTTTTGATAAAGGAAACATTATAATTTTTAAACAAAATATAGGCGATACTTAAATTTAACAAAGAAAAAAAGATGTTTTCATGTTAACAGAGGTATAAAACGCTTATGATAAATAGCAAATTTGGGAAATATCTAAACACGCCGTAGGCCTACACGGGGTAATTTTCCAAAGGTTAGATTCAAAAACTGCGAAGAAACGGCGAATAGACTACAATCGAAATGCCATCTCGTCTTAAACTTCCTGTGGATAGCCGTGTGATATAATGCAACACCAGGCACGTACAGGTTGAAAACCCACACAATTTAACTCCAAACGGGTCAATACTTTACGACTTCCATTAATTTAACTCTCACTAGAGTTAGCGGGATCTCTTCCACTAATATTTCCTGAAAAGCTTTGCGTAAACTATTACCGAAGAGAGTTCTTTTCTAAATTCGAGGTAATTCCAGCATGGTGAATGTATTGATAGTTCCCCATGAAAAATAACAAAAAATATAGTTTTTAATTACATTATGACAGTCACGCTGTCATTTATTATTTCCGTCAAAATATTTTAGGTCAAAATATTCTGTGCGGCTGCATCTGAGGAAATTGGAACATTATCGGTAGTGAATTTCTGTTGCCTATTTATTGTGACGTATGCCTGTGTAGAAGCTGTTCATTGTAAAATGAACACTTTTGAAAGCCCTGCTTAAGATCTACTTGTATGCACGGTGTGTGTTCTTCCGCCTTATGTAAAATTAACATTGCCATAGGCCTCATAACTTTATTCATGCGACGGCCAAGTGAAGCTGTGAAATTATTCGGAAAGTAAATATTTTAAAGGCTGCTAATTTTCACAACTCCATGTATTAAAAAACAGAAAGGAAAGAAATATTTTAAGTTATTACAAAATGGTTACCTAAAACTTTTTATTCGACGTTAAGATATGGAATTACTTTCCATTCTTAGTCACCAACTTTAATGGGTGCATGTCACTCAGTGCGCCCGTTCAAATATTTGCAGGCCAGGACAGTGACTATTTTTTAAGGTTAGTTTAAAAATTGCTCGCTTTATCGTGAACAGTCTTTAGGTACTAATCTTGTGCAATTTTGCACTGCATACACTTACTTTTACTAAATTCCTAAATGCTATTTTAAATGTGACATAATTGCTAAATTGCCTCATTATATTTATGCTGATATGGCATGAATGTATGGGAATTCTCCGTACACGTTCGACTAATTATTTATTCAGCGCGAATTGCACTTCTTTGAATAAAACAATTGCGACATCTACAAATGTAGTTAGATTAAAACATCTTACGACGATTTCAAATGGTTATCACGCCACTTTCTTTGGCTGCCGAATCTGCATTCCTTCCAAGTTGCAGTCTACAGCAATGAAAATAAAAAAAAGCATGCACTTTACATACCTCTATTACGAAAGTCAGGATTAGGTTTGCGGATTATACACAGTTGTACAAACAAGTAGATTATAGAACTTCGTGTTTTTTATGCAATGAGATAATAAGCGATTGTAATCAGGAGGTCAAAATTGCGATCATCAACCGGACTTAATATTTTGTTTCGTGATGTTTTTTCATGTGGTTTTTTTTACCACGCTCTTCCTTTGCAGTTTTTTTTTGTCAATTTTCCCTACATGTTTACTTATCTCGTTCACCTATTAAAGTCCCGCAAGTATACGCACGAGAACACTGCACGCCAGTTCAGAACTTTGCGTGTAGTGGCGATTTGGCACTTGACGCGAGAAGCAATGTACCCTTATCGCTTCCGCGCTACTGAGCCTAATGTATTATAAAGTTACATGCGGACGCCTGAGGGGCGTATCTGAGTTCGTGTGGGATGGATGTCTTAGTAAAAAAAATTAAAGAAACTAAATTTGATTTCTACTTTATTCACACAGCCATTATTTACAACATTGCATTATCTGTCTACACTTATACTCTTTTTTTATTTAACAGTGAGCGCAATATTCGATGTCTTTTTAAACTCTAATTAACGTGCTTCTTGATCGTCTCTGTTGGTTACACTCAATTAACTCATACTCATCATCAACATGTGTTCAGTCTATCTGTTGCCGTCATTCATAATGTATTTCACTCACGCATCTAGTCAAATAAACCAGCCTACGAGCCGCACACTTCATTGCTTGATACTCGCAGTAGCAGACTTCCCTTCTGCTGGTCGCTTCTCCCGCTGCTCGTCTTCTATAGCTCGAAACTCAGTCACTCGTTCACTCATCAACTCCAACTCAACTCAACTACCGGCCCGAAGGCCTACCGCTATATTTACAGCGTTGGCCGTGACAATCTGGAAAGTTCAAAGCACCCCAAGTTGCGCTGAGAGAACGAGGTCAGGGATCCAGAGCATTCTTCAGATAAACGCAGAAATCAATACAGCCAGGGTGAAGAGAATACGCAGCAAAAGATATTAAAGTATCGGCTTTCTTTCTGTAACTGATACGCTTCCACCATTGCTCGCCCTGCCGCCGCTATCATATAACGACTCTCCAGTCACCTCTTCGCTCTTTCGTGCGGCGGGCCAGAGACATGTAACACTATGTACTTCCATCAGGACGTAACTTTGAACGCAGACTGGTGTGTGTTCTGTTCTCAGCATCTTCGCGGCCGTGGTGGTTGAGCCGTTAGACTGCTCGCCTCCCACCAAGGCGAACCGGGTTCAATCCCCCGTGGGATCACTCCCGGATTTTCGCAAGTGGGAATCGTGCCGAACGATGCCACTGGTGGCGGGTTTTCTCGGGGATCTCCCGTTTCCCACGGTTTTGCATTCTGGCACTGCTCCATACTCACCTAATGCACTCTAATCGGCTCTCAAGAACTCGATGTTACGAGCTGCTCAAATCTCTCAACTCAATTTGAGGGTATTAGATTTTTTTAATTAATTTCAACTTTTTTTTTTCCACATTACATTATTTTTCGTTGGGATATAAAATCATAGTGTAAAAGTGTGATTATGGGGGGGGGGAGGGGGTTGGTTGTTGAAAACGGAATTAAACGAATTGTTATTTGTACAAATCTTATAATGTTACTAAATAATACTATAAGCTAAATCTTAGAATAATTGGTCATGCTTTAAAATTCCATTTTTTAAATGTATTTTAAGGTTTCACCCGTATATCAATTTTATGCTTTGAGGTTATACCTAAAGCAGGAGAACTAAGTAACAAAAAATCATGACTATTATTTACAGAATGAGTTAGTATTTTAATCAAACTTTCGTCGAAATCGCGTCAAAAACCACACATAATTCCATAAAGTCTAAAAATTCTTTGAAATATGAACAATCTTTAATACAGGCACCACGTAATAATTTCTTACATGCGCTTTGTGAAACTGGGAACAGCTTGTTGCGCAAGCCAGGGGTGAAACGGTCGGCAGCGACGCGTAGAGTAATAAGGAATTTTGTTGAGGGGTGAAGGGGAGGGAAGGGGGTAGGAGGAGAAACATTTGCAATTTTTCACGGTCGTTACGTCATCGCGGCGTGGCTTCACGCGACTGTTGTCCGTCAGGAAACGTGAGTTGACCGGTGGCCGTCGCCTCAGTGAAGAGGGGGGGGGGGGGGGGGCGACTTCAGGCGGAGCCATGGGGTAGGTCCAGGGGGGGGGGGGGAGAGAGGCGGGAAGGTGTATGTGGCACGAACAACCGCCGGCTACGAAGAAGCTGTTACGTCGCCGCATTCCTCGCCTGCCAGGCGGTGAATAGAAGAGCTCCAGAAAAATTTTAATTCTCATATTAAAAGTCTAATCATCCACCAAGGTAAACATTTGTTTGAGCAAGCAACACACATGTATGTATACGGTCGACCGAGTACACAGAATGTTGCTAAATACGACCGACTGCCTTCGGCTGCAGGTTAATCATGGAATAATAAAGGGGGCCGCGGTGGTGCAGTGGTTCGACTACTCATCTCCGCCGTGGCGAACCGGGCTTGATGCCCGACAGGGTCGCTTCCGGATTTTCGCACGTGGGAATCGTGCCGGACGAGATGCCGTTGGTCGGCGGGTTTTCTCGGGGGTCTCCCGTTTCCCGCGCCCCTGATTTCCGGTCCTGCGCCATACCTCTTTGCGCCCTCATCGGCTCCCATGACCCCAGTGTAGCATCCCAAATTCATGATTATTTCAAAAGTTAAATTTGAAATACATGTGAACAGCGCATACCATTACGAATCATGCATGACATACTGATGACATACCCGAATATTCTGTACTATTAACATATATTAGTGCTGTCCAATTTCCGGATTTGTACGGAAAAAAATTTAAATTTAAAATAAGTGTGAATTTGTTTTTAGTTTTATTAAAATCATTATCTAGGTATAATATTTTTTTAAACTATTGTTTTATGCCACAACAAAAAGTAAGTAAAAAGTTAAAGTACAAAAATCAATTTCAGACTCGTGAGTACGCTCATGCTGAATTTACAATGCCATGACGAGGGCGTCCCGACAATCAGACACGACGTTACAGCCCGACCATTTCCGCCACCAGAATTAGTTCGTCTGTCGGGGCTGCGATTTTGTCGGGGGTGACCTTGCTCCCGATTGGCTGACGAAAAAAAAGTTTCGTCGTTGTCGGGGCAGTTTTGTCGGACTGTCGGGACGGTGTGTGCTGAAGCAACACTCAATAAGCCCGAGAGTCACCTTGTTGGAGAGAGGTTATGTACGGCATTTCATTGAGCCTCTCTGGAGCCGCGCTCGAATTAATACGTTCGGTCTCTGATACTAGGGCGCGGCATCTCAAGCACGCGAACGCCCTACTCTCGGTCGCAGTGAGTGGGGCAAAATGGTCAAGTGTTGCCTGTGTCTCAGTCTGGGGCGGAGTTTGGGCGTCGAGCACCTGGTCGAAACGACCTCATCCTCTGGCGTTGGTCATTGTGCAACCCTTAGCAAACCTGCCTATAGACTGTCCACGATAGAGCGAACACTTTTGAAATAAACTTTCTGAGAAATGTCGCTGCCCCAAACTTGGGTATATTTTATTTTACTGGACACCATGAGTGGCATTCGCCGTGTAAAGTTGGTAACGATTAAGGGAAAGTAGTCCATTGTTTTCACATTAAACTAAAAGTGCTCGGAAACTGAAATGGTTTCTCTTGCTTTGTTTCTTTTAATTCTTGTAAGTGTAAGTGTAAGAATTAATAAATCTATTAAGTGTGTGTAATATATATATAATTTTCACAGTTTCACTTGAGCGACTCGTGAATCGTGCATAAAAGAGATCAGATCCATACCAATGCTAGTATTACACATGGAGGAAGAATACACAATGTACATACATACAATTAGATCGTAAGCAGGGCTTTCAAAAGTGCTCAGTTCATCGTGAATAGCCTATAAGAGCACGCGTGGGCCAACGGCTACGCGGCCACCCTGTAAAGCACAGACGACGGCCGACGCTGTCGAACCACGGCGATTTGGCCGTCGTCGGCACGGATTGAAACAGGGTTGTCCTTCATCATGACACCCGCGAAAATACGGTGTCGTCTACGGAAGACTCGCAGAGGCGACGAGGCACGCGACGCGCGTGCCTGGGTCTCTCTCTCGGCACTCCCGGGCATTCCAGGCCGTCGGGCACGCGACGTAGGCCGTGTTAGTCGGCGACTGGTCGGAGATATTCTCCGCGTTCGAGCCACAGGAGCAAGGCGTAAGCAATGAGATCGCCAGCGGAGTGCGTTTCGATCGCCTCTTTGCCTCCACGCAACACGGCACATAGGTACCTGCGACTTGCATTCTTTCCGTAGTGCTACGTGCGAATTTGGGCGCGTGGAAAAGGTTTTCGGCGGCTGTTAACTCGATATTACGCGATACCTGCTGCCGTACTTGGTTCTTGTACAAGCTTCTACAAGCCCTGGTGCACGAGCCGGTATACCAGCCGCTATATGAGCCGCCATGGAAGATTCATATTACACGTCAGCAGTTTGTGTACTAGCATTTGGCACCCTCGGTGGGTGCGCAGTGTGTGGTTTCTAGTATATATGAACCCCATTAGTAGATCCGCTACAGATCAGTAACTTGCATTGGACTACAAAAATACTAGCCAGCACATCTTAATATTGCTATATTATTGTTGGCCTTCACATCTAGCCATTGCTTACTGGTGTAGATTCGTTCATTTTCTTGAGAATTTTGTGATGTCGCGAGAGTACAAGTGTTATTTTTTAACTGTGACACAGATTATTAATTGTTTGCAAAATGCAGCTTTTTCTTTACGTACAAAGTTATTATCCGTATGTACTATATTATGAAAAACAAACGAAAAGGATGTGTTAAATAGATTTTTGAACTCACGCCCAAATGTGAAACTACATCGCTTGCACCGTGGCTTTACCACTATACTATCAGTTCTCACAACAGATGGTTGTCATTAAATTACAGGTTATATATATCTTTTAAAATAAATAATTTTATCGTAGCGTAGGGAGAGTTTTAAGTATTTAGGACGGTTTTAAAACAGTAATTAGAGCTTTTCATAGCCAATATTATTCTTCTTTGTCGAATTTTCAATCTATTTCAAAGAGTTTCTGCTTCACGAATGTATATTCAAGATGGATGCGTCCTTTTTAGTTGCTTCATCAACTCGTTTCAAGTAGTAGCCACGAGAAATGCCCTACGCTCTGAGACTGCGGCGTGATTGGTCAGGTACGAAAGACGGCGTGGAACCTGCCACGAAAAACAGGACGTGTCCTATCACCAAAACTGTTATGAAATCTGTCAGCAGAAGGCAGCAAATGCCATGACGGGTCCCGTGCTAGCAAGTATGACGGCCGCTTTGGCGAATCTTTGCCCAAGCTTTTACGGAATCTGGTATAGTGTAATATGGCCTTTAACATCGAAGTCTTGAGAGCCGATGAAGGTGAAGCGAGGTGAGTATGGAGCAGTACCGGGACTCAAGGGCGGAGGAAACGAAAGATCCCGAGAAAACCCGCCGGCCAGCGGTATCGTCTCCCACGATTCTCACAAGCGAAAATCCGAAAGCGACCCTCACCGGGAATCGAACCCGGCTCGCCGAGGCAGGGGACGAGTAGTCTAACCACTGCAACTTTGGCATTTGGAGCGTCATTCGTACCGTTTTACCAAAGGGAATTCTGCAGCGAACTTCGTTCCAGGTTCCTATACAGTTTATGGCACATAAGTCTTAAGATGTATTTGGAATTAGTGTGAAGTAGGATTTATTGTTTGCAAGGGAATAGTGCCAGCAAACACGGTGTTTTCTTTCCAAAATGTACTATTCAGACACACTGCAACGCAATTCGCACTCATGTTAGTTGGTGGCCTTAAGGAGGAGTGATGCCCGCTTTGATAGATTAACAGATTTCTCAACACATGTTTTGTATTCACAGAATGACAGGGCGTAGGAAATTATGCGTAGTGCATTTCCTAAAGTAGGTGTCATGCGTTTGTTGTGGTCACCCGGACAAAGAAATAACAAAAAAATATTATCTCTATGTAGTTACCATATGAAACTGTAACAACTTAAACCTCGAAACTCATTCCAAATATCTCGCTATATTTCCTATAGAGCTTGTGCGATAAAATTGCTCAATTCATAAGGTTAGATATTATTTTCACATTAAGGACCCCGCCTACCTGCTGCTTGAACTGCGTTGCAGTGTGTTTGGAATAACGCGTTTTCCCACGAAACCATTAAACGCGCGTCCAGTGTGCTGATCTACGACGAAAGGAACACGCGCTTCAAACGAGGGCTGTTGAGTACATTCAAAATGTCACGCACGTTAGAAACACCATTTCAGAGTACTCCAAAATGGCTGAAAACGGCTTTATATATATATTTTTTCAAGCTTTGTATCTTAAAATATACGCTTTGCTGATGCAAACGAAATTAGTCAAGGTCCTTGCACTAAACATTCCTACAGACTTTCCACTAATTAAATAATAACAGGATCATCGTTGAATGTCCCGTAGGAAGGCCAATACGCAATGCGACTATAATCCATTTAAGGTTACTTCACGCTTTCCTGAAGCCCTGCGAAATTTCTACTTTCAGTATAATCCTCCGCCTCGTGCAAACTCAGCTTTGGCAGTGCTACTCGGCCTCTACGTTATGAACGCGGCAAACGAGCGGGAAAATATGCGCGTGCGGAGGGTGAATGGGCGAAGGAAAGGGAAGTTGACGCAGGGAAAAATAAAAAGAATCTCTCTCACTTCCTTTCAGTGGCCGGTGTCGAGTAAAACCTGTTCGCAGCAGACCTCCTGGTCTCTTTCAACGCGGCTAAGATCTACAGCAGCGCGCGCACGGCATGGTGATGGAACGCTGATATGTTAATAGGCGCTGGTGTAAAATTCTTCTCTCTTCCGTTAACCTGTTACTACACGTAGGCGCGACCATCAGTCAAGACTGGTTAAGTGAATATTCGGAAAGATAAAATTGTTGTAGGTATCAGGCTCGGGAAATAACACTTTTTTTTTTATTGGGATCATTTCAACTAGCCGTTTACACACACAGCTCATTAACTAATATCACTTTTGGCTACCCAGATAACGTCTAAGGAAAATAATAGTTTATTGAAGAGATTAACGCAGACGTGCAAAAGAAAACGAGAGAATACGACTTTACTTCTACATCGCGTGAACATATTTAAAAATTGGTTTTGTATTAGTTTTGGAAAGAAGCAGAACCAGAGTATCTCATAAACCTGGTGACTGTAAATTGCGAATTTGGTTATTCCGTTTGAAGTCCCTCATTGGTAGTACATTTAGTGTTTCTGAGAAGTGAAATAGTAGTGTATAGATTAATATTTAGTTTTCTCCTAGTGGCTGAAATGTGCACTCAAATTTCCTTTAAATGAAATATTCGAGAAGTGACGTAAAATATTCATGACAATAAATGAATGATGATCAAATGTGAAAAATGATTACCTGAAATTGAAGGACTTCCATCAAGTAGAGTAAAATAATTTTTACGTGTGTACAAAACAAAAATGATTAAATTGTATGACATTAATTAATGCAAAACCGCTTCAAATATGCCTAACTGAGTGCAAGTAAGTGGCAATCAACTCCAGAAGAAAGACACGATTCTCGGCGTCTCGTAACAGTTTCATTCCCCCCCCCCCCCCGCCCCGCTAAAACCACAAAAGAAAATTGTGCTAAGCATTTCCTCCCGTCAAAACAGAATAGTTTTGAAATGGAATTGTTTCGTATTATTCAGGATATGTCGATTTATTGGGGAGTAACCGGAATGTGGACAGTACACTCAGAACAATACACATGGATACGCGTATCAGGTGCACAGAAATGTTATCCTCCTATAGGACACCGGGCTTTCCAAGGGTGCAATGGGCACACGTTGCATTTTAGGATGACGCAGTTTATCCACATCGCGCTGCACTGTCGAATGGCTACCTGTAAGGCGCATTTGAAATTACGTTAATGCCTGAGAATGAACTACCACAGCCTGATTGAAGAAAATGCGCGCACTCTCAAATAAAAAAAAAAAAGTAAACAAAACACTTTTTTTCCAGGAGTTTAGCGACCGTTTCGGCAGTGCCTAAAGAATGAGGGCAGCTTTAAACAATATTCAAATTTATTTCTCTTTTTATAACCATTACACCGAATAAATTCCCGTGCGCGCGGACAACACGGAAGAATTCACCTTTCCGCCTAAATTGAATTAAGTACATTCTTCAGTTTAGACAAATCGGAGGAATCTTGAGTAAAAAGGGATAAGTAATATCCATTACACTTGCGATGTGATAATAATGTGCGTTTGGAGCTACGGCATCAAGGCTAATGATGTTGGCAGGTAAAGTGTGATAAGTTATTTGTCAGAAGTATAGTGCTGTTTGCACAGCACGTTCACACTGTGTAAAAAGGGTTAAGTCACAGGAAAGAGGAATTAACTCCTTTCGCTCCACGTTTCAAGCATAGTGTACAGGTGGCTTACGAGTCGCTGAAAATGAAATACTCCCACGTAAAAAAAAATGCAAATCGGACCAAGGAACACACAGAAAGATGGCAGTCAAAGAGGAAGAGTACAGTAGAGGTAGACGAAGAAAAAAGGTGGGGACAGAGCTGAAAAAGGAAGAGTAAATGCGAGTAGGATTCGACCACTAGTTACTGCTGTGCTAGTGTGATACGGCCACTAGTTACTGCTGTGCTAGTGTGATACGGCCACTAGTTACTGCTGTGCTAGTATGATACGGCCACTAGTTACTGCTGTGCTAGTGTGATACGACCACTAGTTACTGCTGTGCTAGTGTGATACGAATACAATTTCACATTCATAACCTCCACTAGGATAAGCATTGACTGTCGTGATCAATAACATTTTCCTTGCAACGTTGTACGTTATTAAAAATGAAACGTTAATCAAAACTGCGTGGTTGTACTCATCTCATACACAGGCAATGTTCATGTTAAGAAAGTTCCCAAGTCATCCTTATCAATATTGTCTATTTTTCAGAAATAATAAATTACATGGTCTGAAAACAATCGTAAAAGGAAAATGTAATTATCGCTTTAATAACGCCAGAAAATCGACGTCCTTGAATGAAATAGTTGAAGCAAATTCTATTTAATTGCGGTTGTACTCCAGTTACGTGCAATAGTTTTAATGTCAGTAACGCATTTCAACAAATTGTGAACGGGAACCTTGTTGTATGATATCTCTATTTCCCTCTTTCTCGCGCACCAACGCACACACAAACACACACACACACACACACACACACTCCAACCGCGAAGGAAAGCTGTCGCATTCATTCAACATTATTTTCTACAATGTTGTTGTGGTTCATCAAAACCCAGGTGAAAGTGATTTGTTTCACTAATGGATGGAACAACACGAATGTATTATAATGACAGGAACGACGATAGCATTAATGGTTCGGCTTCGCCTCCCGTAAATATCTGTCGTGAAACATGTCGAGCCACATTCACGGAAAACTGAGCACGCAAAGAGAAAATAGAAAACCTGATGACATGTGGCGTGCACTCAAGAGTGTACGTGTGCAAAGAGATTAACGGGGATGCGTATAAAAGTGTTTTATCCATCTACTATAAAGTCCATTATTGTCTCGGGAACCATGGAGTAGCCTTTGTAACCACAAGATATTTCCTTCAGAGTCTGGGGCAGCTTCCAATCTCTGGGCCTACTATCTTGAGGAAAAAGGACTTGGCAGTGGCCGCATCCCTGGGATTTGAATGGCGTTGCGACGTATTTGAAAACAGCGTTTTTGAAAAAAAAAAAATTATAAACGTGCTCCTATTGCATCTATTTACGAAACCAAAACAGAATTCCCACGACTAGGAATGGCAATTTCCAGATATCGCGCATACTATAAACACTTCATCAGAGTCCTCAAACGCAACTAAAGAGTTGTCTTTCTCCAGACTGCTCTATCTCAAAGTAAACTAAACAAATACCGAGATGGAAAACTGTATTGAACATTTTTACTGCGTTGCAATGAAATTATATGGTCATTGTGTAAAGCCCCATAGTCGGGCGCTGCACGACGAAAGCAATGCAGTCCAGATCACTGCAAGCACTAAAGGTCATACATCATTACAAGCGCCGGCCAGCGTAGTCCTTAGCGTTACGTAGAAATTATTCATCACTAACGGAAACCTTCTATGAGGCCAAGCTGTCAAAGGAGCACTACTGTGTTTGTCAGAATATTTGTTTGCGGGTATCTCATGGAGTCTTGAGCGCAGTTAAGTCCAATGGTGCACGAAAGCCGCGTATTTACCTTAATTTTGGCCAAAAGTTGTTTTCCAGAGAATTTCTCAAAATTGGCGCGACAAGACATAAAGGATAATTTCGAACACCTTCTTACATTGATAGATATTCACTACCATTACTACTATAGGAGTACTGATGGAAGATAAGGAAGTATATCTTATTTCTCATCTTCCATCAGTGCCCACAGATTAATAAAGGTAGTGAATTTTTAACAATGCAAGAAGTTGTTAAAAGAAATTATTTATGCCGTTTCACGCCAAAAATTTCGATAAACCCTCTGAAAAACAAGTTATAACGAAAATCAGGTAAATATACTGTTTTCGTGCACCATTAGTTAAATATCCTTTAGTGTCATTCTAGAGTTAAAATATTTTTCGAGGTAATTAAATTGTGATTTGAAATAAATATAGAACTTTTCTCTGTCGAAAAATAACCTACTTTGTAGTAACCCATATAAAATGCTTTGTCTGAAAAACCATGAATTATAAAGGATTGTTTCTGAAAGGATTGTTTCTGCATTACTTTCTTAGGCGATTTTTTTGGTCACCCGAGCTTTTTACCCCTTTACTGTGAACTCTTCCAAGTTTCTCCACATGACCTACGTTTAAGGAAATCAGATTTTTAAGACGATAACGTTATCTAGCCAAGCCATTTTAATTTTGCTGAAATCGACGACATTCTCTCGTTTAAATAAATTAATCGTAAAAACAGAATACAGTGAGGCCTTTGCAGAATAACTTAATCATGCAGCGTTGGTGGATTAAATAACTACATTTGTAATTACTAAGGCGGAATTACTCCAAGCCAGCCAGTTCAAGCAAAGTCACACTATGCAAGTGGTTCGTTATTCAGGAAAAATCACCGCTTTCAGTCAGCAAGCGTGCGTGTGCGACAGTTCAGAAGTTGTTCGTCATGTCACGTTAGCGTTTAATATAACTGTATAGGCAAGACAGACTGTTCGACAATAAGCGCTCTTGGCATGATGAACTTCAATTCAGTTAGGTACGGTGATTATGATGGGCATCTCAAGAGGATGATAAGTGTAACCTGTCTGATTCATCATCGCTGTTGATGCAGCAGATGCAAACTGCAACACATCATCCATTGCCTGCTGGACCAGCTCGTCTGTGCGTATTACGGTTGGGATTCATGATTGTCCGTCTTTCTAGAGGCTACCTTTTGGAAACAAGCACAGGAATGAGGTATTACCACTGTGTATGTACAGCCATTAGTGGCACGAGTGAAGCAATATTGTGTTTTCGGATGAGTCGGGCTCTTTTATCAGGCGAAAATGCTGGCCTCAGTCATATCCACCAACGATCTGTTAGAAGGATTTTAAAAGTGCGTTCGCACCTGCATATCTGAGAACTTATTTAATTCGCCCTTTTTATAATAAATCAGCGTTGTGTCGTATATTAAATTAAAAGAATCACAATTGACAAAGGTATATTAATCACTAACAAGCATAATCTCTCCCTTTCACACACATACACACACACAGTGTAAATAACATTCCAAATTTTAACCATTTTTGAAGAAATCAGATTATTTAAGTTCCAGCGTTAGACTTTAACGTCCATTAAGAAATACATATTTATGATTCGGTAACATGTGTGCTCTCGCAATTGCCTGCGTGCTGAATCTTCTCAGACACGTTCGACTGTACTTGCTGAAGACAGTATCCTTGTGGCTTTTGAAGAAGTGGTTTTCTTGACATTAAAAACATGGAGCAATGTGAAAGTAACGACTGGGCGAGATTAATTATACGGGAAAGTCGTCCAGGCCGCCGAGAGCTTGGGCAAAAGAAACTGAAATATATGTCAGTACTATAACGTCAGCTCCTGCTCGCTGTAAAGAATTGTGTTAATTACTCAGGGCTTAGGACACAAGCACAATTCCTTAAAAGTTAATTTTATATATATTTAGGAACGAACTGCTTCGAACTCGTTCTTGTGGAGCGTTCGTAAAACTAAGACTTAATTTAATTTTAAACACTAAAGGGTATTTTTAATTCTGAACTGGAAGGTGAATTTTTTGCTTAAAAAAATCATGCCGGCTGACCTCTGTGTAGACGGGATTATGACACTGTTGCAGAACACCACAGGGGGTATCCGAGTTCGTGAGTGATGGGGGTCTTAATAAAAACCAAATAATAAAATTATTATTTTAATTTATCCACACAACTAGTAATTACGACATTAAAATAGATATTTACACGATTACTAATGTTATCAGTGAGCGCATTATTTAATGTCCATCTAAATTCTAATTAAAGTCCTTGTCAATGTTGCTATATGGATTACAGTCGCTCAATTTATACTCATTATACATATTTAATCTGTCTATTGCCACCATTATAAATGCCTGTTACTCACGCATCCAGCTCAGCAGTACCGCTCGCCAGCTTCACTCTTCACCGTACCGATGCTCGCAGTCCGCATACTGCACTCCCGCTGGTAGTGCAGCCACACTAGGCTCTGGGCTATGCTTGGCTTTATTCACACATCTGCGAACTTACGGTCGCACAATCCTCCAAACACTTAACTCTCCCCTTGGAGGCCCGTAGCGGATTAAGTAGTTGCGCTGGCACGATCTAGAAGGTTCATCACGCCCCGAGTCTCGCTGAGAAAGGCTACGGCAACGACCAAAACATTCTTTAGAAGATACCTACAGAGATGAAGTCCGCTGAACGTCAGGGGTGCACGATTTGCGATGGACTTATCGCGGCGGATTACCTTTATAAATTTCCGCCCGCTTCTTACATTACCACCCACTCCTGCCCTTCACACAGTCCTTCGCTCGCTCGCGCGGGACTAGGAAAGGGAATAGATGCAGGCCAGTAACACGTAACAATAAAAAATAATCAATAGCTTCAAATCTCGTTTGCGACCTCTATAAATATGTAGCTAAAACACGTAATTTTCGAGTTTATTTTTAATTTCCTCTCTATTCGCTACAAAGACCGCAGTAGTAGGTGTAGAGACTTTAGGAAGTGCCGATCTGAACAAATTGTCCTTTGAGGAATGCCAACTTCAGCACTGCGACATTAATTGTAATCTGATCATTTTGAGGAACTGTCAACTAAGAGAATTGTATTAAATGAACAATGAATACAACTTAAGTTACGAGGGTAAGTTATGGTGAGTAGTTTAAATTCACTTCTTTGCATTATGAATCAGAGGATGAGCTAAATGCTTCTTGAAAGCTATTGAGCTCGCTCTGTATCACCGAAATGGAAAGTAATAAGCAAACTTTTCTACAAGAAATGTTAGACTTTATCTGGATAAACATGAGGTAAATATAGAACATGAACTCAAACATGTACCGAGCTATAGACTTTCTGAATGAAAAACCACTTTGGAATCTCTCAGCTTATTCTGTTTTTCCGATATCTCGAAAAAAAAAAAAAAAATAACGTACACGTTTCAGTTATGCTTCAATAAATGGATTAGGTCAAATGGCCAGGCAACCGGGAGAGAACAAAATTCTTTAACATGTCAACAACACATCAGCCATTATAACTATTGCACAAAACTACGACAAGGAAACGATTAACACATCACAAGAGAATAATTATCATACAGATAATATGCGGAATGGAAGAGAGTTTTTAATGGGACGGCAACTTTCCCTCCCACTTCTCAGAATTGACAAGGTTTTAAAATTATTTACTTTCATTCTGTCATTGAAAAGGCATACATTCTCACGCACACATAAATATCTGTGTCAATATCGATACTGAATAGTGCCCTTCTTTTTCCACTTTTCCCATTGTCAATTTGCAAACGAATAATTCTGACTATATCACTAGTATCGACATTCGTAAACTAAAAAAAAAAAAAAAAAAAAAAAAAATAGTATACGCTCCTAGGAACCAGGTTTCTGCAACCACATACCCATCTAGACTGTGGGTTGTTGACACCATCTAAATATTGTCAGTGTAGGTAGTTACAGAAACAGCACGCACTGCTGTAGCCGTGTTTGGGATTGGAACTGTAAATGCACGCAAAAGCTGTTTACGATGAAGTGAACACTTTTGAAATCAACCTTAGAAAAAAGTCACTGCCCCTGCCTGCATAGGCCCAATATATTTTAACGGGTGCACTTGGTGACGTACGCCCGGTAAAGTTGGTAAAGGCTGTTAAAGATAAAAGCAGCACTTTCGAAATCAACCTTAGAAAAAAAGTCACTGCTCCTACCTGCATATACTTTAACGGGCGCACTGGGTGACATGCGCCCAGTTAAGTTGGTAACGTTGGATGGGAAAGTAGTTCCGTATCTTGACCGACGCACGAATACAGTGATGACGCCCATGACAATGTTATTCTTGCATAAGGCGGAAGGATACAAAACGTGCATACAAGTAGATCTTAAGCAGGGCTTTCAAAAGTGCTCATTTTATCGTGAATAGCCTATAACGATGGATGGAAAATAGTTCGATATCTGAACGTTAAATTGAAAGTGTTAGGTAACCATTTGTATTAAATTAAATCATTTATTTCGCTTTGTACTTTTTTTAATGCTTCGAAGTGTAAAAAAGAGCATATTTGTGAAATATTTACTGCTTTAATAAATTCAGAGTTTTACTTGATCGACGCATGAATAAAGTGATGAGGTCCATGGCAGTGTTAATTTTACATAAGGCGGAAGAACACACAACATGCATACAAGTAGATCATAAACAGGGCTTTCAAAAGTGCTCATTTTACCGTGAACAGCCTATATAGCCCATGCAGCAAAACTACCAGTTGTTGCTACAAAACTGTGTGTTTCTTCAACAGAACAACTTAAGCCGTATTTGTATTGTTCCCGTTACAAAGAAAATAAACTGTGATAAATTAACACAACGTTTTGATGCTGTTACCAAAGTTCGGTCGCAGTTAGTCTGGGTGCCAATTACGGAACTGTTCTGTTGTTACATCTTCGCTAAATTTTTTTTTTCTCTGTACTCAAGTCTAGTGTTTATAATCTATTCACGGTTACTTCATGCCATTCTGAATCCCCGCTAAGGTCCTATTTCCAGGATATTCCTCCGCCTCGTGCAAACTAAGCTTAACTAAGTCTAGAAAATCACACCAAAGGACACACAGTTGTAATAATATTTTGCATGAGAACAATTTCTTACTAGTGCTACCAACACACAAGTTTTCTCGAAGTATTCAGTTTTATTATAAATGAAAAATTACAATTTATAAATAAAATATAGGTGAAACTTAATGTAACGAAAAATAATATTATGTTATTTTAACAGATGTATAAAACGCTTGTGATACACGGCATATTAAGGAAATAACTAATTACGTCATACATGGGGTGAATTTTCAAAGGTTTGATTCAAAAAGGGTGAATATACTGCAGTAAGAATCTTATATGTCACAACTACATGGAGCTGTATTAAGTGTTTTATATTCTGCTAGCTGATACCGGCGAAAGTTGTTCCGCCGCTTTCACGTTCTATTTCGCCTTCTCAATGCGTCGTCTCTATTACGTCTGGTACGTCGACCAATGTTTAACCGTGGTATCGCTGGCATTTTTCACTTTTAAATCAACAAACATTTCCTGCAGGTATGAGCAAAATCGGCCCATAAATATAGAAGTTAGACTCCAGCGCCATCTATCGGAACCTAACCTACCAAATGTAAAGCACAATAAAAACATTTCTTTTAGATCAACAAACATTTCCTGCACGTATGAGCAAAATCGGCCCATAAATATGGAAGTTAGACTCCAGCGCTACCTATCGGAATGAAACACAACTAAAAATCTTACTCGCCGCCTCAGTAACATATGGTGTGAATATGGTCTGAATTGGTCCAGTGGTTTGTCAGTGATGATGCGGTTTAGTCACGCACAAAGGATTTTATATATAAATATGGAAAGAAACAAAATGAGTTGTTAACTACAAATGTAGTTTTGTAATATAGAGTGTTTTCAATGTAACTCAATGTATGGCAAGTATATAATTTTGCTTTATCCATCACTAAACCATCTAGCTTTACACCCCCTCCCCCCAAACAAAATACAATTTGTAGTTGTTGCAGTAATTTGGTAACCCGCAGGATGTTACGGGTTCATTGTCCATGAAAACGGCTTTCAGCTAGGCAAACCACAGGCACATATCTCCTGGAGCAACGTCAACTGTGTAGCACAAAATAGAAACCCGGCACTCGTGTGTAGGTTCACACGTGTGTGTACACAGTCGCCCACTCGCATTACTCAAATATTCCACTCTACTTTCCAGTCGACTTCTCTGCAAGACCAATCACCGTCGGCCACAACAACGCGAAGGGATAGAGCAGCTGCATACGGCAGTGGAGATAGGAGAGTTGAGTCCGCCTTTCGCCGGGTTTTTAAGATCGTACTTCATGTTAATTGATGCAACTGTGAAACCAATGGACCAGGAAATTGCGGGGTGTAGATTAAAATCGTCAGCGACAACTGCTCCTTACCTCTAAGCAACTCTCCCTCGCCGGGAACAGAATTAAGCTTCCTCGTTTCTCACCGACGCTATCTTTGCCGGGAAACTGCTAAAATAATCACCTGAGGACGAATCCTACGTTATTATAACAGGTGGGTGGGAGAAAAGGAGTGTATTTTAGGATGCTGCAAACGCATTCTGATCACTATCTGCCGTCAGTCGGAGGTCTAAGGCTAATAAGATGAAACTCAGTCTACTTATAAAAGGGCCTCCTTTGCTATCATATGGGGCCTCCTTTGCTATCATAGGGGCCGCGGTGGTGTAGTGGCTGGACTACCCGCCTCTCGCCTAGTCGAAACGTGCACGACTCCAAACGGGGTCGCCCCTGGATTTTCGCACGTGGGAATTGTGCCGGACAATGCCACTGGTCGGCGGGTTTTTTTTTTTCCTCCGGGGATCTCCCGTTTCCCCCGCCCTTGCATTCCGATGCTGCTCCGTACTCACCTCACTTCATCGTCATCGACCCTGAAAATCTCGATGTTAAGAGACGCGCAAATCTCTCATCTCAACTCTCTTATAACTCTCTGTTAATATTTATTATTTAAGTCCAAACGGTATTATTATGCACACAACTATTTTATATATTCACTGAAACAATAATTGACTGATTTTATCGAGCATTTTCTCATGTGAAACAGAAAATATGAATTATAAGTTAATTTTTATTATAGTTACATATGCGACAAAAACAACATGGGAAAAGTATCGTGGACTACAAAAATACGCCCTATGACCAGACAGGACATTTTTCGAATATCTGATCTGAAAAGTAAGCTACGGTGAAACAAAAACATATTTAAGATGTAAGGGCTAGTACTTATTATCTTAAACGAAAAAAAAAAAAAAAAAAATCGTACGACACTACTGATGTTCAAGAGTAACCTCGAATATACCGAAATGCTTATTTCTTAAGGTACGGACAACCTGCAGCAGCCAAACCTTTTTTTCTTTGAACATTCAATCTCTTGCCAAATATACAGACTTATTTTACTGCATGCAAAAGATTTCATAAGTTCCCCGAGGATAATAGTTAAACGAGGAAAACACTTCCGACGTATCTTCCATATTAAAAGTTTCACAATTAAGTGTCTTTATTAACATCACGAAAAACTATTCGGCTCTCATTACGACGCGCAGACTTTAAAAGTTGTTGAAACTGAACGATGCTTTATCGACAGTACCGGATGAGATGGCGCAGTTTATCTGTGGATAGACTCGCATTTAGGAAAGCCCGAAAAACTCTCGTTCTGGTTTTATTTTGGTATTCCGGAATCACTGCAGGTAAATATCGATATGGTTCAATGGTACATTAGTACAGGTAATGCCAGATTTTCCCGTTCTTTGTCAGGAGTTCCTAACTTCGACTCTAACGACCCTATAGCAGTGTTGTGCAGCGAGCTTTTAAAATTAATTTGTGCACCACGAACGTGAGCTTCCGTTAGTTAATTTATTTAAGTAATTATGTTAATGTCATGTCACTCACTATTTAAAACGTTCTCATGCACTTTGCTGATTGCTTGGCGGTCTCTAATTGGGTATGGACGAGAGCGAATAATCTGTGGTTACATTTTTTTTTTTTTTTTTTTTAAGTCGCTAGACAGCCCTAGCCTAACTAGGACAAGATAACTTGACAGGTAAAGGCTGTTCACAGTTAAGAGAACACTTTTAAAATCATCCTTTGAAAAAAAAAAAATCACCGTTCATATCTATATATTCCATTCACGGTTTCTTTACTATTTCCTGTAGCCCTTATAACGTTATACTCCTAGGGTATTCCTCCGCTTCTTGCAAATTAAGCTTGACTTCGTATAGAAAAATCACACCAAAGGACAAAGCATGGGAATTCGTGCGCAATCAGTTGTAATAATATTTTGCATGAGAACTATTACTTACTATGTGCTACCAACACACGGGTTTTGTCACTATTTATAAATATTTATTATAAATGAAATATTGTAAATTATAAATAAACTATTGGTAAAACTTCAATGCGACGAAAAGTAAGACACTTTTAAGTTAACAGAGGCTTGAAACGCTCGCGATACATAGCATACTTAGCAAACAACAACAAATATCATACACGGGGTGATTTTTTAAGTATTTAGATCGAAAAAGCGCGGAGAAACCGCGAATAGACTTCACATGCGATGCAGTTAGTACACACAGACACACAGGCTGCCAGTGGAAAAAACGTTCAGTTGGCCCAAACAAAGTTCGTTTGGCGCAAACAAATTAATTGTTTGTTTATGGGCAATTAAATAATTAGTTGTTAAAACCAAAATATTCTTATTTGGTTGGCCCAAAACCAAGATTTTGTAAGTGAAATTTAAGTTTTGTTCAATTCTACGTTAATTGAACAGTTTCGTTTAACATAAAAATTGGGTTTGGCTTTGTTGGGGACACGGCCTTTTTTTTTTTTTTTTTTGCGTGAATACGTCTACGTTGACGCGCTCGGACGCCTTGATGTTTATTTTCCGTTCCCGGCTCCGCTTCACTCGATCATAGAGGGTTTTATGGGTATCACTGGATTCATTTTGAGATGCTTTTTTCCAGCCGTATACGATTTCTGTATTTCGATTTGGCTTTTTGACGAGTATAAGGCGAAATTGTGTATTCTCATTTTTTACATTAAACGCATTCAAATCTCACTATTACCACGCCACATAAATGTTTTATACACGCAATCGATTGATCTTGACGAGAGCTGTCGATTGAAACTTACACGAGCGTCGTAGCTTCTCCTAGTCTAAAGTTATACTACGCGGAAATTATGAGACGCGGCGAAACGAACTCAAAATTGCGCCCCCCCCCCCTCCCCTTACCCTCTCGCCACGCGTGATGCTTCACAGTCCTCACTCAACGTTAAAATATTATTTTTATTTGATACTTTGGCAATCGAGTGGTGTAATTGGATTTTGAATGCAGACGATAGATTCAGAGCTGCAATGCCAAATTGTATCCCCCGATTTTATCATCGGATTTTCTGGATTTATTCCCAGTATGGTTGCAAATTTAAAGACGTATTCACGTCAAAAAGCTGTTTGAATAGCGACCACGAATCTAACCTAGATGATCTGAGCCCGAGTGCTACGCCTTAGCAGCCTGAGCTAAATTGACTACAATTGGTTCTCTAACCCTCATTTCTCAGGGGACTGACAAATAATTTCAATACAAATAAACTTTTAATGAATATGGTCTTGAAATGCGGATTAATCGAAATGGGACCACAGAATATGTTGCACTGATACGACTGGGATTTTTTTAAACAGATACATTTCAAATACTGGACAACGTGTGCAAATAAGTTTTACAAGTTTTCCAGCTTCAATTTTTAGTTCCGTATTGAAGTTGTTTTATTAGGATGCTTATACTATTATCAAGAAACTATATATGCACTGACGAACACCGTTACTATATTCCAATTGTCACAAAAAAAAGCAAGCAAGCACTCGAGCTGTATGTTCGCGCGAAGGCAATCGAATGTGTGTCCAAACACACACGCACACGCACACGCACACGCGCACATACACACATACATACATACATACACACACACACACACATATATATATATATATATATATATATATATATATATATATATATATATATATATATATATATATATTACACACACACAATTGATTCTACAAAATATTTTGTTTACAGCGTAATTTCTTATAACCCAACATAGAGGTTTTGTTCAAACGTATATTTGTTTAGATGAGCAGAATCTATTTTTTTTTTTTTTGCTTTTCAAGTTTTGTCTACTGAACAAAATATTCTGGTGAGGCAGCTAAATAATTATTTTTACCCTATACAAACAAGTATTTTATTTGGCTGTAAGTGTAAGTTGGCAGAAAATCAATATAAATAGTTCCAAATTTTAGCTGCACTGAGATTTCGTTTAAACATATATCTACTTAGGTTAGCGGGAATTATTTAATGTACATTAGAGCCCACATATGCAAGTCTGTAACACACTTTATATCCTGAAAATGGCATGGTTTCACTTGGGCGACGCATGAACAAAGCGAGACGTTCTACAACAATGTTAATTTTACACATGGCGAAGGATACAAAATGAAGAAAGGAAGTACATTCTGAGCAGGTCTTTTTAAAGTGCTCGGTTAACCGTGAACAGCCTATACTTCTCGTTAAAACTAGGCTTCACCCCTTTTGCACGAATTCGTCATTTTGCTGACACAATTTCAGTTTCAGAGGTATTTTTAGTACTGTTTGAATACATTAAATGTACAAATTATTTTTGGTTTAATAATTTAGTATCCAATTTTCACTGTGTGTTATTTCCTCCTTGAAAAAGGCAGGATATTTTAGATAAAATTGTTACCAGTCGCCAGTCGGCATCGCGCGGGTGGGCATGATAAGAGGAGACCAGAGTTGTAATGTGATTAATGTGGGGACACTTGAGTGTTACGTTTTGAATGGCAGGCCAGCGATAAGCCGGTAGCGGCGTTTAGTTTCAAAGACAGGCCGACAAGATAATATTTCGCGGTACGACGCTGCGTGACCCTGGTTGTAGTGATGTCACAGTTTATCTGAAGAATGTTCTGGATTACTGACCTCGTCTCTCAGCGCAACTCGGGGTGTATTGGATCTTCGAGATGGTCAGGGCCGACGCTATTAATGTGGCAGACCTCTGGATCGGCGGTTTTTTAGTTGGAGTGTAGTTTAATGGATGAGTAGCGGGTTTCCGAGCGATAGAAGACGAGCAGTGGGAGAAGACCATCAGAAGGGGAGACTGAGACTGCGACTACAAGTAGCAGGCAGTAGAGTAGGCGGCTGGCAGGCTGCACTATTGGACTAAGTGCAAAAGTGAAATACATGATAACTTCTGGAAACACACTGAACACATGCTTATAATAGGTATAATTTAATTGACTGTAATTAAGATACACATTAAGAAGGACGCTAGTTAAAGTTGAAATAATCATTAAATATTATGCTCGCTGTTAAATAGAACGAGTTAAAGTGGACACAGCTAATTGATGTTGTACATAGTAGCAGAGTGAATAAATTAGAAATCAAATTAATTTCTTTAATTTTTTTTTTTATTATTAAGACCTCCATCCCTTACCAACTGAAATACGCCCCGCGGGCGTTTCATTGTATGTAACAAAATATAAATATGTTCCCGGCTTTTTTCAAACAAGCAGATAACACACAATTAAAATTATGAATAAAAATATTTAACAACTCGTAAAATGTACATTATGTCGCGAAAACTAAGAATTTCGGCAAAAGGGAAGAAGTTGAGCATTAAGGTTTACTCTACTAGGAACAAAACAATATTCCTTATGGGTGGGAGGGTTTGGCACAGGATAAACTTCTGCCGCTAGGCACGCAGTGTTCCAAAAACTAGATTTTAATTAAAATTCTAAGTTATGTGAAGAATAAAAAACAAGTTTTTACTTCGTGACGAAGTTATTTTATATTTGATTTATGATTAATACGCATACGCTAACCTGTTTTTTTTTTCACGTAGAAAATAGAGAAAATCTGGTACATTGCCGACACTAGCGCTTACCTAGTGGCGAAGATATTCTTTTCACCAAACTTTTAACATTGATACTCCTAGTCTGTAGTAGAAGTGATGTTACTCTTGTTTCAGTCGGCGGGAATGAATTATTAGCAAAGTTTTCCAATTACGAAAATAAGTTGCTGTTAAACATTATAACCATGGTATTTTTTTTAACGCTGTTGTACACCGCATGTTCAGCATAAATAGTAACTTTTCTCCTCCAAGAGAGGCCGGTTATCGAACAAGAAATTCGTAGGTGTTCTCCATCTAGAAGTGGGACACCATTAAGAGTTAGCTATTTTGCAAATGTACTCTTACCTTAAAATGCTCTGATCTTGCACTCTAAAACTTGTTTTGTACTTTTACAAGAAAAAAACCTCGGAAACCCAGTTGCGAAGAAAATCCTTTGTAAAACTAAAAAGAGTTTCCTTGTAAAATCTGCAAAACTTTTATTTGTCCTAATATTACAAATGATAGCCTTGTATTACAACTGACATTATTGAGAAGTGAACATAAAATTACTTTTTTTTTTCTTCTAAAAAAATCCAAAATATAATTCACGAAAAAAATTTCCTCCCCGCCACCAAGGGGATTAGATATCACACCCCTTGTGTTACCAGCTCGCATCTTTCAACCCAAAAAGCCAACTTGACTTACGACAATAATGCTTATTTTAATGTAAATATACGTGCAAGTACATACAAAATAATACTGTAGCTATGCGGTTAAGAAGAATAGGTACATGTATTTATTTTTAAGAGTTGTGTTGTTGAGTTTTCGTCGCCTCTTAACAACGGGGTATTACGAGATTATTCGAGAGTTCTGTGTAGCTAGGAAACACGGACAAATAATGAATAATACTGTCACGTTTGATTGAAATTGTCGTTTTATTATGATTATTTGAGTTGTAAGTTTTTTACATAATTCAAACTTGCAATACATTTCTTTTTGCACGCAGTTTTTGCACGAACAGCTTTATACTGTTTTACGTTGTTCAGTGTCCGCCATTTTGCTGAAGCTCGTGGACACGACTCAGTAGTCTATAGTATACAAATACGGACCTTGTAGATTTACAAACGAGTAGTTTTACAAGAAAAATCTTTGCACTGTTACAAGCATTTGTAAAATTACAAAGAATTTCTCAGTAAAAATTTCAAATTTTTTTTTAGAGTGTAGTCTATAGCCAGAATAGGGGCATTTTTGTTTACATGTAATACCTAAGTAACAAGTTTTAAAGTTTGTGTGTAAATGTGTAGTTTTTCCTTCCTTATATATTAATTTGGGAGTTGTATTTCACGTCAACGAATTCTTAATGTACTAAGCAATTTATTCAGAAGAACTTAAACTTCATTGCGAACCATTTTGGTAATCTGAACTTCAACTTTTCAAATTTATTTTTCCACTTAAAAACTGAAATTTCTCTATGTTCATGTTGATTGCGAACTTGCTGAAACGCTGCCTCGCTGTAGACGAGACCTTTACTTTTAAGGTCGAGTCTTGGAGAAAATCAGTTGTACCGGTTTGTGAGTTTCTAATAACTACAAGTACACGAATGCAATTTTATACTGCACTTTCTGTACCTGCAGACTGCAACTATTTATAGACGTGCCTGTTTGAGCACGACGATAAATATGGGAAGAAGAGAAGGTGGCGCACTGGTACTGCCTATATGTTAAGTTCACGGCATCTTCTGCCGCTCTCGACAAACAGGTTCAAGACTTGAAAATGCTAGGAGGCAAAAGAAATGACCAGTAAAAATATCTTGTTACTTCACTACCCGCATACTGTGTGTGGTAAGTAGGCTTGTCTCTGCCAGATGGCCGATGTCTGCCATGCCGAAACAAAACGTTTAAATCATGTAAATGTGCGTGTTCCCGCCTCTTGCTTGGGTCACTTGCATGCACGCGAGAATGTTGGCGCTATATGGGACCCGGATGCCCTACCTAAGCAAGATACCAGTTCCAGCCAACGCAAAAGGTGTTTCAGTTGGATAAATGCGGAGCAGAGGCCAAAATAAGAGTGAAGTAGCCCCCCTTTCCCTCATTAAAAAAAAAAAAAAAAAAAAAAAAAAAACCATACACCGTCAGTGTCTGTCAAACTCCCCAGATAAAATTTCCCATTCTAATGAGAAAACAATGCACGACGTAGGCTGTTTACTGTAAAGTGGGCACTTTTGAAAGCACCGCTTACAATCTATTTTTCTTCTTATTTCGTATTCTTACGCCGTACGTAGAATCAACATAGCCGCGGACCTGATGACTTTATTTAAGCGCCAACCAAATGAAACAGCGGAATTGTCATTGGATGTGCGTAAATCTATTACTAATACACAGATTGATGCCCTAATGTGTGTTTGACAAGAAACCCTATCTTCAGGGGTTATGAATTTAAACATTACACACGCAGAACAACATGAAGTGTTAGAACTACTTTTTTTTAATTCGTCTACAACTTAACTGGGACCCAGCCTGTATGCCAGAGTGCATTGTAACACACACTGTATGTAGTCGGAGATTGAAATCGAACCGACAAAATCAGCGGCAGGGCCTCAGTGTCTGGCAATAGAGCGAATCGCGGATTCGTAAGGAGACTCTTTACAATTAAGTATCTCGGTTTTAATACACGTTTTATTTGACGGATGCTACGATTTCACTCATCTAAAAAGAGCTGCACTCTTTGGCGACGGTTCACACAGTTACATCCTCCAGAAATGTAATTATTACATATTTGCACGAAATGCACTTCAACTTGTAGATGTTGCATGTAAGAACTATTTCCTCGCATAACATTTTTTTTAGAGTAACCTTCTAAATAACAGGCTGTATAAATACGTCAAGTTTTCCAATGTTTTAAATTTAATTTGATAAATTTTCGTCCAAGGGCTACGGTGGCTGAGCGGTTAGACAGCTCGCCTCCCACCAAAGCGAACTGGGGTCAAGCCCCGGCCGGTTCACTCCGGATTTTCGCGAGTGGGGATCGTCCCGTACGATGCCGTTGGTCGGCGGGTTTTCTAGGGGATCTTCCGTTTTCCCCCGTCATTTCATTCGGGCGCTGCTACATACTCGCCGTACTTCACCCACGTCGGCTCTCAAGATATCGATGTTTAGACCCGCCAATAATCTCTTCACTCAAACTCAGATTTCCTCCAGAATGAGCGAAGTTGGGTTTTTTTTTCGCGTGCTCCCGGGAGCGCGGGAAGTGGCCTGCGGAAGGAATGTTGACGAAGGACAGACGGACAGAGAAAGCCGCCTCGCGGCCGGCTTGTTCACACATTCTCGTGGCTAAACAGACGGCATGACCGACCCAGCCCCCGTATTACCTAACAGCTACCTGCCTGCCGTCTGCCTGCTGTCTCGCGTCCTTCAAGTTTCCGCCGACTCAACAGACCCCAAGAGTCGCTCTTAAAGGGGCGTGGGACATAAATTAACACTAAATACGTAAATTGATGTTTACTGGTTGTTGAAAGCCATCATAGAAAAATGTAAAAATGGCAATCCTAGATAATAGGTTTTGCCAACTTAACTACCGAGTATTTTGCAGTATTACTGTATCAATTTAGCATAGTGTCTTACGCCACGAACACACACAAAAATTGACGGCGTCAGAAATATATCGGCAGAATAACGTCACTCAGGTAAAATATTTGCTCTCGTATTTAGTAAAAACTATTCTGTATGGTTGCCCTTTCTTTGTTTTCTCTGTCGACTTCCATAAAATTGGCAAAATACAATAAACCTCAATGACGTTAATTTATGTCCCGTGCCCTCTTAAGCCCCTGGCGCACTGTCCAATATTTACCTTAAACTATATTTAACAATAAGATCTGAGGACAAAATACGGCCACCAAAATTTTTTCTTCCAACAAATTTTATCAATAATCTTAAATGTGTTTGAAAATGTGCCACACTGTCAAATTTTTTAATTGGGAAAACCTAATTTTAAGTATTATTTTCTTAGTGAGATATTTTGTTTTTCCATGCGGTCCATTTCAGGAAGAAATGTAAGTAATATTGTAATTTATTTTCATTTCTTTACTGAATTAAAGTTTTATTCATAAAATATTTTTCTTGCACAATGAATTTTAATGCCTCTGATTCCAGAATACTATGTTAAATATTCACCTAAAATAACATTCATGCTCAGATAGCTTCTACATAAATTAATTATATTCATAACTGACTTCGTTTCCATTAATTGTTCGTTATTTTAAGCATCTTGACGTCAATTTTTGTCGTGCACGATTGTGATTGGCTGAGATCATCAAATATCAAATAAATTTTAGAACCGGTCCAATTTTCAAATGTTTGATGGGAACTGAAGCCACCCAACTTCCTCAGAAAAAATAGCGACGTTTATGACATTTCGATGACGCCATAACAGTCCAAATTTATTTGACCAAACTTATTGGAAGCAACTTGACGGAAAAAACTTGACAGTGTGACGGGGGCTTTAGGCCTGCGCGACATTCTGGTTCATCGGTTCGCGATGCGACGTTTCTGAAGTATCGCGGCGTTTACGTATACAGCGACGTATATAGACTAAGAATGTCCCATTACGACTCTTTTAATATGGCAATCGATTATTTAATTGCTATTAGTCGATTTTTTTGGGAATATAATGTCAATCTTTAGATTAAAGGTTACATAGATTTTTTTTCATTCGAGCTGTTTTTCGATATATGAACGTTCCTGTAAAATTAGCGATTTTCTTTAAACCAGCCGACTGTCAGTTTTGCCAAACGTAGCAAAATGAGGCCACAAGAAGCTTGATTTTAGGTAGCAGAATGGATGTTCCCAGTAGTCAAAATGTAGCTGAATTTAGGTTTTACCTATAGGTCAATTACTCCTTTCCTTTTCGGGCAACTTTACATTTAGTCTTCCTTGAGAATTAAAAATAAATTACTCTTACAAAATATGACCATTAAGTGTGTAATCAATTATTCAGCACTGATTAATTTCATTTCAAAATTAGTATACTTCTGATTTAATCGATTGGTAAATAATCGATTATTATGTTTCGATACCCATCTCTAATCCAGAATGCATGGGCGCGACCACGGGGGGGTTCGGGTATGCACTGGGCCACACATTAGTAGAGACCTGCAAAATTCACGTCATTATTTGGCATCAAGCTAAACCTCACAGTACCGTACATACTCGGGACGGCGTTGTTTATCTATTGGCTGCTGCATAAACACGTGTAGCCACTCCGTTTCTGACTGGACTGAACAAATGTGAAGTGTTAAAAAATGTTCGAAGTTTAATATGTCCCCAAATAATAACGTGAATTTTGCAGTTCTGTACCTATTAGGTATGGCAGTGGTAAAAAAAAAAAAAATACACCGTACTGCCCCCTCACGCCAGCACTGCATGGGCGTTATTTTAATTCTACCAGAGAAATATAAATTCCAGTCTTTATAAAGGAGCCAGCCCCAAAAAAAATGATATTCGGTCTTCGTCCCAAACGTGTTAAACTGTGTTATAGGAATGGGACCAGCCATTATCTGAACTCTGGCCATATGTCAGAATGTTTTTACTCTGGGAGGGGACGGGAGATACTCAAGTATGGTTCAACGCCTCGTCGACAGCGAGGTCATTAGAGGCGGAGCAAGTTTATCAAAGAAGCAGGATAGGCGGGGGAGGAATGGACTGTGGCCAGCATTCGCCTGGAGTGATTTCAGTAAACCATCGCGGAAGCCGAAATCAGGATGGCCGGACCAGGATTCGAACCCTGCAATGTAAAAAAAAATGTTGAGGTATAACGCCCGTACATATAAGGGAAGCTTACCTCTACATTCAAGGTAAAATTACCTCTTAAATGTAGAGTGAATTTACATAACAAATAAAGTACTATTCCCTAGTCGTACGGAAAAAGTATCTGACAAAGGTGGGAAGGGGGGGGGATCGATTACAAGTAAGGGAGAATCCCATACAATTAAGGGAATATTAACTATATCGAATAATAAAATTATATTAAAAAATAGCCTATAGTATTATTACTGTCAGTTTTTTATTAGCTACATCCTCTGACGAATAGTAGCCGAAACCTCAACTCTAAAATCCTCGGCACTTGCTGGTGGGTAAGCGCGAACCGTGATCCTCTGTCACGTTAGTCCGACGCGCTATCCATTAGACCACGACGACGACGTGTCAGCGTCAGTGAATACATACTAGCAAGTTGAAGAATTGTTTATTCCGCCCCTCTTCCCACTTTGTTGTTGAAACAATGCCGAAGAGATGCACACGTCGTAAGGTAATTTTCCCATCCATGCATGGGATTTTCCACTACCACGTACGTGAATTTTTGCTCCAGAGTGCGGTCATTTCACTTTACCCGTAAGGAAAACTATGTTTCCCACACAAGTTTGCGAATATTGCCTTACACTTGTCAGGTAATTTCACCATAATTCTTTACAGTATGGTCCTCGCGAAAGAGAATAAATACAAAGCTTCACTAAAGCTCCACATCGCTCGTACTTTGGGAGGAAAGAGGCGGGGAAGTAAGGTGCTAATACTGAGTTTGAATATCGAATTTAGTCGTTTAACACAATAGTCCGTTCACAAACTATAAAGTAATGCGTGGCCCTTACCCCCCTCACCCTCTACCCACGGATGTAGGTCTACCAATAGAGGCCTCTTTTTTTTTTTTTTTTTATATATATTAACTATTCTTAGAGTCTGGCGACATCTCGATTACGGCTCCGAGTGGGGGACGATTTTGCTCAGGGGCCGCGGTTGTGTAGTGACTAGACTACTCGCTTCCCACCTAGGTGAATCGGGTTCGCTTCCCGGTGGTGTCGTTCGAGGATTTTTGAATGTGGGAATCGTGACGGACGATGCCGCTGGTCGGCGGAATTTCTCGGGGATCCCCATGGAGGTATTAGTCTGTGGAGTGGAAGCTGAGACACGAAGTGAAGCCGAGTGAAGGCTAGTAGTGGCAAAAAGGTGCATGTTTTACATTGTTTAATATGTAACTTTTGCCACTCATAATATGGCGGCTGACGTAAACAATCGGTCTGCGCATGCGCAGTTGAAAGAAGTCAGGCAAGGCATCGGCTTCACTTGATAAGTGTGGAGAAGATACGCTGTTGCCACTCCATCATCTATTACCTCCATGGAGATCCCCCATTTTCCCCCTCCCCCCTTCATTGCGGCGCTGCTCCATAATCACCCCTCACTTCACTCTCATCGGCTCTCAAGACCTCGATGTTAAGAGCCGCCCAAATATCTCCACTCTCCCCACTATTCTGCGCTAATTGCTGTTTAATGATATTTCGGGCATGTATGACGTAGTCAGTTAAGAATAGGAAAATAGTAGATTATGTTTTAGTTATCACGTGATCTGTTAACTACAGGGGACCAATGAAATGTTCTAATTGTCGTATTGCTATAGGCTTACCTACATTTTCTGCGACGTCTTTATTTATGATGGAAGATAATCCCACCCTTGTAACGGTGAGCAATACACCACATTTGTAATATATATAATCAGTATGTATGAAAACGATATGAAAAATTGGATATATTGTAGCTGTGGCCACCATGTACATGTTCCCATTGTATTTAGATAAGTTTTACTCCCTCACAGTACTTCCAGTTTGGATAACCTAGAGAAGGGTTCATGCAATTTCCCCCCTTACCATCATAAAGCTAACGAAATTCAGAGTCTGTAAAATACCGACAAACGTTAGTAAATATTTGTGTACAGCAAGAATAATATACCTGGATTCACATGTCCCTAGGAAAATTTCTTTTGGCACCCAGAAACTATGTAATTGGGACTACAGACAAGTTTTTTCGATAATGGAAGCTGGTTACCCATGTATTCTCAAGAAACGAAATGTCGCGTGCACACATTAAAAAAAAAAAAAAAAACATCTTTGACTGGTTGCACATAGATGACGACATTTAACACGTATTTGTGAGCAGCTTTGAAAATCAAACAAGTCATTTTTGGGCACATGTTTATGTCCACCATTTTGCTTTTCACGTATACTGGAACTCACATTTCAAGTAAAGCGAATAATTCTACAAAATTATTCGCTTTATATACAGGCTTTCCTGATTTTTTTTTTATTATGAGTATTTTATTCTCTTAAGTTCATATTCACCAGGATATGATGGCTGCTTATTTTATTATCTTGGTATACTAATTATCATACCATAAATTAAATGTAGTAACTGATAACTGACCGAAATAGTCAATGGAAGCATTGGCATTTATAACTTTAATTTTTTAAAACCTACCTTATTTTACATTGTCACCAAAATGTTGCTGTTTTCGATGGTAACTTTAAATGGGATGTCTTTGAATTCGTTTTATATAACTGGCATTTCACATTATCCCCAACTTTTATAACCGGCTGTGTACTGAATTGAGTTATTTTCTACTGTAATACAGACTCTGCGTCGTACAGTTACAGAAATATTAGGAAACTAGAAGCACACATACCACATTAAATCAGCTACAGCGATAAAAACATTATTTCAGTTGTAGTATGATGACGTATTGATGCATATTTGCAAATTCTAGAGAGACATCTTTAACAGACAGGAAGATAAATGTTATGTAAATCAATACATTGTTTACTGACTTCAAAAATTCCAAAGAACATAAAAAAAAAATTAAATTTCACGGTTCCGACCGTCTGGAGATACTTTGCTTGTCTGGGTCCTAAAATCGCGGGATGGTTAAGGGCGACCCAAGTACGTACATCACGTGCCTCATCACCTTTACGCGCGAGGCACTGAACTGGCGTGCAGTGTTTACGTCGGGAACTCGCTCCTTTAGATTTCCAGCGGTGACCCTATAATTTTATGGTGTAACGATAAAGGAAAGAAAGAGTGCTGTACGTGACTCAACAGCTTTAATAGCCTGCACAGATGTTTTCGCCATGAAATGATCATGGAAATGCCCGTTTCAGCCATTTTCACATTTAAAAAAATACACCTCAGAAACTGTTATAGGTAAGTGGGCTTAACGTTTCGTCGACAGCGAGGTCATTAGAGACGGAACTGTTATAGAGAACTCAATCTTGTTATCGGACGTGGAATGTTTTTTTTTAAATGTTTTTCCTAGGTGGACATCGTTTACACACGTGGAACAGTGTTTTAATAATAGTTTTCCCCCCTCAGAGCTCTCCGCATCATTCAGCGGCTGGGCATGGTTGAAAGCCACGCACTAATTATATTGTAAGGGTTTCGCTTTTAGATGCTGAAAAGAATCATTACTTTTTCCTATCCTAATAATACCAGGAGTATAGCGACTTAATCAAATTAAAATTTTTTAACAAACATGTTGGTTGGTTTTCACTATATTTCTGTTGTCAAAATAACGTTATTCTTTTTTCGGCTATGTTAGTTACCTTCATCTCTTGCCACCAAATACTAAAACTTCTGAATGGAATAACTCAACAAGTTAGTTCCAAAATATATTATGGTGTATGTTTGTGTAGACGTATCAGTAAAGTTTAGAGAAATGTAGTCTAACTGGCCAGACTTCACCGTGAATATACCGGTTCCCTGACGGAAAAAAAGATTTATATTTTCAAGTTTAAGACGATGGTAGTTTCGAAATGGAAAGGCATGTCAGTAAGACGTGAACGACGAAGTGATGGGTAGTCGTCTTGGCAAGTGAAAGTATACTGCTAAGTCAACGAAGTGTCTGACGATGGCATTTAATCATAACGAAATAGAAACTGATTGACCACAGTTCTTTTATCAGGTTACAGAATCTCAACCTTAAACTTCGTTAACCTTCGGCGGACAGGCTGAGTTATGATTTTGACAGTGGCCGAAAGTGGCACTGAAAATCAGGATATGAAAATTAAATGTATCGGACACTAGTTAATGCCATGAAATGAACTTTATTTCCTATAGAATTTTCAAAAGGATCATTCCCATGTGCTTTTCATTCCTGGTTAATTAACTCGAGGCAGTTTGATTTCATTACGTGCCTTAAGTGCGAAAATATACTTTCTTGCGTGCATGACGTAACAAAACGCTAGGTTCACGCCTTTCTACAGATAATACCTAGTGTTAGATTGTTGTGCCATGTAAGGTAGGTGTCATGCAATTTCTCGGTTTAAAGTAGGTATCCCACATACTTTCGGAGAATTTACGTTTATAAATTTCTCTACACACCAACACAAGTCCTCGTAATTAAAAAAAAAAACTCCAAGTAACTGCCGTGTCTTATAGTGTTCTGTTAGGGATTCTTCTCTTTAGTGTCAGAATCTCCTAGTAGCTTCTTGTCGACCGTGCGCGGATATAGTTGAATTCTCTCAAGCTTGTCAAGGTAGAAGAGAAACATAAAATAAAAATTACTTACTTTATATATACGCTATTGCAGAGCTATATAGTCACTGAAAACTTAAAACAACTCAAGATTAACTCCAGTTAACAGATACTGTCAGAGACGACAGCTAGCTGGCAGGTAGCTCACAGAGAGGGCATTTAGCCTACATGTAGCTGTTCGACATGCCAGCTGTTCTACAGGTCTGCAGATAGGCAGATAGGCAGATGCTCAACAGGTCAGCTGACAAACGGGTAGCTTTTCGACAGGGCAGCTGATCGACATTCAGCTATAGTGCATTCGCGATTACCTAAAACTTTTCTGAAGCCCTGCTAAAGTCCTGTTTCCACGATATTCCTCCGCTCCATGCAAACAAAGCTTAGAAAATTGCGCTACAGAGTCAACGCACTGCATTCATGCGCAATCTGTGTATTAATATTTTGCATCTTACCAGGAATTTCCAACACACGAAATTTTCTCTGTCTTTATTCGTAATAGCTATAAATTTTATATTGTGAATTATTGATCAAATGCAGAGAAAAATTCAATTTAACAAAAAAGAATGTACTTATATATTAACACACAAGTGCACACACACTTGTGAAATATGATATATTTAGGAAGCAACCGAACACGTCATACATAGGGTGTTTTTCCAAAGGTTGGAGTCAAAGAGTGTGAATAAACCTTGAATAGACTATATACGATACGACAGCTAGCAGAAAGTCGGTTGTCATACAAGGCAGCTGGCCAACAGGTAACTGTTCGAATATCTTGTCTGTTATCTCCAACAAATATTACAAAAAAAATTTCCACACTAGGAACAAACTATGACGATGTTACAGAAACGGGCCAATCGAATAATTCTCTTAATATTTCCAATATTATTGCAAAAGGCGAATTTTAGTTATATCTGGAGTATTTATTAGCACAGTTTTCACACCGAAAATATTAATACTGTCTACATTAACACACATAGGTATTGAAAAAAAGTGTAAAAATGGAATAAGTTAATGTAAGCTTCTATAACTTTGATATATTTACAGATTTTCAATGTTTTCATAAAATTAACAGTAAATTATTTTAGCGTGCGAAAATTGCTTGTACAAATTTTTGACAGTTTTATGTTTTAAACATGTATTAAAAAAAACAGTGTAAGTAATTTCATGCAAATTTTTTTAGGAACTAAAACTGAACCATCAACAAACACTGTATATATTTTTGTGATGATTTATGCTTTTGTAATAGCAGGCGCACAAACCTTCTCACAACTACAGCCTTTTCACTTATATGATTTTTGTAATTTAATATCAACAATGTGATGTAATGAACACTAATATTAGATTGCAGTAAATTTAAACTGAGACTTTTTAATAGGCAACACGATAATCTCTTCAAATGTAAGATATTACGAAATTTTGTTTTAAATGGATCAGTCACTTCATGGATAGTACGGCCGTTTTCAATACCAATGAATGTAAAACAAAAAAACATCAGGAAATAAAATCTTGTTTTTACAAATGCCGGATGAATTTTTTAAATGTCACCAGACTGTCGTTCATAGACAACAATGTGCGTATCGCTAAATTGAATTTTTTCAACACACCTTTATAAAGCTGTTATTCCAGTTTACAATAACTGATTCACGTGAACTCTAACATTATATAGTGGCTAGGATGACTCACCGGCACTTTGATAGTTGTTTCCTTGAGCTAACGAGAAATGAGACCATCTTGTAGATTATATTAATGAATAAAAAACATGTAATAAAGTTAATTTTTCAGTTATATATAGTATATATGCACTACACTTATATGTATGAAATTACTTTGAATATGTACCGACACTTCCTATATGAGAGTCAGTTTGGTTGTAGTAACCAAAATTTCCGGCCGTAACGTAGTATACTCTCCCCTTCATAGTCACGTAATCTGGCATAACTGTAGGTACTATTATAAGAGGAGTAAATGGAATATATATTTTTTCCATTTTGTTATGGTATTTTTATTTTACAAGATGTAAAAATAACTGTGATGTTGAATGTATACAAATATACTGTATGTTGGAACATTGCTGGCAGTCCCACCCGCAAGCGACGGAGTCGAACTGTCGACGTACACAGGTACACACATGGTGCATTGCTCCTGTGACGAGCCAACACTGTGGACAAGGCTGTACAGTCCGTTACAGACTTGCGGACAAGATGGCGGTCATCCCGCACGGTGGTCACATTGCGTGGTTCGGTACTCACTCATCGCTGCACACGACCCTCCTCTATAATTGATCCACGATAACTTCGGCTTTTTCTGAAGCCCAGCTAAATTTATACTTTTGGTTACTGGTTACGTATCTTTCCGCTACACGTGAACATAAAACACTGCCGTGTGACTTCCACTTTTATAACTGTCAAATGCGTTAGTTGCTGCTTACAGCTGTTCAAAGAAAGCTGCCAGATTTCCTACTAATGTTCACAATTTAGGCCTATAATAATATTTATGCCGCTTTTATAACTATTTGTTACACACGATATAGCACGTTACACATAATAAACATTAATATTTAGCAACGACGGTGTTTGTTCCAACTGTGGCCTAATGTGTTTAGAATAATAATTAAAAAGGAAGGGACAACCAGTCCAGCGAAACGACACAGTAAATTCAAGCACGCAACTCGTGTCGGTTATTATACGTAGCATCGACAAATGTAAACGACAGTGGTGAACATGCAAACACATAGGCCTACCGTAACATTTATTCCGCTAATATTTCCATGCATTGGTACTTACTGGTTTGTAGGTTTATTTTATTATTTATTTAAATCTATCTGGTTGGGCTTAGCATTTTTTTGCGATTGTGGCAGACATTCAAGTCACGGAAACATAAGCTCGTTACACAACTGTGTTTCAAACACCTAGCGCGAAGGTACAACATTGTGATAAACAGACGTGAATATAAATAATCAACTTCGTCATAACATCAGTTCATGGTTAAAACGTATAAACATTGCACATATTTGAAATTCACACACATCTAGACTTCACAATGATTACAACATAACCACCATAGACGGATATGGCGGCTACGCCCTTGCGCTTGTACACATGGCGATCACAACACTCGTTACAGTATATTAATTATCCCTATCGTTGAAACACATCTATCACAACATTGTAACTTCCCTAAGATGTTTCAAAAACACGAGTAAGAACTTGACGCTTAGTTCAAAAACACGCCGTGTCATTGACATGTCGCCACACCACTGCACATCGCAAGGCAAGTCAATATAAAAACGGGTATAGTCGCCCGCAATATTGGGACAAGCGCGTGGCTAGGGCACGGGCTAGGGGAAAGTTGATAAAATTCTAAATTCTCCTTTCTACACCACGTCTGACAACCTGCTGGATTTGTAAGTGTCGCGCGATCGCATCTAAAATATGATGTTGCATCTAAATAACATATAATACGTATTTAAACAATAAGATTTCGTTTCAGTTGTAAACTACAGTCTCAAACATCATTACTGTTGCTGTAATTAGTATGAAATGTGCTGATATTAGAAATAACAAAATGTATACATTTCCTGGTACACAGGTGGTACGATCTTCCTGATACAGAATAGAGAGAGAGAGAAAACTATAGAGAGCGACACGTTTTACTTCGCGTATCGAACCTTTATTCCGGACGAAAAAAAAACACCAGCCTACGCATGGGAATTTGCGCAGATATTTTTAACTGCAACAATGAAATGTGTTTCCGTCATTGCTACCTAACAATATAAATATACCAATTGGCAACGGTTAATTTACAAATAGTATACATAAGAACGAGGTTAAAAATATTGTAACTGTGAACTATTTCTTACCGGCCATTGCCAACATGTTGCTGCTCTCGCTGTTGTTAATTAATGTTTAATACGAAATAAATATTTTAATTTATATAAGATACTAAGGTAAAGTTTCATTTATTCAATAATACAGTACTCTAAAGTTAATCACAGTGTTAAATATTTGTGGAATACAAATTAGTGGAAAAACAGGTTGACATATTACTCCTGGGGTGATTTGTCAATGGTTCGATTCCAAAAGACCGAAGAAAGCATGAATGGACTATATCCACTGGTTCTACACACGCATGACTGTTGTAGAAGCATGCCCTGTACGAGCTTAAATGTCACACGCTAATATGGCGAACTTTGACGTCGACGAGGCATACTGGCACATAATTTCACTTCGTTTGACGGCTCTTCACTGGCTTGGCGTAACACTAACCTTTCCGGTCACACGAGAGAGGGCGCTGCTGGGCCTACGTGTACGCAATCTCTCTGCAATCGTAATCACTTATTGTTGGTACACTGTTCTACACATCCTCAGAGATTGGATTACTGTCCATTATTTCTGGGCGTTTCAATTTTCACCAACAAAAGTTACTACTTAAACTTTAAATTGATTTAAAAATCAAATTTTGCCTAATTTTTTTGTTTAACTCATGGTGAAATGTTATGTTGAGTATGGTTACACTATGCAGTATTTTATTAAAGTAATTATAGCAAATATATGATACCAATCCAAGCCCGACTGTGGGGTAGCTAGCATCCTAAAGGCATTCAGCGACTGGTAGGCTAAGGCTCTTGTTTGGTTGTGTACAAGAAAGTATTCCATTGGCACATCAGGCACAGGCATCCAAAACACAACATAACTAAGAAAAAAAAGTAGGAACAAGAGTGGCAAAAGGCCTCCAGGATTGGGACACAAGAAATTGGATAACAATAATCTGTCATCGCACTGGCAATATCTGCAGAAAGGAGAAGCCAGGGTTTAAGGTAGTTGTTTACGTTGTTACGAAATCCACAGCTAGCGATAAAAACACCTACCCAACATTTTAAACGCATTCCAACTCAGTGTTCACAAGTGTGTGCAATGGGAAGATTACATTTGGCCGTTTCTATGCACTGTAACGCTCAAAGCCCAGTGCTCTCGCCTTGGGTAGTTGATAAGAAAACCACGCTGTTGGCCTAAGTGTTGAATGGTTAGTAATGTTACAGTGGAACACAAAGCAGACAGCTCGTCGGTTCTGGTAATGAAGCAAGTGCTGGGTCACCTTAAGCGCATTACAAAAAAAAGTTTGATTTTTGCGGTAGCTAATTCCATACATTAATAAGGCCCTGAAAGAATTAAAGCAATATAAACTAGAGAGTAAAACCATTATGCTTCAACCACTTTTGGGTTACACTTTAGGATACTTTTTTGCCCAAATAAATGCTGAATGAACAACTATTTGGTAATTAATCTGAGTAGCCTCTACTGGGTCTCACAAGCGGGGAATGTCTTGCCCTGTTACAGAAGACTAAGAATGTCTATCCCAACGAGATCTCTTCCTGATGATATCCAGCAAATGCTCCGTCACGAGGATAGGTTTGCAAGCTATGTGCGTGTATTTATACATGTATCATGTCTTTTTAACATGTTATAATATTATTTCTTATGCACTGTGCTGTGTTTTGTCTCTTTGCTCACTTGAAGTTTTAAATTACTTATTTTAATAGGTTGTCCTTTGAGTAATTTTTCTTGGACTTCTGTGCACACTTCATTATATTTCTTTTACTCGCTTTTTTTTTATATATCCTGTGAATACGCTTTCCTTATTTTTGTAGCCACGTATTTTCTTATTATATCAACTTGTGGCTGTTAATAACCAAGTTTTGATCCGTTCTACATTCCTAATCATTATTATAATAAACGATACATACTCGCACTAACGAAAATCTCACCAGACCCAAACTAGAGAATAGGTATTCCAGTGAAACCACGTCTCTTGAGTACAAAGTAAGTTTCATGCTGACTTTGCTTTTAGGTGAAAATGGGCCCAATCTTTTGATGGGCAGCAAGGCGCCACGCCGCACCTTCGTTTGTAGGGCAGAACCATTAAGAACGCCGACATTTATAACACAGAACTACGAATGTCAGCACAGTACGTTCTGGCAAAACTTGATCAATTTTAAGAAACTGCAGCTGCCAAGAGAGAGCGCATTCTTCCACAATCATATTTAGTTAATGTGACTGATAATCAAATCACTGACTCTCAGTGTGAGGAACTAGGAGAGAGTCATTCCGCTAAGTATCCATAAACGTCTTCATAAATTACCTCTCTCTCAGAAATAAAGTGCAAACGGAGAGCAAGTCAATCAATGGAGTGTCCAGTTCAGGCTCGTTAGTTAGTCCATCCACACACTGGCAATAAAAGTAACTAGCATATCGGTGGCAGGATAAAGATTTGAAATAGCTGCGGACATTTACATCAAAATCTTTCGTTGGAATTTCTTATGCTATTTATTACTACTTGCCTCCCATTTAAAGATCGAGGCTTAGTGGGTGCGTATCAAAATGTAAAAAGTTTACCTTTCAGTTGTCAGTCACGTGGCATTGCATAGAAAGGCTAAAAACTACGAGTCCCTAACTTCAGCGTTATTTGTACCACATGGTTACGATTATATTCCCATAAGTTGAGTCTTTCAAGGCGGTCGTGAGCCAATCAGCCCAGCTTCCTTGTCTCAAGAACCGAGACTGTGCTTCAATTGATGGTTTATGTTAGTTTGCAAGTCAGATATTGTCGGTAGTTACATGTTGAGCAATGCTAACAACACATCAAAATCTATCCGGAAATACATATATTTTGAGGATATGTAGCTGTTAAATATGAATGTGTTTATTTTAAGCAATCTCTCAAGATCTTGGTGTCTTTCATGTGAAGAATTAAGGCTTATCATTAATGTTTTAAAATATTTAGCTGTTAACAAGGTTACAATTAAATTCAAAAGACCAAATAACTAAACAACTAAATACGTCGTCATTTCTGTACACAAAATCGGGTCACGTGATCATTTCGTTTACAAAATCTGCCATTTCGAAAACACGTGCCTGGCTGTAATACGTGGGCTCGTGTTACGGATAGCACGAGATCGAAACACCACGCTTCTTTCATGAAGCTCCACGAGGAAGGAAAGTGGGCGTTAATAACGGGCCGTACTTTCTTGACCAGTCCACGCCAACTCGAGCGCAGGCAGACAGCGAATCTGGCGACCGGCGGCCGCCAAGCAACGGGACAGCAAACTTCTTCCGGACTTTTCAAATGAGAAAAGCAAGATGTGGAGCCTGGCGCATTATTTACGGTCTCGCCATCGACACAGCCTGACACTCCTACTTACTGTACCTGCCTCCAGTGGAGTGCCCGTTGGCTGTCTCGTTTCTCTCTGCCCCCCCCCCCCCCCGCCTACCCCTTCCTACATTTTCCCTCGCTCATCCACTCGTCCGCTTGAGCTGATGTAGATACGCCCGTGGGCCGCTTGAGACTTCGGTGGCCGTCCACGTAAATATATGTAGGTAAAGGCTGTTCACGATCAAATGAGCACTTTTGAAATCAACCTTAGAAAAAAGTCACCGCTCCTACCTGCATATATTTTAACGGACGCACTGAGTGACATGCGCCCAGTAAAGTTGGTAACGATGAAGAGAAAGTAATTTCGTATCCTAACGTCGAATAAAAAGTGTTACGTAACCATTTCTGATAACATAAATCATTAATTTTTTTTTTGCATCGAAGTATAAATTGAGCAGATTTGTAAAATATTTTGTTTTCTAATAATTTCACATTTTCACTTGACCCAAGCATGAATAAAGTCACGAGGCCCATGACAATGTTAATTTTATGTAAGGCAGAAGAAAACACGACGTGTACACAAGTAGATCTTAAGCAGGGACCTCAAAAGTGCTCAGTTTACCGTGAACAGCCTATACACGCGAAGGCTTCGCTCTTATCTGGCGGGGAAGCCTGGACAGTGAAGGTGAGATTTCGGGCACCGAGACAGGATCAAATTACCAGGAGCTTACGTGATGCAAGTAGCTCCAGACATTTGTAGCATTTCTGTATATAGGCCTAATGACGAAACATATCAGACTAGGAAAAGCCCTTGCAAACAATATTAGAATGCCTCAAGGTCACATACGGCCATAAGGAAGCATTCCGGCAGCGATGGAAAATAGCATAAACAAGCCTCGCGTGTATTCTGTTTCGTCGGAACTTTAAGAGGCGATCACAGGATTTCAAACAGAAGGATATTTATGGCAATTGTCACTAATATTGGTATTTTCAATAGCCACGTTTATGGACAAGAAAATACCGACTTTAATTTCTGTCCTGAAAAAAAATTCTCATATTGATATATTCCGTAGTATTTGAAAAATATACTAGACAAAACAGCTGACGATGAGATCCTTACGACATTGTGTGAAGTCTTTTGACGTTCTTGCACACGCCAGTTGCATGAGCTTGCCATAAAAAAAAATATTATACCTTACTGTGGTAGGTGGTGTTGCGAATAATTATTGGTTCACGAGAATTATCAGCGGCCCGGAAATAAATGCAATCATACCATTACGACGGGGTTCCGCGCACTTAGGAGTTATCGGGCCATTTTTGTTATGCAAGTCGGTCCTTCCACATACTTTTCGTGGGGGTCTCCGGGCGAAAATGTCCAAGGTCACGACCTTGCCGTTAAAGTGTGTTTACGGTAAAGTTATCAATTTTTAAATCACCCTCTGAAGAATGTCACTGCCTTCTATAGGCTGTTCACGGTAAAATGAGCACTTTTGAAAGCCCTGCTCAAAATCTACTTGTACGCACGTGGTATATTCTTCCGCCTTATGTAAAATTAACATTTTCATAGGACTCATCACTTTATACATACGTCGGCCAAGTGAAACTGTGAAATTATTAGAAAACTAAATGTTTTACAAATATGCTGAATTTTAAAAATTCGATACATAAAAAAAAAAACAGAAAGGGAAAGAAATATTTAAATTGTCTTAAATGGTTACCTAACACTTTTTATACGACGCTAAAATATGGAACTAATTTTCCTCCATCGTACCAACTTACTGGGCACATGTCACTCAGTGCGCCCGTTGAAATATATGCAGGTAGGAGCAATGACTTTACCGTAGGTCGATTTCAAAAGTGCTCACTTTATCGTGAACAGCCTTTATTTGGATCACCTGCACTGGTTTGTCCCTTTTCCCATAAGCAAGAAAGTATGCATTATTATAGACTCTACGCGATAAAATAAGCATTTTTGAAAAGCCTATTTAAAATCTACTTGTATGTACGTTGTATATTCTTCCGCATTATGTAAAATTAATGTTACCATGGCCCTCATCGCTTTATTCATTCGTCGGAGAAGTGAAACTGTAAAATTATCAGAGAAGTAAAATTTCACAATTATACTCATTTTTACACGTCGATGGGACAGAAAAAATAATCAAAAGCGAAAGAAATAATTTCAGTCATTATAAATGGTTACCTAACATATTTTATTGGACCTTAAGATATGGAACTACATTCGCTCTATCTAACGTTACAACTTTACTGAGCTCATGTCACTCAGTGCGCCCGTTAAAATAGATGCAGGCATGGGTAATGAAGTTTTTCTAAGGTTGGTTTTTAAAGTGCTCACTTTATCATGAACAGCCTTTACATGCCAATATTACGGGAGGAGGAGTGAGTGAAGATATCGTGGGGGCTCTTAAAATCAAGGTCTTGAGAGACGGAAGGAGGAGAATATGCCGAAACGTTGGAGGTATTTCAATGAAATGAACAGAACTGACACAACATTATGAAAAATAATTAGTCAGTCAGTAAAGTTTCTTTCTGTTTCTCATCTATATTTAGTTTAGCTATGCAATGCGTTACGCTAAAGCTAAACCTAAAAGTAAAATTTTCTTTTTTTTTTCGTCGCGTCCATAGTTGGCGAGAACATTATTATTCGTTACATTTTTCTTCAGGATACCGATAAAACAGTACTAATTTTAATGGAAAGGCTTTACCATTAATAAAGATGTTGCTTAAACAACTAAGCACAAACTCTTATACTGTATTGCGCCCTTTAAAGACGAATGTCTAACTTAGAAAGTAGAACGTCCTTTTAAATACCCATTTCTTCCATTTATTGAGAGAATGTCATATTATTCTGCATGGAAGTTTATTCTAACCGTTAAGAGCATTGCGAAACATATGCCGCGAAAATGCCAAAAGAAAACGTAAGTTTGGTAAACAACTGGAAGTACACGAACCGCAGAAGATGCGAATTTTTCGGAATTGTCGGTTTCATGAAAATACTTATGGAGGACACACATGCCACCCAAGTACAAGAACGAAAAAATTATAGTTGTCATTCCTCGAGTGAGGAATTAAAGAAATATAAAGAGTACTCAATCCCTGAAACGTTAAACATTAAGCAAGTAGATTTGACGGATGAGATAAGTAATATTTTGAATATTTATTTGCAATGTGTATATGTCGATGGAATGTAACCCGATGCAAAGCAAGTAGCGACATCACAGCTTCCCCTTTTTCAGTTGCAATCTGTTCGTGGCAGTGTCAAATCACTTCACTAATGGAAGAAATCAATGGCGAAGAAGGAAGCAGGTGTGTTATGCGAATAAAATATACTTAACAGACATAAAATTAATTGGATATGAGTGGGTTAGTATTTCAAAGAAAATAAAAAAATTTCACACTTTCATAAAAACATGTTCCTGTGAAACTGCTGCAGTGCAAACGAAATACTTGAAGGATCTGTTTGTACATGACGATCAAATACATTACGTTTTAAAGGGACAGTTCTTTTACCTCTTTGTTACACGTTTCTTGCCATCTCTTTTCGCGTAAATAGCTGACCTATGTGAACAGTTTCATAAGTTCATAACCGGCCCTTTTTTTTTTTTTTTTTTTTTTTTTTTTCCACTTCTAACCCATCATGTAAATTATTACTCAAGCCATACTCATTCATTTGCACAATTTTCGCGAACGAGATCTTGATTCTAATAAATGTTTCGTGCTCTTCCCGAAAATGTATCGTGTCTCGTTTGTTATTGAACTATTTTCAGAATTGATTTAATTTGAAACTGTACGTCTGAAAATGTTACGCACATAATTAAATTACTGAGAAGAAAAAAATAAACTTCCTGAATAACTCCGGAAAGAAAGAGTTAAATTAACTAATTTGAGAGTTGAAATAGACATGGAAGTCTGTCTACTGAGACTCATTCGAAATTGTTTTTAATTCTTATTTTCCCGAAGCAAATTTATTTACATGCGAAACTCTATAATAAGGAAAGCAATAAAAAAAAATCTTTAACAAATTATTACTGCTACATTTCGAATACTTTGACTGAAGAACGTGACGTCCGGTCTACGTCTATCTTCACACGAAGCGAGCAAGCAAGACCAAGAGAGTTAATTGCACGTGCGAAAAAATTCGCAACCGCTTTCTACTTCCCCCAGGGCTGTTCTTTACAACAGGCCGATTTATATATCAAGTCGTGATTGCACGCAGAGTGGCGGCACAAACACTTTGCGGATGGCCAAGAGGAGAGTTAGTTTTCAGTCTGCTAACAACAGCTCGCAGTATCAGGTTTTCAACAATAACTGCATGCTTATGGTTGCGTTACAAATCTCCGAAAATACTTAAAAGTTACTTAAAAAACTACGATAAATACAAGTTCGTTCTTTTGAAAATGCGCTGGGATTTGTACGCGTGTTCATTTATTAGGCCCATATTCGCGCGTGCGAGGAATACGCAATGAAAATAATTGTTGAATAACCCGAGTTTCTGTATGATAAATTCATTTATGTATATGTACTTTTTCGGGGCTTTGAATTTGTCAGTTTACATTTTAACATATCGTTTAACTCCGATAATTTTATTCATCGGGGACAAATTTTGTTATTTCCTGTAATGGCTTTCCTTAAGTTCAAGTCCGCAATTATATTACACGCATCTGTATCCTTTGCTGCGGCGATATTAGTGCTTTAATAGTTAGTTGATCGATTCACCGCAATTAATTATTTTTTGTGCGGGTAATATTGCGTTGTCACGTGCAGCGTCACGCAAGTAAAGTGAGCACATTAGAAATGAACCGTAGAAAAAAGTCACTGCCCCTGCAAGCATATATTTCAATGGGCGCACTGAGTGACATTCGCCCAGAAAAGTTGGCAACGATGGATGGAAAGTAGTTCCGTATCTTAACGTCGAATAAAAAGTGTTAGGTAACCGTTTGTGATAACATAAAAACTATTTCTTTCGCTTTCTGTTTTTTTTTTCTTCTAATGCACCGAAATGCAAAAATGAGCAGATTAGTAAAGTATTTTCTTTCTTAATAATTTTACAGTTTCGTTTGACCGACGCATGAATAAAGTGATGAGGCCCATGTCGATGTTAATTTCGCATAAGGCGGAGGAATACACAACATGCATACAAGTATATCTTAAGCAGGGCTTTCCAGAGTGCTCATCTTACCGTGAATAGACTATACTTAATTTGTTTTGTGAAATGTACTATTGAGTTGGCTGAGTTACTCGGGCCCTAGTGTTACGGGAGAAATTATGTCATTAAATAATTCCCTATTTTACTATCAGAAAACGTTAGTTAAGAGTGTTTAAAAATAGAATTAAATAAAAGAATGGCCGCCTATCCGGCACTTGAACTGTATTGCCGAATGTTAGAAATATTACGTTTCTCCGCAAAACTATAAACATGCGCCCAATGTGCTTCTCTGCGAAAAGAACACACACTTCAGCCGAGGCCTGTAAAGTGCATTGAATTTGTCACACACATTAGAAACACTATTTCAGAGCACTCCCAAATGCTCAAAAACGGATTTTTTCAGAGCACTGCACTCTAAATCTGAATCAGTGAGAATATCACTGTTTCAATCACCCAACAGTACCTCACTGGTTCAACAGCCACTTCAATGAATTGAACTGATAAAGCAGAGAAAAAATGACAGATTCCCTTCACTTATTGTTTCAGTGACATTTCCACGATTCATAAGAAATTTGTTTTCACTGTTTTTCAGTGATTTGTTTTTTGCCTGATGGATTCATTAGCGTGTATAAATGGCTGTCAAACAACGTTTAAAAATGGCCGCTAAACAATCTGTATCAAGTGGTGAAGTAACAACGAATAGACTAATAAAATCAATACAAAATACTTTCTAAAATGTGTTTCGTCATTCAAAATACCATTTTACGAGGTAATATGAAAATTCGGCTGTTCATTCCGTTTTTTACATATTTCGTTTCGTTTTCATGTAACCATCACAGCGCTCTGTTTGAAGGTTTAAACTGCATATAATATGGCGACGAGAGTGCACTCATATATACTATTCGTTTTAACAATTATAACAGTACCATTTAAGCCAAAAAATGAAAAGTAAGGGCTTACAATTTAGATCTTCACAATTTCATTTAACACTATTGGACAAATATTTTCCTCTTATATTTCAACTTTACTTGGTAGCGTAGATTGTAAGGTAATGTGAGTTCAATTCCGGCCGAGTCAGGATTATTTTTGATTTTTTAAATGACAGTAAATTGTGCATTATAAATAGTAAACCATCATAAATAGACTATGTTTGTTTTACGTAATTATTTGACTAGATTCAATGAAAACAATATATAATTCATCACTGCAGTCGGCCGCCACTTATTTAGTCAGTGAAATTGTTTCACGTCTTTAATACAATCAGCGAATTTTATCATTGAAACAATCAGTGGTTATCCATTAATTCTAAGTGGAGCAATTTTCATTAATTGCGAGTAGTTGAATTTCACTGCGAATCAGTGATTTTACACTGATTAGAATTTATAATGTACATCTCAAAATATACGCGTCAGATACATACAAAACCACTCAAGCGTCCTGCATTGATCCTTCCCACAGACTTTCCACTAATAAAATAAAATGGTCGCTGACGAAAGTCCCGTAGGTACACGCAGCGCGAAAAGAACACTGCACGGCAGTTGAGAGCCTTGCGCATAGCGGCGATGGCGCACTTGATTCGCGTGGCAGTGTCGTCCTTATCGACTTCGCATTTCTCTTCTCGACCTCAAGCGCGAAGAAAAGCTCCAGCTAGACGGGAACCTTAATGTCTTCTGCCAAGTTTTGAAGGTTGCCCTTTAATAGATGAGCATATTGTAAAAAAAATTGTAATTTTTAATGAGAATTTTTTATTTTATTTTAAAAATGCTTGTAATACTACAAAGATTTCTCTTGTAAAACTACAAGAGCCGTGTTTGTAATATACTTCAAGAAATGTTTGTACTATACTGACCCGTATACACGAGCTTCAGCTAAATGGCGGACACTCGACAACTTAAAACCATGTAGGCTACAGCTCTTTGCGCAAAAACTATGGGTGATGTAAAATGTATTTGGAAATAGAGCATGTTTTAATAACGTACTACGCTTAAAACCACTTAAATAATCATAATAGAACGACAACTTGAATAAAACGTGACCGTATCATTCATTAACATTTAATGTTTTCTAGCTATACACAACTCTTAAATCGGCTTTCAAGACTTCGTTGTCAAGAGCCGTCCAAATCTCCTAACTCAACAACAGAACTCTTGAAATGAAATAAATACACATATTCTTCTTAAGCAAATAACTTCATTAATATTTTGTACGTACATGCAGTTATATTTACTATAAAAATAGATATGTAGGTTTATAAGTCAACTTGGACTTGTGGTTAAGAAGTGTGAGTTCAGCTCCAGTGCTGGCAAGTTGTAGCATTTTTTTTTTTTTTCAATTAAAAAATATTTTTTAAATTATTTTCTCTTATTAATTTATCACACTTGTTTTCTAGCAAAAATAATAATTTATGTACACTTCTAAGAAATGAAAGTCGTAATATAGGGCTATCATTTGTAGTATTACACATACATGTTTCGCAGATTTTACGAGAAAATTGTTTTGTAGTTTTACGAAGGTTCTTCTTGGCAACTGGGCTTCCAAGGATTTTTCTTGTAACAGTAAAAAACTATTTTTTTTTTTTAAAGTGCAGCAAAGCACATATCTGTTGCAACATGAGAATTTCTCGCCGAGTTTCGTTTACACTGAATAGTAACGGGAGCTTTCCGTGTCTCGAAGGAGGTTTGGGCACAGTTGCTAACTATGCAACTCGTTGCTTTCTATGTTGCGAGCACCATAGTTACGACAAAGGTTTCTCACAAGCCCCATGGAAAGATTCTAGCACCATGCCACTTCTTGCATACATCGCCGTCATATCAATGACTTCGGTCCGCAGCGCAAATGGAAACGAAATACGAACTGAAACAGCAATGCTAGCAAGTGCAAGAAACATTGAATGATTTGATTATAAGTGCAAAATATTTAATGTTACCCATTGGTTGTAGTTATTGTGGCGGTTTACCTCGCGAGTCGTTTGGGAGACAGGAATTTAAAATTAGCACCGATTAAAATATCGCACAACAGGAGTACAGACATTTAAATATCAATCCTCACCTTGGCGGGAACAAATGTAATAATGCTTCCTAAAACCAGTTTGCCTGCTTATTTTATAGAAAATGTATACTTCCATGCCAGAAAATAATTAAAACTTACCGACAGAGTCGTCTGTCATGTATGCACTGTAGTACACACGTGATCGTAACATAGTCACTGACAGACTGAAATTGATGGTTACCAGGATACATTCACTCATGGTTCGGCGAGTAGATACGATAAATTATACCTACTATTCGTTATGAGTAACGGTATTTATAGTGCAGTATTCAGGACAGCACAAAAAGAAAACAATTGTTTTGCTTACTTTGAAGTAGAACAAATGATAAATAAAACATAACGAAAAGTGCATTAAATTATAAGAAATGTAATACATTGGCGCATGAGTATAGTATTTCAGTATAATACTAATGAAACGTCTAAGCAAAGGCTGTTCACGATAAAGTGAGAACTTTTGAAATCAACCTTAAAAAAGTCACTCCCCCTACTGGCATACATTTTAACGGGTGCCATGAGTGACATGCGCCCAGTTAAGTTGGTAACAATGAATGGCAAAGTAGTTCCGTATCTTAACGTTGAGTAAAAAGTGTAAGGTAACCATATCTGTTAATTATTTATTTCGCTTTCTGTTTTTTTTTTAATGCATCGAAGTGTCAAAGTGTTAGATTTGTAAAATATTTACTTTTTTAAACATTTAACAGTTTCACTTGACTGACGCATGAATGAAGCGATGATGCCCATGATAATATTAATCTTACGTAAGGCGGAAGAATACACAACGTGCATACAAGTAGATCTTTAGCAGGGCTTTCAAAATTGCTCATTTTATCGTGAATAGCCTATACCTTAAGTGTTCGCGCAGGTTATTTGCGATAAAGTGAGAACTTTCGGAAGTCCTGCTGAGGATACATACAATTTTCTACCCCTTTTGTAGCCTCCAAACAGATTGAAAACGATCTCTGTCATGAACCCGACAAAAATATTCATGTGTCAGCAAACCCAAACTCTGGAATTGTCAAGAACGTGAACATTCTACATACTTACGTGCACAAAACACTCAGAATACCAAAAAAATAATTTCTCTCTTCACAGGCTTGATAATAATAACACTTCCGATAAGACAAACACGGGACTGCTTTTCCTGGATAAAAACATTAAAAAACTCATATCATAACTATAAGTTCTTCTCATTTCGACCTACAACACCTCAACGATACATTTATACGAAAGAACGTACAATAAAATGTAAATGGATATCTCGAGATTAAGTCCGTGAACATGAAAACTACTCATGAAATACATTTACCATTCAATGAATTTCCAAAAGTACTGAAAGTTATGGGAGGGGGGTATTTACAAAAGTTGATTTAACAAGTGTTCGATATTTCTGGGGAAAAAAAGAATTCATTTAATGCCAAATGGTAGCATAATATGCTCGTCTGAGCGTGCATTGATGAGTCGATGGAAGAAAAGGCGAAGATAACTGTCAGAATTGTGTGTGCTAATCAATTTGGGGAGGGGGGAGGGAGAGGGTTCGATGCCAATGATTTCTCCTTTTCATAAAAATGTAAGGCGAATAATTTCCTTTGCCAGAGAAAGTGATTTCCCTCCCTGAAAAGTAATGACGCATGATGATTAATAATGGGATGGAGCTGCGCGTCCAAGGTCAAAAAGCGAGGGAGCGGTACGGTAGACACTGACACGCTCGCCTAGTGCCACATTGCTCCTACGCGCAAGACATGCAGTGTTTCCACCGTGACGCTGTAATGTGCAAATCATATCTGCAACAGTGGGGTATTATTACACGCGATGAAAGCCCACAGGCCAAAACTACACCCGTATGTTTGTACTTTTCTCTTGCAGCTTAAGAATACTGCATACACAAGCTTTAAAAATGCGATATTGGACCATTTTCACGATTTTTTCTCCAAGAATACACTTAGTATAACAAAAGAAAAAAAGTATATATATATAATCTTTTTTGGCAAAATGCCGTATTTGCAGAACATTTATTTATCTAGATACGCGTATTCGCGCAAACAATTATTTCACAAAAAACGCGGGGGTCCATCCCAATCTTAAGTTTAGAGCCGCTCTTTAATTTACCTCTTTCCACGCGCTCTTCATAGCGACGAATATATTCAACAGTCTTAGAAAGAGATGAAGGGCCGTGTAGGATAGGTCATTTGGCTCGCCAACCGATAAAACTGCGGTCGAACAGAAGCGATCAGGAACAGGGTCGGATCACGAAACCTCTTACACTAAAATGCTATTGTATTCTTCATGTTCAGTGGACTTTGGCTTTCGAATCACCGCGTCCACTCGAATCACCGCGTCCACGCACAACCCTCGCACGCAAAAACCACGGCAGGGTGGTAGGTACACTGAGAAAAAGAAGGTGTTGATGAATCGAACAAAGTTTGTTTAGCGTAACCAACTTAATTGTTCGTATTGGGCCAGTAAAATATTTTGTTGTTGAAACCAAATTTTTTTGTTGTTATTACTACTTGGTTGCCCAAACTGTAAGATTTGGTTTGTTCACCTAAATATTTGTTTGGATGAGTGAGTGAAAGGATTTGGGTGGCTCGTAACATTGGGGTCTTTAGAGCCGAAATATTTGATCTCACTGCAAAAAAAAATTTCTGGTAAACTTCCTAAACTGTAATGAGTAGTATAAAAATGGGGGACTACTGCAACTGGCTCCTGGCCGGGGAGCCACGGAGCCGTGCTGGCGATCTTGTATTTGGCTGAAAAAAAAAAAGAAAATTCGATTTTTACCCTTTTTTCCGTCAGAAAATTTCCCATTTCCCCCCTTGCTCATGTCGGCCACAGCATGAATGTGTACGGGTAGAGCAACGTCTTGTTTGATAAGATGCATGTTACCACCACCATCACCACCACTAACATGCGAAGTCGATTGCGGAGCGTGCGGAGCATATTCCGGAACGTGAGGAGCTAACTGCGGAGCGTGCGGAGCATATTCCGGAACGTGAGGAGCTAACTGCAGAGCATGCGGAGCAGATTCTGGAACGTGCGGAGCTAGCTGCAGAGCATGCGGCGCTAACTGTGGAGCTAACCGCAGAGCTAACCGCAGAGCTAACTGCGGAGCTAACTGCGGCGCTAACTGTGGAGCTAACCGCAGAGCTAACTGCGGAGCTAACTGCGGCGCTAACTGTGGAGCTAACCGCACAGCTAACTGCGGAGCTAACTGCAGTGCTTACTGCAGCACTGCAGTTAGCTCCGCAGTTAACTCCGCAGCTGGCTCCATACCGTTGACAAAACGACCAGCACACACTACAAATCGTAAAGTCAAAGTCCAGATAATTGAAAATCGGTTCTGCGAATCTTTGTAAAAATGTGTATCTTGTTATGTAAATCACTACCTGCTAAATTATTAAGGAATCCTTTTTACGTAGCCTACCTGTTTTTAAAATAGACTTGAACATTTCTGTTAAAAGTTCATTTCAAAACAAAAAACTCAATTGTTCACTTTATTCAATCATATCAATTCATACATTTCACCTTCTCATCAGATTCGTTTGCCGTTTATTTAATTTAGACGAGCTTGGTTTAATGTACCGAGATGAAAATCGCATTACAATAAAAAAATCAATCATTCCACATAACCTATATTAAATTCTCAGCAAAATGGCTGCTTGACTTTGACTTTAAATGTCAACTTTTAAAAAATCGTAAAGTCAAGAGTGCTTGACTCCTACCTTTGGTAGTTCCATTGTGTCAAGCTCCATAAGAAACAACTTGTCGGAAAGCAAACGTAAGGTCAAATGGTAGAGTCAAATGTTAAAAGTTTTCAATTGTTTAAGGGCCTTTAGTTTAGAACTATATGTGACTGCTCCTACAGTGGCGCTAGGCACGTACGGTGGAGGGTCGTGGAACTAGCTCGACGAGTAAGTGAAGATCCTTTAACGGTTCTTAAGAGTGGGATGGATCTGCGCGTTTTTTTGTGAAATAGTTAGTTGTGCAAATACGCCTACGTCGGTAAATAAATGTTCTGCAAATACGACATTCTTGTCAGAAAAGATAAAAAAAAAACTAAAATCTATGCCCCCCCCCCCCCTATTTTTTCCTTTGTCATATTAAGTGTATTCATGGAGAAACAAAAATCGTGAAAATGGTCAAATATTGCATTTTTAAAGCTTGCTTATGCAGGTTCCTTAAGCTGCAAGAGAAAAGTGCAAACATACGGGCGTAGTTTGATCTGTGGGATTTTACCGCCTGTAATAAAACTCCACTGTTACTGATATAATTTACACATTACAGCTTCACGACGGATACACTGCACGCTTGCGCATTAGGAGCGACGAGGCACTGGGCGTGCGTGACAGTGTCGCCCTTATCGCTCACTCGCTTCTTGACCTTGGACGCCCGGGTCCATCACACTCTTAACATCGAGGACTCAGAGCCGATGAGAGTGAAGTGAGTGTAGTTAGTATGTGGCAGCACCGGAATGAAAGAGAGGGGGCGAAAAGGGGAGATCCCCGGGAAAACCCGCCGACCAGCGGGCATCGTCCGGTTAGGTGGTGAGAAGGGGGGGCGGGGGAGGGGACCGCGCCGGGGATCGAACCCGTGTTCGCCTAGGTGTGAGGCGAGTGGTCTAACCGCCACACAACCCCGGGCCCCATCAGCTCCAAGAGAAGCGGGAGTACTGCGGGTAAAAGGCTTCGCGCCCTCTGTTGGTCGTCTTTATGCTCTGGTTATCACGGGCGCGTCGCGGGCGCCCAGTTCCAAATCGCCCCGGCCCGCGGCGTTGCACAACTGAGCCCGGTGAAAGGAGTTTGGCCGTGTAACAACGGTCGCGTCTGTGCTCGCGCCCGTTCGTCCCGAGGCCGGGCCGACAGTTCCCCGCGACACTGGCAAATCTGACGTCTCTTTACGCGCGAGGTCAACACGTTTCCTTACATCCCCGCAACAAGCACTACACCATACACCCCCATCTATGACGTGCTTCGTTCTTTACTAAATGTATCACGTATCACTATCGTTTTAATATCGGGTTAAAAATAAAGTACATTATTTTTCGTTAAATTTAACTTTTGTTTATACTTTATGTATAAATGATAATATTTTATTTATAATTAAGGTCAATAAACAAGGAAAGAAAAAAGGAGCGTTTTTATAAGCTGTTCACGGTAAAATGAGCACTTTTGGAAGCCCTGCTTAAGGTCTACTTGTATACACTTTGTGTGCTGTAAAATTAACATTGCCATTGGGCTCATTACATTATTCATGCGTCGGTCAAGCGAAACTGTGAAATGATTAGAAAAATATATATATATATTGTACAACTATGCTCATTTTTACACTTCGATGTATTTAAAAAAAACTGTAAACGAGTTATTACAAATGGTTACCTAACACTTTTCATTCGACCTTAATATAAGGAACTATTTTCCCCTCCATCGTTGCCAACTTTACAGGACACGTGTCACTCATTGCGCCCGTTTAAATATATGCAGGCAGGGACAGTGACTTGTTTCTGAGGTTGATTTCAAAAGTGTTGACTTTATCTTGAACAGCCTTCAACGCCTAGTATGAAATGGTACTTTTGCAAAAAAATGTTATTACAATGCGTGAGCATTAATGCGGTGTGCTGTTCCTTTGGTGTAGTTTTCAATATTCGGTTAAGTTTTCTTTGCATTAAGCGGAGGAATATTCTGTAAGTAGAACGTTAGCAGGGCTGCAGGAAATTTGGAAGTTACCGTGAATGAACTATACATACTATGTAGGTATATCATACGCAGTGTAATAAACTTGATCAGCGTGCATTCGTACGTCGCACACTTTTGCGATAATACTGGAGTAAATTCCCTCACATCATTGCAATCAAAAATACATCAGTACAGTAAAATCAGAACTTCTAAATAAATAACTACTATGGAACCACAAACACTTTTATAACTCCTTAAAATATTTCTCTACTCAAAAGTGCCTACACCTAGATGTTTATTGAATTAAAGGGACTGTTTCCCCCCCATTACAATTTGAGCGTCCTATTCTGGATATTTTATAAAGCAGTTAGTGTAAAATATTTTCGTCAAACAGAGAAACCAGAATAATTAATTTTCTCCTATGTAACTACATATATTTGTGCTAATTTTTATTTATAAAATGTACTTAAAATATTTATAAAATTCATAGTAAGGAATATTTATAAAATAATTACAAAATAACAAGGTGTAGATATAAAATTTTGTAAATTTTTTTTCTTACTGGGAAAATAAGTAATATTTCCGTTATTTCTGCTTGTCAAAGGTTTTTTTTTTGGCGCAACATGCCTTATAAAGTTTTCAAAAAAGAGAATTAAACTTGAACTGGGATAAAAAAAATTCAGCTGTCCAATAATTTATTCCGTATATATATATATATATATATATATATATATACACACACACACACACACACACACGAGGGTGATTCAGTAGTCATGCAACTATTGTTTATCTCACGAAGATGACCCAACACAGGAAATGTACCTCGTACAGTTTAAAGTTTACGACAATAACGTTTTAAAGGTGACACCATATGGAGTATTGACGAAGGAATGCCCGACAAGGAACAAAGACAATCATGGCTGCTTGAAAATCGCCTTTTAATTGATACATTCTCGTACAAACTGCACACACTCACGTGAACTGGCACGGAACGCACGTGCACGAGATGTTTTAACATATTTCAAAGCAGCCTCCGAGGTCGACCACGGTACGTTGCCGGCGACTAGGCATACGGGGAAGCTCCATCCGCTGCACGAGATCCGTCAACGTGCGCTACCTCTCTTCGTCGAAATGTAGCGACGATATCTGCCCCATCGCTGGCAACGAACCGTGGGGACAACCGCGGAGACTATTTCGAACGATGTTAATCAGCTCGTACGCGTACGACACGTGCCCGTTCACATGGGTGTTTACTGTTTGTTTGAGAATGTATCAATTAAACGGCGATTTCAAGCAGACATGTTTCGTCTTTGTTCCTAACCGGACATTCTTCTTGCATCCATACCCCACGTGGTGTCATACACAAAAACTGTACGTAGTTCGTTTTCTGTGTTGGGTCATTTTCGGGGAGAGAGAGGGGATATATATATATTAGTGGCAAAATAATTAAAATATTTTCTTTTTCCAAAGAGTTATCCTGACTGACTTTGTGAGATTATGTTTTATTGTGTTATAAAAATGTGGTGGCAAAACAATACTACCTATGACCTAAAATAATTGTCAAGGGCGAGACACAGTACTAAAATTTGGAAATTAAAATTAGCTTATTCACAACGCAAGAAACTACGACAGGTGAAACAAACAATTTCGCGAATAGCATTAGCGTAATTCGGTATCTTCCACCCGTGATCATCCGGCGGGCGATAACGTTACTCGTCACTAAGAAACTGCAAGATGTCACGTTATTATGGGGCACTTTCTAAAGAACCCGAATACTAAGGAAGACACGAGACCTTGAAAATCGAGTTCGTAAACAATTTTTTTTTTTTTTTTTTTTTTTGGAAACGAAGTGAGGTTAAATTACAATTCCCCGAATGTTGTTTTACGTTATCGGAATCTTTCCAATAAGTGCGAACTCTCAGTAACATCGCCGTCGAAATGCAAACAACAGGGGTGGACAACCTGTATACGATTTCTTTACCGACAATATTTATAAACATTTGAAGCGGGTTTATTCTGCATGACCTAAGTAACGTATATGATCCTGTTGCGACTGACAAGGACTCGCCGATCTAGTTCTCGTAGGGAATCACACACCGACTGTCGCCAGAAACAAACAGAAAGCTTCAATGCTGTAAGCTTATACATGTATGGTTCGTAGTACATATTGTTGACAGCGAGTGTTTAAAATGTCCGCCGTAGTCTGTGCACGGGGCGCAGTAGAATACCAAAGACGTATGTACGTAGGTAGTATTGCCTATATGCCAGGCGCTGTATCGCTGCAGTCGTAGATTTTTGTTCGTTTTAAATGAGAACGTTAGGACCTGGTCAGTTGATAAAATATGGCCTTTTTTAAAAAAAAATTAGGCGTCACTGCTCAATAAAGCAGTATTAAAACGTCATATTTATTTTTTCCCACGTGATTTCGCACAAAGTTCGTCTGACAAATTCCGCCTCTCCTTTTGACGTGAGCACGTCTTTAAATTTGCAACCATAGCGGGAGGCTAGATTGCCGATGATAATAAAATCGGGGGATAGAGTTTGGCATTGCAGCTCCGAATCTATCGTCTACATTCAAAATTCAGTTACACCACTCGATTGCCCAAGGATCAAAGAATATGTTACGTTGAGTGAGGACTGCGAAGCATCGCGCCAAGCAAGAAAAAGGGGGGGGGGGGAGGGGCGGAATTTTGAGTTCCTTACGCCGCGTCTTATAACTTCCGTGTAGTATAACTTTTGACTACGAGAAGCTACGGTGCTGGTTTGAGTTTCAATCGACAGCTCTCGTCAAGATAAATCGATTGCGCGTATAAAAAACTATCGTGTGGCGTGGTTATGGTGAAATTGCATGAGTTAAATGTAAAAAATTAAGAGCACTTAACACATTTTCGGGCTGTACTCGTCATAAAACTAAGTAGAAATTCAGGAATCGTATAAGGTTGGAAAGATCATCTCAAAAGCAATCCAGTGATACACATAAAACCCCATATGATCGAGTGAAGCTGTGCCGGGAACGTAAAAAATAATCAGGGCGTCCGAGCGCGTCAACGTAAACGTTTACACGCAAAAATAACGCTCGTGTCCCCAACACAGCCAAACCCAATTTTTTCTGTATACTTCTTCAGATGGTAAATCATTGAACAGGGCAATTTTTTGTAGCCGTTTAGTTGCAGTTTTATTTTTAATGCAGAACTTTTATTTTTCAGGAGCGTTAATTTGTTGCGATTACTCAATCTCATTCTCTATAGAAGAATGGGTCATAGCTACCAGGGGGCCTACGTAATTGTTCCATATTGATAACAAATGACTTGCTTGTTTAATATTCACAGAAAATAATTCCGTAGAAACTAGAAAATAGTTTTATCACCAAAACAGTTAGCAGGGTTCAGTTTAACAAAATATCTCGTATGGGCTTCAAATTTTATTATTAATTTTCAGTGCATGAACGCGCTTTTAATAGAAAGATTGTCACCCAAGAGTACAAATCTTCAAAAATGTCCTGTTGGCTAAAGGCTGTTCACAATAAAGTGAGCACTTTTGTAATGAACCCTAGAAAAATGTCACTTCACCTGCGTGGCACTTATGTTAACGGGCTCACTGGGTGACAGCACCTAGTAAAGTTGGTATTAATGGAGGGAAAGTATTTCAATATCTTAACGTCGAATGAAAAGTGCTAAGCAACCATTTATAATAACTTCAATTATTTATTTTCTGTGTTCTTTTTTTAATGCGTCAAAGTGTAAAAATGAGCAGATTTGCAAAATATTTACTTTTCTAATAATTTCGCATTTTCACTTGACTGCGACGTATGAATAAAGTAATGAGGCACATGACAATGCTAATTTTACACGAGGCGGAAGAACACACAACGTGCATACAGGTAGATCTTAAGCAGGGCTTTCAAACGTGCCCATTTTACCGTGATCAGCCTATAACAGGCCAGCATTACTCAAATTCGTAAAGCGGTTTATGTCAACTTTCAGATCATCTCTGTGACGCAACGACTTCTCGAAAGAGGTCGGCCATGCTGGAAAGGCGCCTCACAACCTGCCCTGAGCATGCGGAAAGGAGCATGTCATACGCTCCTTAAATGGAAACCCCCATGTACGCTATAAAGTCGCCAGACAATAAATATAACCCAATCCCACAACATTAACGCTACGACTGTACTTGTGCTAAAGCCAAACCTGTAAGCAGGTATTTCACTCGCTGGCACGTGTAAATACTGGTGCTTCATATCTGCGGAATTGTCACCGAGACACAACTGACGTGTTACTGAATACTAGATTTATACAATTTCAGGGAGTTTTGTACATTTTACATGGCGTATAGAAGAAGTATCTTCTCAAATACTCTAGATGGGCTACTGAAATTGGTGTACAGATGTCTACTTAAATTTATACAATTTTTATGCTAATTTTAAAAAATACATATTTTAGTACAATTTATTTTTATGAAATCTTACGATAAACCACAATTACTTTTTTAGATTACCTTCCTGTACTCAAACAGTATTTCGAGATGTATTTTATCTAATATCTTAACTAAGGAGTAACTAGGAATTCCATCAAAATGTAAATTTAGCGGATGAGTATTGACATATTTTTGGTTTTAAAAAAATGGTAATGACTCTCAAAGTAATTTTCCCACGTATAAGTATATAACTAGATTTTTAAGCTTTTTTTTTTTTTTTGTAAATATATTAATTTTGGAGTCTTGCATTTCTGTGGGTGGCATTCGCGAACGTTTAAATTTGGCTTTGATTAAGGTGGCTTCCACACACAAAAAAGGGGGGGGGATGAACAGGGAGATGAACTCTGAAAGAAATCAGCAGAGGTAATTTAACAGAACAGTTCTGTAATGCCATGTTATGGCAATGGCAACCAAGCTTTAGTACCAGCAACATGATGTTCTGCAATACTTCCAAAATCTAAATATTGTTCAAAGTTATCCTGTTATGAGATCCATCTTTTCTGTAGCAGGAACTGTGTTTTCTGTAGTTGGAACTATACGGATAGTTGTGAACACAATCTTACAGTATTGTTACGATAACAGAACGAGATATTGTATACCCAACAGTGGTGTTAGGGAAGTGCAACATAATGTTCTATAGAAATCACCTCGTTTTTTTTTTCTTCGAAACTTTACAGGAAAAGTATGGTAACTACAACAGTGTCGTAAGCTGTTGGAGGTACCCTCCGGTTCTGTTAAGATTACAGAACTAGTATTGTAGAGCTAACGAACATGTATGGTAATTACAACAGCGCCATGGACTGTTAAAGGCACCGCCTAATTCTTCTAAAGATTATAGAACTAGTAGAATTAACAATACAGAAGTTAAATAGGAAAATGTTGCTATTGTGAAGTAGTATTTATTTAGTGGAGGCTGTTGACAATCTATGAGGATACTGTCCACCCTCTGAAGTGTTGGCATACACCGCCATGTTTGGCGTGAAATGTAATAATAGCAACAAGGGTGCTGGGATGTCATATTTGTTTTTAAAAGACGTACATCACTTACACAAAAAAAAAGACATAAAATTGAAATAAACTAACGCCATTTTTATTGGTACAACAGATTATCTGATGTGAAAGGAAAACCTGTTTACACAAACGTTACACGTAAAAACCTTTTTGTATCAAATGACACTCAATGTTGTATAAATATATATAATATAAAGGAAATATTATTTTATATAATAAAGAAGCTAAGTCATATGTGATTTTGTCGCGTCGAGATTCGTCTGCAGGCACGCTACATGACACACTAAAAAAAGAAAAAAAAAAATCTAAAAGAAATACATCTAAAAACATGAATATCATAATTGTTATAATTGCCGAGCGGTCTAAGGCGTCAGCCTATCAACACAATGTCTGGCAGTTCGAGGTTGCCTGCTCCCACAACAGAACAGATTGTTAGCGTTACCTTATGTTACTGCTGGGTGCACGATCAGCTCTGTTACAACGTCGGAGTAGCATTGTAGGGAATACCATACTGGATTGTAGTCAGGACCATACTCGTTTGTAGTCGCAACGTCATATTCTGCAGAAAGTAATAATGACGCCGTTGATTTGTGACGCACTGACATTTTAAAATATGTTCTGTTGGTGTAACCGTAATATACCTCAACAACATTCGTAGGGTAGCCACAACCAAACAGACTGTTGTCCCCATTTGAACAGCTTTGCATGGTAACGGCTAAAGAATTATGGTTTCTACAACAATAGTTTTCTTTCTGTGCAGGGCCGGGAAGGGGGGGGGAGGTCACCCCACCACTTTGCAACCAACAGGGGCGTTAACCCTCTCTTTTGATGGATGACGACTACAGTTAAGTTTGTAATAAGTTTAACTTGTGGTAGTCTTTTTTTCTCATTCTTTTTCAAATGCAATATTTTAATATGTGATATTTTTATATTTTATATAAAACAAATAATATTTGTTTTAGACTATTTGGTCTTTAGGACGGTTTTATATTTTGCACTGCCTTTACAAACAAAATTTCAATACAATACGACGTGTTCTCTTAAAATATTTGTAGCTCGCGTTGTTTAGAACTTCGGCATACATGAAAACAAGCGTTGCAACCCTGCGTAGCTTCGCGTAAAAACATGCAACTTACATTAAAAGAGAGGTAGAGTGATAAAATTAAAATGAACTTGTGGTTTGAGACTTGCCTGGAAACAAAAAGTCGATGCGAAGGTTGGGGCCGCAATGACTGAGCTGTTAGACTGCTCGCCTCCAATCAAGGCAAACCGGGTTCAACCCCCGGCCGGGTCTCTCCCGGATTTTCGCAAGTGGGAATCGTGGCGGTCGATGCCGCCAGTCGGTAGGTTTTCTCGGGGATCTCCCCGTATCCCGCCGCCCCTGCATTCCGGCGCTGCTCCGTTCTCACATCATTTCATCTTCACCAGGCCTGAATTTCTCAACTCAACTCGATGCGTACGTCTTCAAAGATATTTTCTCCTCGGAGATGGTAGGGGTGGCAAGGCAATCATCGTACTTGTCAAAGCAACCTCTTCCGGCAGGCAGCTCTCTTCTGTTTCGACGGGTTGTTCCTCTTCCACTCTGCGCTCTCGGTTCCGGACGCCGTCTCTGAAGAGGCTGTAATGAGCCGCAGCAGAACTGGAGGCCGGGAGATAAGGAGCAGGGTAGAGGATTACCGGAACAGGTTTTCTTAATCAGGCGCGCGACGTCCCAACATCTTCCAGCCGACCAACAGCGGCGTGGGGCTCGCGTCAAGCACAGATCATGTCTCCAGCAAGCAACTCATCTTAATTGACGTACACGCCCGACGTGCAAGCTGGACTCAAGTCTCGAACTCACGCGCCACGTTTAATTAACTACTAGGGGCAGCGGTGGCGCAGTGGCTAGTGCGCTCGCCTCCCACCACGGCGATCCGGGCTCGATCCCCGGCGGGGTCACTCCCGGATTTTCGCATGTGGGGATCGTGATGGACGATGCCGCTTGACCGGGGGTTTTTCTCGGGGTACTCCCGTTTCCTCCGCCCCTGCATTCCAAGACCGCTCCATCCAAGGGCCTCGCTTCATGTCATGTCCGGGGATGACTGGCACCTACGGGTCCCAGCTGGAAAGCCCGTCACTCGAAGAGCGTTGCCTCGCCCTGGGTTTATTCCCCACTCGAGTTTTTTTTACCTACTGGTTTACAACTTATTTCAGTTGTTGAGGACACATGAAACTACAACAATACCTCTATACCAATATACAGTACCCTGTAGAACAAACATCAATTCTGAGCTGTACTCAAGTACTAATGAAGCACTTAGCGCGACATTGTTTTTAAATCGTCAAAAAATTCTTGTCGTTTTACAATTAGCAGGTATAGGATGGATACAATTGATTTACTTTACTCGATGTCGTTTGTGGAATATAAATATGTGATAATACGAAATACTTAGTTATTTCATTGAAAAACAAACTAATAGAACAAATATGGAAAATTCAAACTGATGGATGAGACACGACCTTAAAGTGGTCTCGATAGCATTTTACTGAGCTGTTGTACTTCTAGGGTTTAAAACTTCAGCCATGTAAGGTATTTATTACTGGTAATTGTAACACTCTTTTACTTTCCTCATCCGAGAAGCTGGTTGTATCGCCAGCTTACATGGCGAAGGATTATGAATTCAAAACCCGGGAAATATACATACGTGTAAGCCGATTTAGGTGGAAATGTATGCACACTTCAGCTTTTAAACCAATCGTCGATTATCATAAAAAATAACACACACACTTCTGAGTCGTCTGAAGTTGTGAGCTATAACAATCTCAATTATACCTTGCTGTTCCTACTAATAATTCCAGTAGGTTAGTAGTAATTATACCTTGCTGTTCCTACTAATAATTCCAGTAGGCTAGTAGTAATTATACCTTGCTGTTCCTACTAATAATTCCAGTAGGCTAGTAGTAATTATACCTTGCTGTTGCTACTAATAATTCCAGTAGGTTAGTAGTAATATACCTTGCTGTTCCTACTAATAATTCCAGTAGGTTAGTAGTAATTATACCAGTCGCAACACTTCCCTCGCTTTCCACGTATATGCTTCTATACGTGCAAGACAAGCGCAGCGCATTACATCCTCACCGTTCAGTACTACAGTTAAGTCTGAAATAGCGGTCGATGCGTGTACACATGTGTACTATCGTGGGGGGGGGGGGGGACAATACGGCTTCCCCTTTTCGTCAACAGTAAGGATTTCTTTGAACATATACCATCATAAATCTAATCCCCTCATTATGAACTTTGCAATTATCTGATCACATGAATGATAACGATCACTCAAGGAGTCGGTCACATATGTAAGGAAGTGCTGGTAACAGCTTATTTGTCTTTCGTATTTATAATCGATTCTCGGTTATTTCACACTTTTGTGAAGCCCTGTTAAAGTTATACTTCCAGAATATTCCTCCGCTTTGAGCAAACTGATCTTAACTAAGTGTGGAAAATATCACACCGAAGGACAACGCACCGCATTCGATGTAATAATATTTTGCGTGAGATTTTTTTGTTTCTAGGCGTTACCATCAAACATATTTTCTCACTGTTTTTATTCATACTATTTATAAATGACGAACTATAATCTGTATAAAATATATAAATATTATTTCAACTCAACCGAAAAAAAAAAGTCATTTTTATGAACACAAGTTTAAAACGCATGTGACCAATAGCATATTCAGGAAACAACTAAACACGTCATACATGGGGAGATTTCTTCAGAGATTTGGTGCAAAAAGTGTGAAGAAACCGAAAATGTACTATAGGATGATTGGCTGTAAATAAACAACAAAAATAGTACAGATGAAGTATAAAAAATTATCCACTGTGCAATTCTCACTCTGAGGTAGTAGCCAATCGAATACTATAGGAACGAGACAGACCGTGAGAGATATTTGAGTGATGGTACACTGGTAGAAAATTTGTCCGTAAAATTACGGAAAATACCGGTTACAAATTATCCAGACATCTGCGTTAAATCTTGGCTTATTCGTTTTTTTCAATAACATCATCTCTGTAAATCCTACTTACATCTCCGTGGATTCACGGAACGTGTCCACAAACCTGCAGAAGGGTTTTGGCCTGTAGTGGCATTTGAACAAGAATCAACGAATTGACCTCCACGAGTGATTCGCACTCGCCTACTACCATTGTACATGAAGTGGTATAGTGAAGATGGGTTTTTGTACACTTCACGTATCATTTGCATTGTTCGTGTCTGAAAACCGAATCCATAAGAATACGACGAGCTTCCGTAATTTATATTTACGGAGCTCGTTTCCGTTATTCGTCATTACGAAGTGCCTTGCCGGAAATTAACTCTACATCTCCGTAAAAGTTTCCGCAAATCTGCAGAAATTTCTAACAGTGTATAGAGACTTCATCGCCAACTAAACCTGGCTTTCATCATTATAAGGTCTTTTGGAAAAATAATTCGCCTCGCTGATACTTCATATCGCCAGTCAAACAACAGGACTGCTCTAAGCATATTAGAAATATGATTTTATATAGCGTTATATATTATATATAGTACATGATGAACCTAAACTACATTACAAACGCTGTTAGATGATTCCCTATAAAAAATGAGATAAATATCACTATACTACCTATATCCTACAGTAATTCCTAAAGGAAATGGATTCCCTTGAAAACTGATTTTTCAAATGGTTTTTGTTCAAAATAATGAAAAAACTTTATATGAAAAAAATAATCGCGTGAATACTATTGTTCTGAATCGAGATCAGATTCTGCGATAAAATAGTATATGCCGTATTATTATCCAAGAAATGTGTATGAAGCTTGGGTGTTTATCGCTTATAATGACGTCATGATCATACTTGCATTAATGTATAAAAAAAAGTTGATTTGGCGCGTCGCTTTCAGGAGAACGGTTGTCGAAAAAACACGCGAAGTTTGTAAGAGTGAAGTTGGTTGTCTATGCCAGGTGCCTATACAAACAAGCCCAGTTTAAACCAAAAGATTGTCAAAGAAATCTGTTATTTTCGTAAATTTAAAAATAATTTGGTAAAGCAGTCAACAAAGATGCGTTGTCATATATGTAACCTTTATTTTATCAGCTGCACTGAACACAACATATACTTAATATATAATATTTAACATCCGAATTATACGCAAATCAGCAATGGCAACTAAAAATTATTCGCTCAGCGTTACTGCAAGTTTAATTATTGTAAGCGCATCAACATTTCACTTACTAGTGTTGATAATATCTGATAAGCAGCATGACAAAGTTCGAAAGAATAAGAAATATTAAGAGTGTTACGGAATTATTCGCCTTGTTTCTTGGTTGGCTGCCAAGGGATAAAGTTCATATCATTACCGATTCACAAATCAACACATATGCCGAATGACGTCCGGACATCCTGGTTATATTTGTGGGAAAACACACACTCATCCCCACATCGCATACGAATGGTCCAGAGCTACAAGTGGTGCCCGGGGACGCGAATATGCCGACATATCTGCGGCGTTTGTCGGGGCACCAGCTCTCGGGCGAAGGATTCTGGGCTCGAAATAAAAAAAAATACATGAATACGAGCCGCTTTTGGATATAAGCTTAAGTTCAGTAACGCGTATAGACCGTCCCCCTTATTAGCTTGCCGGCTTAAGGGGTCAGCCTGCCTTGCGCTTGAATTTGCAAAGTATTTTAAAATTCACTTTGTTTTTAAGAAAGTTTTTAAATGTTCATCCAAAGTGCTGATCCTAAAAAAAAAAAACACTTAGATTACTTGCAAGACATAACGCACGGTATACACAATTTCGGAACTCTCCAAAAACGCATTGTATCTCAAAATATTTGGTTCAGATGTATATAAAAGTGCTCGAGAGACTTGTATTGAACCATGCTAAGCAATTTCATTTTTAAAAAAAATTATATTCTCACCGCTTAAAGTTCCGTAGCTGGACGCAGCACGACAAAAATACTGCACTCTAGTTCAGAGTCGTGTGCTTAGCGGAACTTGGCAGGGGCGCCCTTATCGCTCCCGTAAGACTACTTCTCGGGCCTCAAACGCAGCTCCAGGAAGACAATCCCCTTAATAACGCTGGAAGTAACAATTTAATTAGTACATCAAACTGAATGAGAAAATATCAACGAAGTATGGGTTCGAGTTACAAAGGTTATACGCCCGAGGCTCGAGCAGCGACGGTACCTGAGCGTCCGCGTGCTATCGGCGACTCTTGCGTGGAGTGAGGGGGAGTCGGTGTAACCAGAGCACCCGCAGGGCGTCGAAGACAGGAAGTCGAGCGAAACACCGGGCCGACGGAAGTGCCGCCTTGCGGTCGTAAAGCGAAGTTACCAGCTCTGCGGCGACAGTGCACGCACTTTCACCGCTTCGACGGCCCAAGGGCTGCACGATGGTTGCGCCGGGGGAAGGTGTACGGTTAGAGAAAGAGGGGGGGGGGGGGTAGCCGGGCACATCTACACAGCGCGAGCAAAAATACTCATGTTCTAGTCCCCCACCCCCCCCCCCTTACCGTCGAGCCGTTTTCACGTGCCTTAATGAGCGGGTAGGTGTCGGCCGGGACAGTTGGGTAACTTGGAAGTGTACGAGGTGTCTGCGCGAGAGAGGAAGGAAGAGTATTTCGGTTCCCCGGCCGCCAAGAGGATGGAGAGAGGGAGGGGATGCCGTCCCTGTGCCCGCCAGCAGAGGGGGAGGAGAGGGCGAAAGTGCCCTCGTGCGGTTACCAGCTTAGCTGTATATAAGGAGAGCGACGCATCTCATTCGTCACCAAGTTCGTTTGGGCGCAGCAAGAGGCGTACCCCAGCAACAGCAGCATGAAGTGGGCCGTGAGTACACACACTCGCACCGAGTACTCTCTGTGCCGCCGTAGCATTTGTCGTTCGCAATCAAAAAAACAAAATTATTTTCAAAACTGCATTTAGAGGATATTTATTTTTCGCTTCGGAACATGCCGTTGCCATTCATGAATTTCGCACACCGGGTTCGAATCCCGGTTGGGTCACGGAAACATGTGTCTTTAAAAATGTAATTTTACAACTTGTCGATTCAAAGCTAGGACTTTCATGCGCATTAATTAAAAGCGAATATTTTGGACTTAATATAGAATTAAAATTAAATTTTCAATACCAATTTTAATGCAAATATGTAGGAACATATTATTAAGATTATTTCTTCATTTTGATAGGGTATTTTTCTAAACAACAGCTCTTATGCAACCATGACGAAGTACGCATTGAGGGACTGCATGCTCATTTGAATGGGAAACTACTGTACATGACAAAACTTGACCACTATGGTCAGCTGAAGTTGAACATAAGGTCTAAAAAAAAAAAAAAAAAAAAAATTTTAAACACATGAAATATATAACTAGATAAAAATGTTCACTTGTGAAGGTGTTTATTTTATACACGATTGCCTTTGCAAATAATTATTTAGCAACGTAAATTAGCTCAAGTTGACATAAAAATGTTTGTTAAATTGGCATTTGACAATAGTTTACTGTCACACATAGTTTTTTAAAAATATTTTTTAATATGTTCAGCTATCAGGTCCATTTTTACGACCGAAATATTTGTAAATCGCCTTGCAATTCTCTCAACAACACTTGAATGCATGTTTCGTTATAAATGATCATGAATTTTTATCATAATTCATATTAATTTTTATATTATAGTCAGAGTTTTGAAATAAAATTTATTTCGTTTGCTTTGGTACTTATTATGGCATGAAAAGTAGACATATTTCATAAAATGAACTTCGGTGGGACTGTGCAGTAGTTTTAGATTTGATTGGCTGTTCTCGGTAAAGTAATACCTTTTGAAAACTCTGTTTGAGATCAGTATTTTTCTTCAATTATCATCCTCCTAAAATATGTAAATTTTACACTGTCATGGGCCTAATGACCTTATTCATCAACCAGTCGGCTGTAAACGTAAAATTGTAAGGAACTTTAATGTTCAGTTAATATGTACATTTTACACTGTCATGGGCCTAATGACCTTATTCATCAACCAGTCGAGTGTAAAAGTAAAATTGTAAGGAACTTTAATGTTCAGTTAATATGCAAATTCATACACTAATGCAGTTGTTTCCTAACCGGCGTGTCGAAAATTCCGAAGAATTACTCATTATCGTTCCACTATAATCGCCCGTTTAGAAACAAATGTTATTTAGTTGCTGTGTTTTAATTAAAAAATATAGAGTATTTCTTCTTCAAATTTTTTATATTATACAAACTCCAATAACATGCCAATTTTAATAGACAGGAATTAGGCCTGAAGAATACTTGCGTTACTTAAAATCGGTCAAATATAAAAACCAACAACTAAATCTAAGGCTTATATTTTCTTCAAACACACACATACACGCATTATATATATATATATATATATATATATATATATATATATATATATATATATATATATATATATATATATATAAGGGGGGCTTATGATGTGTGCCACGTCATTTACAACTTGGCATTTAGTGTGCCTTGAGTAAAAAAAAAAAAAAATTGTTGGGAACCACAGTTTAGTGTGTATATTGCCGAAAAACTACCAACAATATTTACTATAAATTAAAATACTACACCCACAATAAAATATAAAGTCTTTCAATTATTTTACTTAATTCAGTGACAACTCAACTGGGAACCTGCATGTCAGTGTGTACGATAGCGTATATGCATTTAACGGGCAGTGGTTATGTTCCAAAGGTTGATTTCAAAAGTCCTCACTTTACCGTGAACAGCCTGTAGTCTGATTTTTCACGTCGTCTTAGCTGCTTGTGAAATAAGGTTTGATTCTTGCTCAGGCATTCATCTTCCTGGTGGCGCTGTCGATCGCCTGGGCGGAGGAAGCGAAGAAGAAAGAGAGCAAGCAGGAGAAGAGAGGCCTGCTGGGCCTGGGCTACAGCGGCGGATACGGCGGCTTCGGCGGCGGCTTCGGGGGCCACGGGGGCGGCTTCGAGCTGCTGAGCGGCGGTCACGGCGGCCTCAGCTACGGCGGCGGCTTAGGCGGCGGCTACGGCCTGGGCGGCGGCGGCTTAGGCGGCGGCTACGGCCTGGGTGGCGGAGGCTTAGGCGGCGGCTACGGCCTGGGCGGCGGAGGCTTAGGCGGCGGCTACGGCCTGGGCGGCGGAGGCTTAGGCGGCGGCTACGGCCTGGGCGGCGGCGGCGGCTACGCGCTCGGACCCGGCCACGTCAAGGCGGTGACGATCCACAAGGAGGTACCCGTCGGGGTACCCCACCCGGTACCCTACCCCGTGGAGAAGCCCGTGCCGTACCCCGTCAAGGTACCCGTGAGCGTCCCGGTCGACAGGCCGTACCCCGTCCACATTCCCAAGCCGGTGCCCGTACCCGTGCTGAAGCCAGTACCCTACCCCGTCGAGAAGCCCGTCCCATACCCAGTCAAGGTACCCGTGAAGGTGCACGTGCCGCAGCCGTACCCAGTCCACGTACCCAAACCCTACGCCGTGCCCGTACCAAAGCCAGTCGCCGTGCCGGTACCCCACCCCGTCGTCGTAGAGAAGACCGTGCCCATCGTCGTGAAGGGTCATGAGAGCTTCGGCGGCGGCTACGGAGGCGGCTTCGGAGGAGGATTAGGAGGCGGCTACGGCGGAGGATTAGGAGGGGGCTACGGCGGCGGCTTCGGAGGAGGATTAGGAGGCGGCTACGGCGGCGGCTTCGGCCATGATTTCGGCGGCCACGGGGACAGCTTCAGCTCCATCAGTTTCGGCGGCCACCACCACTAACCGCTGAGCCCGCCTTTCGCGCCCATCGGACTTGCTCAAGCATTCGTCAATGTTCACTTCGCCTCATCGCTTCGCCTCCGGTGAACAGCCATGTTACCCGGAGCATCGCTGAAGAGAAAGACGAAACCTGTTCGAGCGAATAGCCTGCTGGAAATTTTCCAAGGTCCAATGAATAATATGGGCCTAGACTTCCTGCTCGCGTCAGGAACGGATAGTTCTGAATAGTAGGAGTTTTCGCGACTGGTAAACTCGTGGTTTCTCTGAAGGATGTTTATCTCATATTGACTTCATTCCACTCAATTAATAATACTTATCACCAATATTTCTCTTACCTTTCTCTATTTTTCGAACACCATTTTTTACTCTAGCAATTGTTTACTAATGTAGGACATCTTATTCTCATTTTATATAAGGTCAATCGTTTTCACTTCACAATTCATTTTCATTCAGTATTTTAAGTACAATGGTTATTGTGTCCTTTATAGAAAATTTTTGTACATATATATATATAAAATAAACTATTTTTGTACAACAGTATTTGATTGCAATTCTGATGTATCACAATTTCCCAGTTTCACCTCGAAATTACACATAGACATATAGTAAATTTTCCAAAATGTTTCTACTAAAAGCACTAAGTATATCAATTTTCATATTTTCTGCAACAGACTTAAGATTTTACAATTTGTTTCATATAGCATATTTAGTAGTTATATATATATATCAATACGTTCGTATTTAAACGAGCGCAGCTTACAAAAACTGATCGAGCTCATTTAGTGCACTAGTGGACAAACTTGTATACTATACGAGCTACAAAATATGTGTTGCAGACACCAGAATATGTGCCAATATCTTTAAACTGTTTACCTAATTTATATATATTTTTACTATAGTATTGCAGCATTTTGAATTAAAACACGAACACGAAACAGTAAGTTTCCTCCTCGTGTGTAGCTCACTGGGTAGAGTGAAAACACACGCTCTACCATAGAAGATTCCTTCATTGTCTCTCCCGCAGAACAAATGAAAGCGTTTTCAAGCAGGACGCGGCGGCTTGTCTTCCTGCTTCCAGCGTGTGTTTGAACTACAGCGGGAAGAAGGCACGCATGAGAAAGAGAGAGTACTTCACAGAACACAACTCTTCATCACACAAGTGCTGAGTAAACGTCGCTACGACTGTGCGTCCAATTTTTCTTATAACACTACGGAAAACCACCTTCAGCACTACAAACTATCTTTCTCAAACACTACGTATATTTTTTTTCTGCGTTATAGGCTGTTCACGGTAAAATGAGCACTTTTGATAGCCCTGCTTAAGATCTACTTGTGTGCCCATTGTGTACCCTTCCGCCTTATGTAAAATTAACAGTGCCGTGCACTCTAAATCGGAATCAGTTATTTTTTTTACTGATTGTCAGTTGAAACTGCTCCATCCGGAATCTGTAGAAAAAGAAAACCACTAATCTCTTCAGTTAAATGAAATCCACTAACACAAACAGTAGAAAATCAGTTATTTATAGTCGATCAATAAAAAGCACAAGGATTGATAAATAAATTGGGTGTACAACTATTTTGTCGCAAAACAAAATTATTACACGTAGAAGGAAATTTCGGAAGTGGTTGGTCTCGAACCGCCACTCCAAAACGCAACACAGTCTCTTGTTTCTTTCGGCTGACGTTCTACGAGCTCTGCTACTTCGCCAATGAGCGAACCGGTCTCGCATTTGCGTAGTAACATAATTTTACAATGGCGAACAACTGTACGTTTCGTAAAGTGAAAGTACTTCATGTGGTCGAAATATACACATATTATGCGTACGTAGGTAGATGTCTTTGTAAGGCTCGAAAGTCATTCTAAGTAAAATTTAGTTCAGATCGAGTGCTTTAAAAGAAAAATATAGTGGTTTTGACGATTTTGTAGGTGTTTTCTATGTATCTGCTATTTTATAATGCAAAATTATACAGAATGAAATTGTTATTTCGAAGAGACGGATTGACTAGTAATAACGTTATAAACAATGCAATATTTTATCAAATTTGTCATTTCCTCATTATTTGATACGTTAACTTGCAGAGACTATAACATTTTTGTTGGTATATATCCACTTTTATTATTGAATCACCGCACTATCGAGTCAGTAAAATTATTACTGATATATCTGTCACAAAAAATAACATTTTAAATCTGTAGTGTCTCGTTGCATTGTAAAATGGTGTATACTAGTGGACATCGATAACCTCGTACATTGAAACCACTATATTTATCTTTTAAGGCACAGAACCCGAGCTAAACTAAAGATAGATTGACTTTCGAACTTTGCCAAAACATGTACTTGCGCATAAAAACTGCATATTTCGACAACAAGAAATACTTTCACTTCACGAAACTTACAGGAATATTTTACATTACATTTTGTGGTTCAGTACCCATAATACGAGCACACGTTTGGAAATGGTAAAGTAGGGCAGTGGTTATGGCTGCTCGTGAAATCTTCAGCATGTTTTGCTTTATGGGCGGAGCTTCAAACCCAACCACTTCCAAAAACATTTTTGTGTTGACACTATTTGTGTTCTGTGACAAAATAAATCGCACCTAAATTACATCATATACGAATGCTCTGTGCTTATTTATTAATAACAACTATAAATAAGTAGTTTTCTACTGTTTGAATTAGTAGATTTCTTTTAACTGATGAATTAGTGATATTTTTTCTACAGATTCCGGATGGAGCAGTTTCAACTTACAATCGGTAAAATTCCGATTTAGAGTGTGGGCCTCATCACATTTTTCATGCGTCGGACAAGAGAACCTGTGGAATTATAAGAAAAGTAATTATTTTACAAATATGTTCATTTTAACCTTCGATGCATTAAAAGAAAATATAAAGAGAAAGAAATAATTTAAATTGTTCCAAATGGTTACCCAACACTTTTGATTCGACGTTAAGATATGGAACTACTTTCCCTCCAACGTTACGAACTTTACTGGGCGTTTGTGAATCAGTGCGCCCGTAAAAAAAATATGCAGGTGGGAGCAGTTACTTCTTTTTAAGGTTAATTTCAAAACTGCTAATTTTTTCATTAACAGCCTTTAGGTAAATAGTACAGAAAGACATACCATTGAACGAAAAACGTGATCGTGTTGCCTAATAACATTTTAAACCATAAGAATAAAATTCTGGGAATTGCATAACGTCTTCATTTGTTTTGAAAAAAAAAATTCTGTTATGTTAAAATTACAACTCGAGTGTTTTCTGATGATTGGTATTAAGTAGTAATTTGGTGCTTGAATTCCTCCTAACTGTTCGACTATTGTGTACATGAATATACAAATTCGTGTTGACGCAGCCACTGTGCCATGTTTAAGACTTCTCATATATGTTAAAAACAACTAACTGGAGTGAATATTTACACACGGTAACAAACATAATCAATAGATTCGAGCTCGGAAGTGTATAAGTTTTTATTACACTTCTGTGGGATGTAATTTAGATGCAATAATATATATTTAGAAATGTTGTTTAGCTAGTATCAGCTATTAGTGTAAGAGAAGACGTAGGTATGTATATGCTACATATCAGGATGCAAATAAGTATTGTTTGAAGTTTCAAGAGCACTCACTAGAAACTTAAGTAAAGGCTGTTCACGACTAAGTGAGCACTTTAGAAATGAACCCTAGAAAAAAGTCACTGCCCATGTATGCATTTATTTTAATGGGCGCACTAAGTGACGTTCGCCCCGCAAATGTGGTAAAGATGGATGGAAAGTAGTTATATATATTAACGTTGAATAGAAAGTGTTAGGTAACCATCTGTGATAACTTAAAATTATTTATTTCGCATTCCGTCTTTTTATTGCACAGAAGTGTAAGAATTTGCAGATTTGTAAAGTATTTCCTGTTCTAATAATTCTGCAGTTTCACTTGACCGACGCACGAATAAAGTGATGATGCCCATGGGAATGTTAATTTTGCATGAGGCGGAGGAATACACAACGTCCATACAGCTAGATCTTAAGCCAGGCTTTCAAAAGTGTTAATTTCACCGTGAACATCCTATACAATAAAGCACTTCCAGTGAGAGGCGAACAGAAAGTCAGCGCTGTGTTATCAGTGGTTGTTTGCAGTTATTTCACACGCGTCGCTTCGAAATTTTCGTTATACCACATTGCATATAGCCATTAAGGGGAACGCCTGGTAAAAATATTAAACACCCCAGTGTCACATCTGGCCATAAGGAAGCAGTGAAACGGCTATTGAAAATAGCATAAAAATGCTTCGCGTATGTCATTTCCTCAGAATTTCAGCGGTGACTATAGGGTTTTTAATACATAAATCAGTTCAGAAAAGATACAGCATTTTCCCTATATTACAAGACACTGTTTTGCATATGAATAAATATTGTGAACAGTGGGCTACTTACGGTGAATTTTGCACATTTCGACCCTTTTTAACGACCACGTTTAGGTTTCAGTATTCAAATTAACGAAAGGGCAAATAAATTTCGACTTTAATTTCTGCGATGGAAAAATATTTAAACTGAAATTGTCCATAGTTCTTTTTAAGTTAGACCCATACGACAACTAGGCAGGCCCCTTAAGCGTATCTTCATATCTTGACTGAAAAATAAAGATATTTATGCAAGAAACAGAGGCTATATTCCAATCACGGTTACTTCATACTTTTCTGAAGCCCTACTGAAGTTCTACTTCCAAGATATTCCTCCGCCCCCCTTACAAACAAACCTCACCCGAGTCTAGAAAATCACACCGAAGGGACAACACACCGCATTCGTGCGCACCAAGTGTAATAATATTTTCTATAATAACTATTTCTTACTAGGCGTTTTAATAGTTTTAATAGTCATGTTGACTATATAAGAAATATTATAAATTAAAGGTAAAATATAAATACGATTTAAATTTCACAAAAATAAGGTACTTTACCTGTAGCACATATATAAAACACTTGTGACACATAATATAATTAAAAAAACAACCAAACATCCCATACATTGTGTGATTTTTCAAAGGTTTGATTCAAAAAGTGTGAAGAAACCACGAATAGACTGTATAGTTGTAAATATGATTATAGGCTATTCACGGTAAAGTGAGCACTGTTTGAAGCTCTCTCATTTGAAGTAATAATCAATAAACATATTTTTGTAGCCTTAGACGTTAACTTTCGAGTCCAGTGAATTTATATACCCTGCGTTTATTATTTACGTTGTAATATTAATTTTTAAAAAAGTAGTGGAAGGATAGAAAAATGCTGATAGGTAAAAAAGTAACTGAGGCCTGAAAAGTGCACACTTTACCACGAACAGCATATACATTGACTGTACGACACTGAAGAACTTCGGTGTGGAGAAGAGAAATCTGTTGGCTGATTTCACTTCACTGACATAGTTTGGAAGACTGTTATAATATGTTCTGGATACTTTGTAGTTTGTGAATCTTCATATTACTTTTAAGTGGGGGCAACCAATAATTCGTTCTTAGTTGTTATTTAAACTACTTTAACTCAGATCCGGTTTTGCGAGTAGAGAGATTTAACTGCCAAGCACGTTAGTGCCTTTGATTCGCAGGCATACGCCTAAGTCTTGGAGAAACATAATCCCTATTATCCCAGGCCATTTCCATAAAAAAAAACACCAGGACAAGTGGCCAAAAACTATAAGGAATGCCGTGTGTGGTGTGTACTCGGCAGCTCTGTACAACAAGCTCTTGAGGACCGATAAGGGGTGAAACGAGGTGAAAATGGAGCAGCGCTGGAATGCAAAAGGCCGGTGGCAAACGGGAGGTCCCCGAGAAAACCCACCGACCATCGACATCGTCGGGTACGATTTCTGCACCCGAAAATGTGGAAGCGAACCCGCCGGGGTTCGAACCCGGTGCACCGTGATGGGAGGCGATCGCTCTAACCGCTACACTACCGCGACCCGATTGCACTATGATATAGAAGTTTCGTATGCGTATAACTCATTCCGGGAAATTCACACGTCTCTACTCGGAAGCTGTGACACAAAGTATAAATACAAGCTAGTATAAAATGAAGAATTGGAAATGGCTAATGAAAGATGGCGAAAAGAGGTCTGTAAATGCCATGGTAATATTAGTTAGAAATGGTGAGTGTAAAAGTACTTCGTGATAAGTTTCAATGATCAGTCCTCAAAATAGTTTGAGTTACAGATTATTGGCCCCTTACTAACATCGCAAGTTGTTTTAATATAACATACTTATATTCGACTCAACCATCAACGGTGCATACCCCCCCCCCCTCCATCAACCAATAATTTGGGAAAGTATTACAATAATCCCGTACGAATGTAATTCGCTCTTAATGCCGTGAGCTCGCGCGTGCACTGGCACAACTTATAATATAACTGTTCTCAAATATTTGAAAATTAAAATAAATATAAAAGTTTTTAATAGACAGAGATGGAAGATGTTCTTTAGCTCAATGCTGTTATAATTTGCGTAACATGTAAACCAGGATTTGGAAATCAATTTAAACAAATTAAAAATATTATTATAGTTTTTTTCAAAGATAAATGCAATAACATATTTTATTGCTAACACAGTTGCTTTAGTACACGTGTCAATGTTCGCTATGCTGAGCAGCCCAGATGGCGTAGCTCACCAGGAGACGACCTATAAAAGAAGAGAAAACACGCCCTTAAACAACAAGGCAAAAGGAAGATAAATCAATTTTTACACGAACTGTATTTTATTATCAATGTGAATTACTAAGGTTTAAAAAAAAAATTATGAATATACTTTAGTCCAAACCTTAAACTAGTAGGACCGAAACGAAAGCAACTCAAAACATATGCCAGTACAAGTCGATTTAAAATTTGCAGTTCTAAAATGTTCAGAAAAGTCATCTAGTACGTAATTTTAATTTGTAGTTAGGCATGACAAGCCGGGAGTCCGCAGCTATAAGTACACATATGTGGAACAAATTGCATATCACGCAGGCGAACGGAATAACTTCTTAGGTATGGTGAAAACGTACATATGCTCGCAGGTAGATGTTCACGCCAATTCCGTTCGCCTTCGTGATATGCAATTTGAGGGGTTGCATTTACTCAAAGCCGCGTACTCCCGGCGTTGTTATACAACAATTAAAATTAAATTTAAAAAATATTAGATGACTTTCCCGAACATTATGTTACCAGACTTTTTGGTATCTGTATTAGCGCGTAGACGCTGTTGTTTGAATTTCGACATGTTATTCAAAAACACTTTGTATTAATACCCAAACAATCAATACGTAAATGTTATCAAATACGGTGTATTTAAGTACGGAACAATAAACATACAATATAAAATAACATTGAATTGACACGGCACAGCAACATCATTACTAAATAAATTTTGACGTCAAAAATCCTCAGCATCTCAACAACTTGTTAGGATGGATGCAAACAAAGCCATTTAGAATTTTTACAAAAAAAAAAATCTTCTCAGGTGGTTTTGTTAATTTTCACTTATAGTCAATTAAAGAATCCTAATCGAAATCCGAATCCTGTTCATGATTTAATTTTTTTGAAAATTGCCGCACTGACAGACCTTTCCGTAGCCTTTAAACTGTTCATTTCCACCATGCCTTGTTTGCTCCGAACGTATCCAACAGCCTTCTGGTCTTCCGGTGTTAAACGAGAAGTTGACCATCTGGGCATATGTCACTCACCTATATAATGGGTTAGTATGATACCGGCTGCTCACAATCTTGAAACAAACCTTTAAAAAAAAATTACCTTATGTATTATATGTTTGGTTGTTTCCTAAATATATAATATAGATTACAAGCGTTTTGCACTTACCTCAACACAAAATTACCTTTTTTTTATTAAAGAAATTTTTCTGTTATATTTCGTTTATAAATAGAATATATCACATAAATATTTTTATTTAATATTACAGAGAGAAAAGAGGTAGGGTTGGTAATGACTAGAAATAAATAGTTCTCTGATAAAATATTATAAAACAAAGGATCGTTTCTTTATTTGTAAAATATACATATTTTACAAACACATCCAGGTTTTCAGGTAGCTTTGTTGGAAACACCTGACATTGTTTCGTTTTGGAAAAAAAATTCGTGAATGCTTAATTATTCAGGGTGCTCTTACGATGCGTTGTCTCCTTGCGGTATTTTTCTGGACTTACGTTTACATGTTTAGGAACGATGCGTTGTCTCCTTGCGGTATTTTTCTGGACTTACGTTTACATGTTTAGGAACGATACGATGTCTCCTTGCGGTATTTTTATGGACTTACGTTTACATGTTTAGGAACGATACGTTGTCTTCTTGCGGTATTTTTCTGGACTTACGTTTACGTGTTTAGGAACGATACATTGTCTCCTTGCGGTATTTTTCTGGACTTACGTTTACATGTTTAGGTCTCCTTGCGGTATTTTTATGGACTTACGTTTACATGTTTAGGAACGATACGTAATGAGTTGTTCGAAAGGAGAACTTGAGCAGGGCTGAACAAAGCGGGAAGTAACCGCGAACAGACTGCACTACGCTACAGTTGTACACACGCTACACTGAGAAAAAGGTTTTGTTGACTCAAACAAGATTTGTTTGCTACAACTAAATTATTTGTTTGTATAGGGACAATGAAATATTTTGTTGCTGAAATCAAATTATTTTGTTGTTCCCATTTGGTTGCCCCAAACTGTGAGATTTGGTTGGTGCAACCAAAGATTGGTTCGGCTACACGTACATTAAACAGTTTGGGCCGATATAAAGACATTCTACAAGCTCGACCGAGTTTCGATCCTAGATCGCCTGCGTCCGCGCACGACGCCCTAGTAATATCAGCTAATATGATAACTGATGACCCCCCGGAAAGCTTTTAAATAGATATATCGCAAATATTGGGCAACGTGTGCAAACAAATATTTCAAGCTTTACAGCGTTATTTGTCAGTTTACTGTTGCATTGTTTTATTAATGTGTTTACACTATTGTTAAGCATCAATAGATGCACTAACAAACATGGTTATTATCCTAATTGTCACAAAAAATACAAGCAAACTCTCGAGCTGTATTATCGAACGAACGCGATCAAATGAATGCCCAAACAAATACATACAGTTGATTCAACAACATATTTAGTTGACTGTCTTATTTTTTGTGGCACAAAGCAGAAATTTTTGTTTATTCAAACATATATTTCGTTAGACGAACAAAAGTAATTTTGTTGCTTTTCAAATTTTATTTCCTCTACAAAATATCTTGTAAGGGCAACTAAATATATATTTGGCTCTATACAAACAAAATTTTTTTTCAATTTTCTCTCAGGTAACGGGCTTCCGGTTGGCCCATTCTAACCTAGCCTCCGAAATTGTGTACATAACGTACATTAAGGTTATTTTTGGCTTGCAGTGTACACTGCGAGGTCCAGTGTCGTCCAATTACCTTCCCTGCGGGGGAACTGATTTGTAAACCAATTATAGTCCAGTCGCTGTTTCTTCACACTTTTTGAATCAAACAATTGAAAAATCTCCCCCTGTATGACGTGTTTAGTTATTTCCTGAATACGCTACACTGTTAAAGATTTCCGTACATTTACGGAATGTCTCACGGAAATGTATAGTGTATATACGGAAAGGCAATCCGCAATGACGAAAAATGGAGTTAAGTCCGTAAATACAAAATATGGAAAGTTTCCGTATTTCCTTTGGCTTCGAGTTACGGGGACGAACAATGTCGATTTTACACGAAGCTTTCTTCGCCACTGTAACAAGAAAATTATCGTTTCTGCGGCAGTTAAGGTTATGCACGCGACTATGACCTATTCTTTCAAACATTAAAAAGTAGCATTAGGCGTTTGTAACATTTGGCAACACCGAAAATACAGTAAATTTAATATAAACTGAATTTTGGCTTTTGTCTTTTGAATATAAATATAAAAGTTATACCACAACTTTCAAGTGAGAGTTGTAGGTTCAAACCTCGCTTAAGTACAAAATATTTTATATTTTTTAATATAATTTTTTATACACGGAATAACACCCACATAACAAAAATTAAAGACATTTTCCTTATCTCGTTATATTTTAAACGGAAAGTACAGAAAACTAACTTGGAAATTAATGGAGAGGTTCCATGAAATTTACGGAAAGTCAGTTTCTGAAAATCAATGTGTCCGTAATTCTAGGGAAAGTTTACGGACACTTCTGGATAAATTTTTACCAGTACTTTTCCATAAAATGAAGAAAAATTTTTTTAACAGTGTACGGATCACGGGCGTTTTATGCTTGTGTTCGTAAAAGTAACTTTTTTTTTTTTGTGAAGTTGAAATAATATTTATGTATTATATACAAATTATAATTCTTCATTTATTAATAACATGAATGAAAACAGTGAGAAAATATGTGCGTTGGCAACGCCTAGTAAGAAATAGTTCTCGTACAAAATATTATTACAACCAAGTGCCCACGAATGCGGTGCGCTGTCCCTTTGGTGTAATTTTCCAGACTTAGTTAAGCTCATTTTGCACGAGGCGGAGGAATATCCTGGAAGTAGAGCTTCAGTTAGGCTTCAGAATAGTGCGAAGTAACAGTGAATGTATTATAACAGGTCTTGGTAATTATTTGTTCATATTACTTTAGGCGAACGCAAGGCCTACAGCTCGAGTAAGACAAAGTAGCAAGTGTTTTGTTGAATTAAGTATACAGAACACATCATAAAATTGCATGCTGGCAACACCTAAAATTGGAAATTAAATTTTCCTCGAAATGGTTGTATTTGTAGCGCGTTAAGTAAAATAGTTAAGTGGGAGGTGAGTTGTTTGTATATTTATAGCAAATAAAGTCGATTCTTTTTCCTTTATATATATTAGGGCATAGGCTATTCACGGTAGAATAAGCACTTTCGAAAGCCTTCTCGTTTAGTGGAATTATAGTAAATTAATATAATGAATTTTAGCTTTAGATGGTAATTACAGGTTGCGGTGGAATTTAAACACGGTTTTTATTACTTATATAGCAATATTTATTTTAAACGTTGGTTAATGGATAAAAATCGGCTGAAAGAAAAAAATAAATAGGGCCTCAATAGTGCTCCCTTCACCGTGAACAGCCTGTAATGAATTGTCAGGTATGTAAAGGACATACGTTCGTAGAATATTTCAAGTTTTCACATCACTGAGGCGTGAACGAAGTCGTCAGGTACACAGAAATGCAAATTTTACACACGTGGCAGAGTAATAGAAAAAGAGGAGGAAAGTAGATGCAAGGATTTAAAAAAGTGCTCAACGCACTGGGAACAGACTTTGAGGCAGGGTCGAAATGGATGCAATCCATTCGACGTTACTTCATACCTTTCTGAAGCCCTGCTGAAGTTCTACTTCCAGGATATTCCTCCACCTCGTGCAAATTAAGCTGAACCAAAACACCCACGGACAACGCACCGAATTCGTGCGCGCTCAGTTGTAATAATGTTTTGCATGGGAACTATTTCTTACTAGGCGTTACCAACATACACGTTTTCTCGCTGTTTTTTTATTCGTATTTATTATACATGAATTATAATTTATAAATAAAATCTAGGTGAAACTTCAATTTAACGGAAAGTAGGTACCTTTATGTTAACAGGGGGTACAAAACGCTTGCCATACATGGGATGTTTAGGAAGTAACTAAAACACGTCACACATGGGGTGATTTTTCTAAGGTTTGATCCAAAACGCTTGCCATACATGGAATGTTTAGGAAGTAACTAAAACACGTCATACATGGAGTGATTTTTCTAAGGTTTGATCCAAAACGCTTGCCATACATGGGATGTTTAGGAAGTAACTAAAACACGTCACACATGGGGTGATTTTTCTAAGGTTTGATCCAAAACGCTTGCTATATATGGGATGTTTAGGAAGTAACTAAAACACGTCACACATGGGGTGATTTTTCTAAGGTTTGATCCAAAACGCTTGCCATACATGGAATGTTTAGGAAGTAACTAAAACGCGTCACACATGGGGTGATTTTTCTAAGGTTTGATCCAAAAAGTGTGAAGAAACCGTGAATAGGGTATATTATGTGAAGGGGCCGGCAGTCAAATGCTGCCAGTATTGCCGCCATACCCGGGCCATGTTGAGTGGCTCGCGCGTGGTCTCATTTTGCGTTCTATCGTCATGCGCAACATTCACGTTGCTGTGGAACTAATGCCTTGATTCGTGTTTCAGTTAAGTGGGAATTTGAACATTTTACGAACATAAATCTCGTGCTTACATGTCACTTACTTAACCTAATGTGTGCAAAGAAAAAAAAATTACACCTCCTTGAGTGGCAGTAAATTTAAACATTACACCCCCAGTAAAAATACAAGGCTTAACTGTTTAACTTAATCCATTGCCAAATTAACCTTTCCAGGGCCAAACTAATTTACAATTTTAGGTGTTGCAAACAAGAACTTTTATGACGTGAGCTGTACTTAAGTTTATGCGAAACTTGTTTCGTTTTCAAACCAAATGATCTGTAGGCTTTGCTTTCAGCTAGAGTAATATGAACCAATCATTACCAAGAACCGTTACATGGTTTACGATTCGCTGTATCAAATCTAACTTTTCATCCCCTTAACGGATAAACGATAAATAACCATATAATTTATTTTCAGGGACTTGAATATAAAGCATTTTTAACTCGAAAAACTTTCCGATTGAATTTATTTTTTTAGATACGTTATAGATTAAGTGAAAAAAAAATAATTCACTAATTTGGCTCCTTAAAACATGTTTCGCATAAAACGCAGTATACTTCTTTTCACATCATTAATGCTGAGTTTTGAAATACCGTAAAATAGATTTTTTATATTTGAAAATTCAGTATTTTGGAGCATAAAGCATCAAGAGAATACATATAGTTTCAGAGACACCAGAGACCTCGAGAGAATACATTTTTACCCTTTTCACTCTCTGAACGGCTGAACTACGAAAAATACTTTCTTAGCTGGTGGCTCAAAGAAAAAGGGGAAGTCGCCTGTAATACTGAGTGTTTCTAGGTTCAACAATTGCGTCTTTGTGTGCAGAGATTGGAAGTGACCGGCTGGACTGTAACAAAAGGGGACTAGTTTCGTGAGTGATGGACGCATGGATGCTACAGATGTATGGTGGTGGACATTTTAAAATGTATTTGCAACAATTTAACTGCAGGCAGTAGTGGGAGAGGTATGATGAATTTTATTTCATTTGAAACTAGCATTAAAATTTTACCCACTGGTAAAAATAACTACTACTTAATGTAGGGATAGAGTGTTTGTTTTCCTAATATGCAATGCACACACTGTAAAAATGTTCCTGGTAAGCTTCCTAAACTGTAATGGAAGTATAGTGTACGTAGTATGGGTACAGCACTACACATCAGACTGCATATATAGGAATGATGAGCATCGCTACTACAAAAAGTTGGGAACTCTGCCTATGCATTTGACTGTTGCCTAAAAAATCGCAGGAAAACTAGTATGGATGTATGGGAAAATTATTTACTGCTCGCGCTTTCTCGCTGTATCTATACAGTGGTTGGCGAATTTGCGAACGATTTCTTAGAGTGCAATTTTAAACAAATGGAAAATCATATCAAGTTATTAAACCTCCCTGATTTCACAGTGGAATCGAAAACTATTGTTTTGTTTCGGTTTCGGTCTCATTTGGTGCTTTGATTATGTTTCGGGCACTGAATAACGAGGTAGGATGGCTATCACACAAGAAAGAGCCAATGCGTGGTGTGGTGTGCAAAAACAAAATCACCAATTGCTGTGCAAATGAAATCTCCTACGAGAGTTTTAAAGGGAGCTACTAGAACGTATTTTATTTTATAGGACTTATTAACCTAGGTAAATTTGGAAAATTACACAGTAGTGGCAACGTATTACAAACACCCCTTTTTATATCCTTTCTTTTATTCATGCTAATTTTAAATGAAACATTATTATTTGTAGACAAAATCTAAACAAAAGTTCAATTTAAGTAAAAATAAGATACGTCTGTGTTAACAGAAGTATGTATAACACGCTTGTGATATATAACATAGGCCTATTTAGGTAACAGCCTAAGACGTCGTACATGATGTGATTTTTAAAAGGTTTGATTCCATAAGTGTGAAGATAATGAGAATAGATTATACTATTCAGTATAACCGCATTGTGCAGCACGGGTGGCATATAGACGATACGGTAGTGATAAGGTTGCCAAGGGCATCTGGAAGCATGCAGATTGCTCTGCATCCGACAGCTGCTGAAGAAAGCGTAGTAGATGATCAATAAATCGCATTTGACGATCTTGTTGGTTCGAAAGATACTCGTTTGGATTAAGCATGAGGAGCTACGGGGCCACGGGAAGGAGCTTATAGTTATTTCTCCAAATATCCTCTGACAATTCTGGCCACATTACATGTCCCAATATCTTGCTGGAAGATCCCATCCCCCCCAGGGAGGACTTTTCTTCATTCATGGGTGTGCATGAGCTCCAGGGATGGATAGGTAAATAGGTAGGTTGAAAGCATCTTACAGCGGTACGGCGGACCAAAAGAAGCAATAAAACACATCCCCAGGCCACAAGAATGATGTTAGCAGCTTGTGTTTTCTAACAATAGTTGCAAAGCGCTTGTTCTGCGAGGTGTCACGTCGACACACAAACATTTCATTATTATTTTTTTTTCCAATGAAGCAAAAGTTGTAAACGTTGCTCATCAAGGAAGGCAACCATTTTCCAAACTAAAGAGGTTCAATACTAACACTGGCGTGCAAGTTGAAGACGACTACGTCGACGAATTATCGTCAGCGTGGGCGAAATCACCCGCTTGCGCTTCGAAGACCTATACGCATCAATGTTTCTGTCGTTTTAGACACAAGTCCGGTTGCCTTGGTGAGTTTCTCATACTGTATTCTCTCAATCGGCCATCTTACATCTTCGCAGCCAATGTTCATCTCTCCCATCAGTGGCACGTTGGTGCCCTGGAGTTATAGGCTGTTCGTGGTAAAGTGATCACTTTTGAGGCCATAGTTACGTTTTCCTTCCAGCCATATTTAATCGTTTAGCCACCTTTTTTTAATAAATAATGCCATGTAATAAATAAACACAGTGTGTATATTCTATAGCACTCCGAAGTTAACGTCTGAAGCCGAAATAAATTATATTTATTGACTACTATTCCAAACGTGCTCACTTTACCGTGAACAGCCTATACCAAGATATTTATTCGCAGTCTTACAATCACGGTACATTTTAACCACGGCAGCACGAAAAACGGTTCACAATATACGCTATGCTAGATTCGAATGCCTATTCGAATGTCTGATAAATCACTCCCTCTACCCATGGCAGCAGTGGCTTACATGCCCACATTCTCCTCATATAACCACCTAGCTTGCTTGCTATTCTTGCCTGATCTTATTGGCAACTTTATGCTGACGTCAAATGCTACAGTTGGTCATTAGAATGTGTATTTAAACATTGTGCAAACAAATGGAGGATTCTAGCGCTGGGGTTACCTACGTAGAGAAGTGAAAACTGTGAAATAAACATACGGGTCGTTTTGTTTTATGGCGAACAGTTTGGTCGCAGGGTTTGGTTGCGTGTGAATTGCAAATATGGTGGCAAATGTTCATTCCTGCGATTGTCGATGAGAAGTAGGATAGAGCGCGATGTGCGACCTTGTGCTAGCGAATGAACGGCGGACACTTTGCCCATGTGATGTAAACAACCCCCACCCCCGCCCCTTCCCCGTCAACACTGAGAATGTGGTTTTGTTGAATTAAACAAAATTTATTTTTGACACAACAAAATTTACTGTTGCCACAGGGACAAAGAAATAATTTGATCTTGAAACCAAATTGTTTTGTTGATCTTATTTGGTTGCCCCCCAAACAACGATTTGGTTGGTGCAGCTAAAGATCCGTTTGGCTCTACGTCAATTAAACATTTTCTGTTTATACGGAAAAAGTCGTACGCCCCGTCGCGAATCGAACCTAAACAATCTGAGCCAGAGCATTAGGTCTTAGCAACCTCAGCTAAAGTGATTGGTTATAAACTCGGAAAGTATATTAATACATGTATTTCAAATACTGTATAAAGTGTGCAAATAAACATTCCAAGTTCTACAGCTGTATTTTTTGGTTTCCTCTTGAACTTGTTTTTGTTAAGATGTTTACACTATTTTTAAGCAACAATATATGCACTAACAAACACTGGTACTATACTAATTGTCACAATAAATCCAAATGCTCGAGCTATAAACCATTTAATCGGCTGAGTCAACAAAATATTTAGTTGCCAGCCATTTTTTTTTAGCCCAAAACAGATGTTTTGTTTATGCAATCGTGTAGTTGGTTAGATAAACAAAATTAATTTCGTTGCACTACAAGTTTTGTCTACTCAACAAAATAATTTGTTGGGGTAACTTAATATATTTTTGACTCTATACAAACAAATATTTTGTTGGCTGGTTTCAGTGTGTAACTTAGTACAGTGGACCACTATTCTGGACCGCTAGTTCGGCTCTTATGACTGTACTGTAGAGCGGTGGATATACAGGATCCTGCGAAATTGCATGCCAATACTTTGGGGAAAACATTCCTCCCATCTGGAGGATGAAAATATATTATAGGAACGTAAGTCCGCAAATACTTTGTTTCTGCACTGCATCCCGTAATACATAACGTACAGTGTTATGGCTCGCGGGCTGGATCATGTTACTGTGGAACGCCATCACAGTATTCGTTTGCACGATACACGACACCTCGCACTACGGCACTCGACTAGAACAGTAGGAACTGCACAGGAATTAGTTACACGTGGGTGAAAGTTTATCGTTGGCAATAAAGGAAATGTTCAAAATGCTCTCCATAAGCCCGAACACGTGCATCAACCCGCCATTGCATGGGCACTCGGATGCGTTGATGAATCCCTGCAAAATTCCTGATTGTTTCGCAGCCCGCCACAATACGGCCACGAAGGGGGTCCACAACGTTGACTCGGGTTGCATACACAAGAGCCTTTAAAATGCCCCCACAAATAACAGTCTTGTGGATTCAAATCAGAGCTCCGCATGGGCTGGTACGGGGCTGCCAATTACAGCTGCGATGGCATTCCACGGTAACATGATCAATCCCACGGGCCATACAGTGTCACAGGCTGTAGTAAATAAACGAAGCGTCCGCGGACCTATGCTCATGTAACCTTTTTTCATCCTCCAGATGCGAGGAAAGTTTCTCCGAAATATTAACATGCAATTTTGCAAAATACTGTAAATGTGTACTGTCGTTTTATGATTAAATATGTGTGGTAGTTTATAATGCATAATTTACTGCCTTCATCACAGCACTTCTATGTAACTGGTGCGACATCCTACACACAATCAAACGCTAGATTCATCGGGCCACTGAGACCAAATGGTTGGCCATTATAAAAAAAAATCAGCCGTGTATTTCCTTCTCTGTTTTCACTTCTCCAAGCAAATCCAGTGTTAAAATCGGCCACTTTTTACACGCCGTATATCCAGTTACCACATTGTCATGAAATGCGATAATGCAACAGGTAAAGTCTACACACTGTTTATTCACACATTAAAAATCAAACCGTTGAAAACTCACCTTACTAATGACGTGTTTGGCCGTTTCCTGAGTATAAGATGTGTAAGCGTTCTATAACTCTGTGAACATTATTCTAAAAGTACACATTAATTTTGGTTAAATTAAGAATTTACTTATATTTTATCTATCAATTGTAATATTTACATAACAATCAATATTAACTAAAACAGGGAGAGAAAAGGTGTGTTAGTATTGCCTAGTCAGAAGTTGTGCAAAATATCGTTACAGCGAGTGCGAATGAATGCGGCGCGCTATTCCTTTGGTATAGTTTTCAAGACTCGGTGAAGCTTTGTTTGTATGAGGTAGTGGAATATCCTTAAAGTAGAACTTAAGCAGGACTACAGAAAAGTTGGGAGTAACAATGAATGGACTATACGCACATTTCGTTTGAAACTGTTCCAGGATCATGGCAGGGAAGAGCCAGTGCCAATTTGCAAATGCATTTATTTAATATAAATGGACAAAATATCTACACGTCAAATGTTCGAGCCCCAGATATACTCAAGTCATTTTATGGAAAAAAATCAAATAAAAAAATGTGGTAGATTAATGGACAAATTGCAAGCAAAGGCTTTCTCTCAATCAAAATTCGCAGAAAAATTTTAGCTGAACATATCCAAAATCCACCGAAATCCACTTAATTATTGTTATGGTTTTCCTGAGATTTATCCTGGAAAAACGACGAGAAAATTAATAAGTCGAAAACGGTACATTTTAGGCCAAAAAAAGGTGGAAAATAAATTTTAAAAACAAATTTTCTGTAACATATCCAAAATTAGCACAAAATGATGTATTTATTAAAATATTAATACAATTAATAATTTGAGAATGGCGTGTCTTACGACCAAAAATGCAAAGGCAAAAATTACAGAACCCAAAATTTCCTTTATATATATATATATATATATATTATATATATATATATATATATATATATATATATAAGGAATACATATGATATGAAATAATTTTAAATTGATGAAGAATAGAACAGAACAATTGAATAATTACAGGGCATGATGAAAAGGCATTTGCACGAGGACTTAGAAGCCTATAAAATATGGTATATGATGACAAGAATCTCTAAGCATTTTCATGGTGTGGTGTTTTCGAAGAAGCATGGGACTACAAATGTTGTTAGCCTCCATGAAAATGTGATTGATATTTTGGTTAAGTTCCAGAACAGAGCTAATACGAATTCTTATAATGGAAAATGTACGATAATAGAAGCTGCTGCAAGAATAATTAGAAGTGAATGTAAGTATGTAACTCAGGATCTAGGATTTTATTCAGCATATTCTGAAATAGAGTCTGCGAGTACATGCTTAGATGATCTGCCTTCATCCCATAAGTTATTCCTTGAAATGCTTTCCAGTAAAACAGAGAATGTTTTAAAATTAACTAGGTTTGGTCAAGTAATCATGTAAATTATTCGTCCAAAAACTTGACTCTTACAACTTCAGTTAAGTCTTGGAGTTCGACTTCATCATAATTTTGAATCCAAGACATTAATTGATATTCTGCCAAACTGGGATGCTGGTGCTGTTATCAAGAAGTAATGAATTTGGAAGAAATGCTGCAGCGGCTAGCAACGATGGTTCAAATAGAATGGTTCATGGAAGCTTTACTCATTTTGTAGCCGATAATGTAGACCATAGTATACGGACTCTGGATGGTCATTATACGCTGCACCGGCATGGTAATGATTGCTGGGACAATTCCAGAACTGCAGACATGCATGCTGATAAAGGCTGTTCATGATAAAGTGAGCACTTTAGAAATGAATCTTAGAAAAAAATTAATTGCCCTTGCATGCGTAAATTTTAATAGGCGCACTGAGTGGCATTCGCCCAGTAAGTTTGGTAACGATGGATGGAAAGTAGTTCCATAACTTGACGTCGAATAAAAAGGGTTTGGTAACCATTTGTGATAACTTAAAATTAATTCTTCCACTTTCTGTTTTCTTATGCACCGAAGTGCAAAGATGAGCAGATTTATAAAGTATTACCTTTCTTAATAATTTCACAGTTTCATTTGACGAACGCATGAATAAAGTGATGAGCCCCGTGGCAATGTTAATTTTACATAAGGTGGAGGGATGCACAACGTGTATATAAGTAGATCTTAAGCAGGGCTTTCAGAAGTGCTGATTTTACCGTGAACGGCCTATAGCAAGAAAACAAACCCCGAAAAAATAAATTTGACAGCTCAGTCATGTTCTCCCTCATCATATCAACAAAGTCGAAGCAACATTCACACCCCTTCCTTCTCAAGCTGAGGATCCAAATAGAAATCTCAACTTACTGTGGAAGATGGGATAGTTGTTGAGATCTCAAATGACAGATTGTTCAGTAACTATGCAAATGTTGCACAATGGTTCACGTCTGGGAAAATCAAGTGTTACATTTATCCCCATCACAGACAAGAGTGCTGAAAACAAGACTTTAATATATTCAGTACTACCTTTTTACTGCAAATAAAGCTTAAAATTTGGGAATTGTGCCTTTACTAACATTATACCAACAATTATATGGTGGAAAACCATAAATGTTACACTGACAGAACCATAAAATAGCACATTGTGCAGTTTTGTGCTAAGACGCGGTCAATTTTTTAAATAAATGAGTTTTATGGAATGCATTGGACACTTCGGTTTATCGTTTTTTTTCGGGACAAATCCTGGGAAATTAGCAAGAAATGATAGGTGAGTTTTCGTGAATTCTGGATATCGTATGGAATATTTTGTGTTCTTTTATTTTCGCCTATGCATTTTGGTCATAAGAACGCGCCGTTTTCTAGTTATTAACTTTATTATAGCTTTTCCGTTTGCGAGAAAATAGTAAGAAATATAAGGTGAATTATGATGGATTTTTGATAGCATCTGGGAATCTTCGTGTTCTTTCAAAGTTGTCCCTGCACTTTTGCTCGTACAACAAACCGTTTTTGACTTACATAATTTTTTTTTTTTCCACGGAAAAATCCCAGGTAAAGTGTGAGAAATTATTACTTGGATTTCGGGGGATTTCGAATATGTTAATCTACCAATTTTCCTGAGAATTTTGACGCAATAAAACCTTTTCTCGCAATTTGTCCATGTTATTTTCGTAGCTTTCCCGGACTAATATGTACCCCCACTTATCTGCCTAGTGCTTTCCAAGATTGTGCCGTGAGGAGGGGAGGTGTGATTAGGAGAGGGGGGTGGGGTGCGATAACGAATAAACTAGGGCAATTGAGAGTTAAAGGACGCGGTGATGTAATGATTTTGATTTCTCTATCCCAATGGAAATATTTTTTTTTACAAGCTACTGAAAAAGGGGTTGCCACGATCGAAAACTTCCGTTGTTGGCTAATAAATAATAGTTCATGGCAGGAATCAATCTGCGTCGGATCAACTAGCATGCATGCGCCGCCACATTTACTCCCCAAACACCTTTCACTCCGCGGGAAAGGCGAGCTGTAATCGCGTGAGGCAAAGTGTCTAAACGAGTTGCATTTCCAGGGCCTCGGGTTCGTGCCCCCCCCCCTCCCTCCCCCTAATGATACAATTATCGGGCTAACCGCGCTGAAAGTTTTCCGGCCTACGTCCCGCTGCCGCCCGGTGCAACTTCCAGAATCAGTGTCACGTAACGCCGGTTCGAGAACGCTGCAAGGTTTCCCGTCCCCTTTCGTAACCTACCAGGCGTCACACGTACGTTGTCGGTACATGTCACGTAATTCCTGGTCCCTCATTCGTGTTTTGAGGCGACGGGAAAAATGGGGAAGGGAGGATGTTGATGCTGTTGTAGTTTCCGGCTATCGTTTTATATTATGCGTTTACGTATATAATGTAAGTAAGCTGCCTTGAAGGCAACCAGATGGACTGCTTACGTCGCCACAGTAGTGTTTGTATTGAACCTTTGTAGATCGGTTACCCTTACACTAGTCTGACAATCCCTTAATAATACATGCGGGAAATTAAACGTTAACTCCAATATGCTTACAGGCAACGAAACTAGATTTGAGACACCGTGAGTCACGATTTCATTCACTGAGCATGTCAGTGTAAATTGTTATTAATAGCCTGGAAATCAGAAATTAAAAAAATACCCACGAAGAACAATATTGCACACATTTATTTTTAAAAATTTTGTGCTTAAACATATGCGGGTATTATCTTCCACTGAAGTAAAAAATAAAATTGTATGGCACAAAACCATAGTTGTTTACCATGACTGTAAACGCTTTTACTGTTCATCCTGGTTTTTCATACTAGGTTTTAAAATAATCTAAAAGAACATATTTTTAGTGCACATTTGTGTGGTACAATCTTAAGCTATTGGATGAGATGTTAAAAACCTTGCACGTACTAGCACATGACAGCAAAAATGTTGAATTTGATGTTGTAGATTCTCTCTAGAAAGTAAACAAGAAAATTTTTTAAGATGAAGAAATGATTGAATTACAACTCAGAGGAAATATGTTTTTCAAAAACACAATGTTGCACCCGTAAAAAGATAAGACTGCCTCAACTTTTAACTTTTCATCGCCTTCGAAGAAAGACTCCGACAGGTCCCGATTGAGTGAGTAAAGAGATTTGGGCGGCTCTTGACAGCGTGGTCTTGAGAGCCGATGAGGGTGACAGAGGTGAGTATGAAGCGGTGCCGGAAACAAGGGCCGGGGGAAACAGGAGATCCCCGAGAGAGCCCTCTGACCAACGGTATCGTCCGGCACGATTCCCACATGCGAGAATCCGGTGACTTAGCGGGGACCGAACCCAGATCGCCTTGGTGGGAGGCGAGTAGGCTAACCGCTCAGCCACCACGGCCCCTAGTTCCCGATGGACATTCAGCTAGCAGGTAGGGCGTATAGTCGGCAAGATGGAGTTTCGATGACGACATTTTCGTAAGTCGATGAAGTGGTGATCGTTGCCGATAACGTATTTTATTTCCCTGCCCCTTCTTCCGATAATTCTCTAGTTTTCTGTCACAACATTCCATCGCTGCAACTTATGGGACATTCAGCTCTACTATTTAGATGTAAAAAATATTATAAGAAGTCTCACACGTACTTGTTTATCGAATTTTTTGTGAATTGTGTTTTATTTAAAGAAAGGATGTGGCATAAATGCTCATTTTTAGAATGATATTTAGGTACCAAATTTCCGATAGTGAAATTGCAATGTAATATCGGGTCTTTGTATTAAACATGATGGAATATAATTTAAAAAAAAGTTAAAATTCCCATCACTTCACGGTACACGACTTCAAGACTTTAAGCTAATTTCAGTTAATATCTTAGGTGACGAGACAGACGAAGAGGCATTTATACGTTTGCTAAGGTCTCCCTTAGCAATACATTGATTCAATGTCTCAAACGCGCAGAATACCTCCAGTCTGGCTTCTACATTCGTCCAGGAAAGTGTTATTACGTAGTGAATTTCGCAGCAGAGTATAGCACCATTTTTATTTCTCCAGCTTGATGTATCGTAAATTGTCCATGATCTTTATGGTTAAAATTTTTTCATTGCGGTTTAGGAAATTTACTAACACAATTTTTATGGCGTTGGTTTCAAAACTGAAAGCACCACGAACCAACTATAACAATATATATATATATATATATATATATATATATATATATATATATATATATATATATATATATATATATAAGGGACTGAGGAAAAAACACACACACACACACACACACACACACACACACATATATATATATATATATATATATATATATATATATATATATATATATATATATCTGTGTGTGTGTGTGTTTTTTTTCCTCAGTCCCTTCTCTTTTACAAAGATAAAGTCTGTTCGTGATGTCTTCCCACTTTTGGAATCAAAATCTTTGAAAAATTACACCATGTGTGGTGTGTTTAGTTATTTCCGAAATACGTTAAGACATGGCACTGATTTCCTCTCGTGGTTAAACCTGTTATACATCTGTTAACATAAAATGAATTTTATTGTTATTTAAATTGAATCTTTATTTATATTTTGCCAGTAAATTATAAAACTGGGTCTATAATAAATACGAATAAAACTGGAAGAAAATAAGTTTATTTGCAATACCTAGTAAGAAACAGTTCTTAAGCAAAATATGTGCGTACACATGCGGTGCTTTGGCCATTTGGTGTGATTTTCCCAGACTTATTTAAGCGTTGTTTGCACGAAGCGAAGAAATATGCTGGAAGTAGAACTTTAGCAGGGCTTCTGAAAATTTGGAAGTGACCATGAAGGGACTTTATAGCTAGATGAGCCAGTGGACGGGACTTGTTTTCAATCTTCCCAAAAAAAAAAAAAAAATAGGATCATGATAACGACAGACAGGTTTCTTTGGACCGTCGCGTGTACTGTATCCGTAACCAAAGGCTGTTCACGCTTTCGAAATCAACCTTAGAAAAAAGTCACTGCCTCCTACCTGCATATGTTTTAACGGGCGCCTTGAGTGACATGCACCCAGTGAAGTAGGTTACCTTGAAAGGGACAGTATATCTCAAAGTCGAATAAAGAGTGCCAGGTAACCATTTCTGTTATCTTAAATTATTTCTTTCGCTTTCTGTTTTTTTTTCTTTCAATGCAATGAAGTGTAAAAGTGAGCAGATTTGTAAAATATTTACTTTTCAAAAAATTCAACAGTTTCACTTGATCGCCGCTTGAATGAAGTGATAACGCTAATGACAATGTTAATCTTACAAAAGGCGGAAGAATACACAACGTGCATACGTGTAAATCTTAAGCAGGGCTTTCAAAAGTGCTCATTTCACCGCGAACAGCCTGTAAACTCCCGTTGTGTCCCAGAAGGATGGCGTGCTGTGGTGCTCCCAGCGTCCTCGGACGGCAAAGAGGCTGGGAGCGGAATTAATTCAGTCTCGAGAAAGGAAACAAGACAAACGATCCCGCGGGGGGAGCGTGGGTGCTATTGTGCGTCTAGGGGAACTATTTTTTTTCCCCCGGGGGGGGGGGGGCGGAGTGGACCCCGGGCCGCAAGCGGGCTCCGGCAAACTTGCGCAGAAGGCGAAAGTGCTATCGCGCCGGGGAGAGACACACACACACACACGTACGTATAAATAAGTGTGTGGCGTGACGGTCGGTCGCATAACCTCTCGCCCGGGCGAGTGAACGCGCCAAGGTGCTCGCCTGCAGACATGCGTCACTTCGTGAGTACGCGCGGTATAGGCTGTCCACGCTAAGCTGAGCACTTGCGAGAGCCCGGCTTCCAAGATCTACTTGCATGCACGTCGCCCATTCTTCCGCCACGTGTTCAAACGGCTTTGCCATGGGCCTGATCACTTTGTTGCTGCATCGTTCAAAATGTATATTAAAATACCAGCAAAATAAATACTTACCCGTTTTATAATTCCTACGATAATATGCTTTAAGAAATTGGAAAGTAAAAGAAATCGAATGTTTGCCTAGCACCTTTAAATTCAACGTTAAGATATGGCACCGTTTTCCTTTCGTCATTACCAACCCCTTAAAATAGATGCTAATAAGGACAGTGATATCTTTCGAGGGTTGATTTCAAAAGTGCTCAATTGACAGTGGACAGCCTATACATAATTTTATAGTTTAGTTTATTTATTTTATCAACGTCCCTGTTTTGGAACAGGAATGACAACTAATTTTAACATAGGAAAGTAGGGTCATGCGCCATTGGTTTACCTGGGACTCGAACCTGAAACTCCTGGCTAAAATGTGACCTCTCGTCGATATCAGCGTCAAAGACCCGCACATCTGTGAAACAATACAATAAATATTAGGGCCATTTGTAGGAAAAAGTTTGGGGCAGTTCGCGATGAATTTATTTTGTGCTGATTATGTTATTTTTTTTAAATTACAATTATTAAATGTTATCTATCCTGCATCAATTGTAGGAATATTATATAGAGAGTGAAATATATGAAAATAATTTTGACCAGATTTGCCACACTATTTATGTTTTTAATGCAGTGAACTAATTAAATTTTTAGATATTTTACTTTCTTATATATAATTGTTTACTATATATATATATATATATATAGTAAACAAATATATACACACACACATATGATATGTAACTGGAATTTATCGACAAATTACGACAGCTGAGTCATAATTAAAAATAGGTAGAAACCGAATTCGTGCGCAGTCAGTTGTAATAGCATTTTGCATGAGAGTTATTTCTTACTGCGTGCTACCAACACACGTGTTATCTCACTGTTTTATTCATATTTATTATAAATGAAATATTAGAATTTATAAGTAAATATAAGAAAAAATTCTATCTAACGAAGAATGAGATGCTTTGATGTTAACAGGGGCATAACACGCTTACGATACCTGGTATATTTAGCAAATAACTAAATACGTCCTACATAGGGTGATTTTTTCAAAGGTTTGATTAAAAAATTGCGAAGGGACCGCGAATATACTATACTCAAGCTGTCTGTTAGTCTGACTGGTGACAGTCAATATGTGATTCCCTGCAGGAAGAGTTAGTTTTTCCTTCGCGCATGAAATTGTGTCGCTGCTGTTGTAAGATTCTTGTGCATTTTACACAAAATGGTTGGTCCCGGACAGTTGCAACGAGTGGAGAATTTTTTTTTGTAATTAAGTGCATTGCTTAATAAACAGCATCAAACGTTCATAACTCGTGACGGCAAATAAAATTTCGAGCAAAATTAGGTTGGCTATCCCCGTTATTTTCTTTACGAATGGAGGTATTAAAGAGATTCGGCTCTTTTAGGTTGAAGATCCTGTTATATAACCATGTTCGGAGAACACTAGTTTAATTTCACTTCGTTTCCCATGTTTTGCTAAAGATAAAATTAAAAAATATCGACATCTGAGGGCTTATATCTTCCTTAACATTCAATTTAGGTAGAAAGCGTCCTATTCATTTCCATTCGAGTTTGCACGAATAAACCGCCTCACAAAGTTTGTTGGCTGAATTCTGTTTAATACTGTATAGGTTGTGTGTGTTCGTGTGTGTGTGTGTGTGTGTGTGTGCATATATATAAAGTTGAATTTAAAAAATTTCTAAATCTTGTTTTTAGACATTTGTACAGGTAGACTTTTACACCAGAGAGCAGATTAATGCGCTATTGAGGAGTCCTCGAAAATACATTTAACACCTTTCACTCTTTATAGGAGTCGAATTTTGAAAAATTGTTCTTAGGGGGTACCTGCAGCCAAAAGGAAAGCCATCCCTAAACATTCGTTCTTTAGCATTAATTATTTGGGCTAAGCGTTGATAAGTGATTGATTCAGTAAGTCAATTAATCATTCAGTTGGGACACTTCATTTTATACAGAAAGATACGGCATGGAATGGATGTCTGCCGACTCGGAAGGTGATCCCTCGTAAAAAGTAAAAAATTGGTAGAATATGCATGTGTTCTATATACAAACGTGCACGAACTTAATTTTATATTATGGCCACTAACTTTATACGCAATTTTCAATGAATTGAGAGTTGGGATATAGTGTCGAGTCAACGTGCATAGTAACCAAGTTTTGTGTTGCGGCACGTAATTGGTTTCTCGCAAACAGAACTGTCCGATCTACAAACTTGAGAATTACCTAGACAGCTGTCAAAATCACGTTTTGTAACAACGGCTAGGCCATTTATTTAAATTAAGTTTCCCAAAAAATCCGAGTTTTCATTCACTGCGATAACATTTAACGTAACCTGAAAATATTCCTGTAGCCTTGTAAATATGAATACTCAGGAGACAATCAAAGGGGTCCTTCGTGAAAGGAAAACTGCAGCTGCTTGGTGTGGTACACACAGGAGAAGCAAAGGGCAGAAAGCTATGTAATGTAAACACACATTCAGTTCGTGCTCCTAGGTAATAATTTATTTGCATATTTAATTGCTCATTTTTTAAACGTTACTTGCTTGAGGGGAAGGGGGAGGTGGCGGGGGAAGTTGCTTATACACATTATTCCGGACGATACCGCTGGTTGGAGGGTTTTCTCGGAGCTCTCCCGATCCCCCCCCCCGGCTCCTTCATTCCGGCGCTGCTCCATACTCACCAGGGTGAACCTCATCGGATCTCAAAGACCTCGACGTTAAGATCCATCCCACATCTCTTCACCTATTCACTCTTTATTAATCTACGTTTACTTACAAAAGCGGCACAGAGAGCATGGCTTACGCGGCAGTTTAACTTGACTCTTGGACCAAAGAATATCTAGCGATTGCACGTTGCCAGTGAGATACAGTCTATTCACGGTTTAATCATGCTTTTTGAACCAAATCTTTGTAAGAAGCGTTTGGTTATTTCCTAAATATGTCACGTATGACAAACGTATTATACCTCTGTTAATATAAGGCATCTTATCTTTGGTTAATTTTAACTAACACACATATATAATGTATATATCTTCTATATTTAATTTATAATTTGTATCAATATAAACAGAGTTGGCAATGCCTAGTAAGAAACAGTTATTATGAAAAAATATATTATTACAGGCTGTTCACGGTAAAGTGATCACTTTTGAAAGCCCTGTTTAAGATCTACTTGTATGCACATTGCGTATTCTTCCGCCTTATGTAGAATTAACATTGCCCTGGGCCTCATCACTTTATCCCTGCGTCGGTCAAATGAAACTGTCTAATTATTAGAAAAGTAAATATTTTACAAATCTGCTTATTTTTACACTTTGGCGAATAAAAAAAAAGCGAAAAACAATTTTAATCATCACCAATAGTTAACTAACACTTTTTATTCGACTTTAAAATATGGAACTACTTTTCTTCCATCGTTACCAACTTTACTGGGCGCATGTTTCTCAGCACGCCCATTAAAGTATGTGCAGGCAAAGGTAGTGACTTTTTTCTAAGGTTAATTTACGAAAGTGGTCACTTTATCGCGAACAGCCTTTACACTTGTTCGCGCGCGAATGCAGCGCGTTGTTCCTTTGGTGTGATATCGTAGCTAAGTGTTTGCCTGAGGTGGAGGGATAACCTGGAAGTAGAACTTCAGCAGAGCTTCAGAAATGTCGGAAGTAATCGTGAGTGGACTGTATCAGACGCGTCGTCGCTGTGCGCACGCGGGTTACCCGCTGCAGTGGAACTGGACTCACAAGCGCGGCCCGGCTCGTGAAGCCCATGCGACCTTGCTGGGGTAAGAAGCGTAAACTCCAAACTACCTGTTATCTTCCAGTGTTTCTCTTCAGTTGGTAGGCGCTCGCGCTGTATGCGGAGAGGCAGTTGTAAGACATCGAACCTGTGGTATCCTTGAAGTAGCATGGGTATAAAATCAGGTTTTGCAGGATTTATAAACGTTTCACTGCAGAGGGATGTTCTCGGAAAGAATGTCGCACGTCGTATCAAAAGTGTTTTTAGTCTGATTTTCTTCTTTAAGAAAGGTTCATATTAATATAAACCTATACACACATATCGACCCTGTATACAGAGCCGTCCAACTTAACTTCTTCACCTCCGATCGTCGCAACCGATATTACTAAACAAAATATTATTACATCGAAGGGGACGTCATACGACGTTGTTAAGTTTTTGTATGAGTACATAAGTAGACGTAACTTTTGAAAAACTCGCCCCATGTATGACGTGTTTGACTGTTTCCTAAGTATGTCATTATCACAAGTGTTTTATATGTCTATTATAGTCAAACATCATATTTTTGGGTTAATCTAATTATTACTTATACTACGCGTAACAATTATAATATTTGATTCATAATTAATGTAAACGATTTGTATCAGCAGTGAACGGTGCCCTCCCGATGAACTCTTGACCTTGTTGTAGGACTCACTGGCAATATTCCATTCGCTGCCGAAAGTCACTGCCGGGTAGCTTTTGATGCAATGACACATGTTAATGATGCCTGTGCAGAATTCGCAACACACTCGTTTTACCAATTTCAGTCTGTCGTTCCATTTCGCGAGAAATGGAATGAGGATTTACTGCAATAGCTTCAAGTACTGCAACTTCAGCTACTTCGTTTGTGTTGCTCTTGCTTCGATTCACTGCCATGGGGAAAGGCTGCCAGTCTCTCGACGTTTTGCCTTCACCACTCTCTTTTATCCCGTACAGGCAGGGAAAAAGAGAGTAAAAATCAGTTATGGAAACAGCTCCCAGGCGCTACCCTGGGAATCCTGTACAAGAATGTTGCTTTGCAGCTTAAAATATGTTTGATGGGTGCGGAGGGGGGAGGGGGTTAGCTTCTCCTCGCCTCCGCAATCTAATTGAGAACCAACTGGGTGGCCAAGGTTCCTCACAAGGAGCCGATCTACCCCCGCGCTGAGGGAGTAGCGTCCCAGTGATGTAAAATGGCTGTGGTCGACGTTTTGCGGCAATGTTAGTGAAGGTTGGACGGAAAGGACGGTATCCAGTAAGTTTAGGAAAACGTTCGCGATAAAACTCTTGGGCTATTGTAGCATTTTGACATTCTCCGTAAATCAAAATCATGCCGACCATTTCTTCATTTGCGAAACCCATCGTACGTGCCTATGAATAACGGAAAAATGTTTGTATTTTATATCATGTACATACTGTAATCCAGCGCAATTTAACCTACCTTTTTTTCTGCCTCAACAAACACCTTGTCCGTTCCCTCAACAGATTTTCGAGCAACGAGCACATTTTGAACGTTTACAGTACAACAACACTTGCAGTGCTTTACCTTCTCGATGTCCTGCACAGAACTAAAGCAGTAAAGGTTATGCTGATCTGGCCATCAGTGCGAATGTAGACATGTGCAGACGTTGAGAACCTTATAGAGGGGTGCGTCAGAGTGTATTTCCTATTACGTGTGACCTTCCTAACGATGACAGAAATAACAGGGTAGACAGAAATTGTAAATATACCAGACAACTAGTCCATTGCAGTGAAAACACTGATTGCTTCCCATTTTTATGGTGGATTTGCGCTTCGTATCTTGCTATTTACTTTATGTAATATTTGTGTGTCGTATTTTTTACGGTATTATCGATTGATATGTAATTGGAGGTGAAGAGATTAAGGGGATCACCCGTATGCATGTCTGTATATACAACGCAAATAATGGCGCATTTTAACACCGGTGCAGCGCAAAGAAAAGAAAACTGTGAATAAATAATAAGGGTCATTTTGTGTTATGGCTAACCGTATTGTCGCAGCGGCCCCCATGAATCTAGTGCATAACGTTGCAGATATGGTGGCAAAACTTAACGCAGCGTTTACAACAGTTGATGAGGAGATGCTGAATAATAATGAGCGAGGTAACATTCTGTGGCTTGCAGTCGCATGTCAGCGAAGGGACGGTGGGAACTTTGAACATGTGACGTAACAAAGTGTTTTGTACTGTTATTGTGGACAGTTAGTTTGGATCTTATGTTTGTATTGTAAGTGGTTTGGATTAATGTGTATTGTCATTACATTATGTATCACATGTAGAACTTTACAATTTATAATTTACGGCATTCATCACAGCCATACTATGTAGCTGGTGGTGTGTCCAACACACGATCATACGTTACCTTTTAGGGGTTCCACTGAGACTAAACGGTTGGCAATAATAACAAATTATCCATATAGTTCCGCCTCAGTTTTTATTACTCTAAGGAGACGCGGTATTATTATCCACGATTTTTTTACACTGTGTGTGTGCTTGTTTGTGTATTCTGTACCAAATTATATTTTAATAAATAGTTGTATTTAAGTAAATATTCTATTATTTTTTTAAATTAGCCAATTTTCCCGAGGTAAATAACAGTTTTGGTAATGTGTAAGTTCACAAACAATAACATTTTACATTTGTAAAATACAATTTAACATATTCATCGGATTAAAAATACTTGGTTCATATTGTTATAAATATTCTAGGGTAATAACACGAGTAAATTTGTTTAACTATTCTAATTATACTGATATATAAGTAGAAAATTTACATTTGATCTATTTTATTTAACTGGTTGTAACCTAAGCTGGATTTAAAATTTGTATGATACTCAAGAGAAAATTTAATGATTGATTAATACAGATGGAAAAGTAAAGTGCTTTACTTGAATCTGAATAAAGATAAATGCTGGTAAGAGAAACTATTGATTTTTTTATGTATATTGTTATCCTTTGACATTAATCACTTTTGGTGACATGATCAGTTGAAAGTTACTGCAGTGAAGAGTGTCTATTTTTATGTCTATATATTAATTCAAAATTTGCAATAATTAAATTACTAGCTAATTTAAAAATGAATGCTTTGTTTTCATGAGATTCGTAAATATCTGGTTTCTAAATGAAAGCTCAGTATCAGTTTATGTTCTTATTTAAAGAAAGTTCTTACATTTTTTCGAAGACCGACCAAAGATTAATAGGTTTCATTTCTAGGTACCGCAATTATTTAATAAAATTCTAGCAACAAAATAATCTATTCTACTAAATAAAATAGAAGTGTGTCTGTGATTTTCGAATTTTTCACTTTTAATTATTTTTTTCATATAGTATAAATGATAACTAAGCCATATCTAATGTTAATTTTTTTCGTGACTGTCTGTCTGTCCGAACGGATTTAACTCAAAAACCGCTTAACGTATTAACATCAAATTTACACATAATATAGATAATAACCCCAGGACCAACTTAGTCTGTTTCATCGAGATATCTCAAACGGTTCCGGAAGAAATGATGATCAGGGATGTAAATAGGTACTAGATTAAGCTTTTCTTAGGATTAATTACTGCATTAAAAAACGTTGTTTAAAAAAATCAGTCATTTATCCTTTCTTTTTGGTCTGTGGGCTGTCCACCTTTCCTTAAAAAAAGCTGTAGTGACCCAGTGGCTAGAGTTATTCCAAGTGGGGCCACAGTGATCCAGTGGATAGGTATATATAAAGTGGGGCCGCAGTAGCTCAGTGGCTAGAACACCCGATAAGGAGGCTGCAGAAGCTCAGTGGCTAGAGAACCCAATAAGGGTACCGCAGAAGCTTAGTGGCTAGAGAACCCAACAGTGGGGCTGCAGCTCGTCAGCGGCTAGAGCACCCAATAGTGAGGTCGCAGCTGGTCAGTGGCTAGAGAACCCAATAGTGGAGCCGCAGTAGCTCAGTGCCTAGAGAACACAAAAGGGGGGCCGCAGCTGGTCAAAGGCTAGACACCCATTAAACCTGAAAGAAGAAATATTAGTATTTTAAACATAAAACCTTAGTGAAAAAATGATGGGCTTTATTTTAATAAATTCATAAAACCTAAGAGAAGCGAAATTTCTATCACAAAAATAAATAAACAAGTCCTAAATTTCATGCGAACGAAGTCGCACTGGCCAGTTTGTATATTAGAAATTTATGTAATTTCATAGGCATATAATGAATATGTGACGGCACTTTCACCTAATGTGAAAAACTACGGTTTTAAATTGAATTTATTAAGCCTCATTAACACCAGTTACAGGTATTAAATACTTTAAAGAATTTACTTGAAATAGTGTTTGTGAAAACTAAGCCAATCATTTATATTAATAACATCTTAAATGATAATTTATAAAGCATGTTGGCCAGGCTAAACCATTAACCTGATGTAATCTTCATTCAGTAAAGTTATTTCTATAGTGTATTCATGGTTTCTTCGCTCTTTTTTGAATAGAACCTTTGAAAAATCACCCCATGTAAGACGAGAATGGTTTTTTCGAAATACGTCACGTATCACAAGCTTTTACAATAACCTTATTATAAAAGTATTTCATTTTGGGTTTAATTGAACTTTTACTTATATTTGCACTACAAATTTGAATATTTAATTTATAATTAATAAAAAAACAGATAATATGTTTGTTGGCAATGCTTAGTAAAAGATTTTTCATATGCAAAATATTATTAGACTGATTGCACACGAATGCGGAGCGTTGTCCCTTTGGTGTGGTTTTCTAGATTTATCTAAGCTTTGTTTTCATGAGGTGGAAGAATGTTCTGAAAGTAGTTTATCAGGGGTTCAGGAGAGCTTGAAGATACCGTAATTGGACTATATATCCACAGATAGCGATGTGACAATACTACTGCTTCTGCATTATATTCTTCAAAGAAGTATAGAAAAGTTAACTTTTGGGGAGGCTGTCTTGTGAAACAGCTGATTTTGGATAACCCAAAGCTACTTACAGACTTGCTGTAAGTAAATACCTCATATGAAAAGGGAGAACGGAATGTCAACATTACAACAGAGATGAATGGCACCTTCTTTGGATTAGTGTTTTATAGTTATATTTCTAAATCATATGCAATGTTGTGTTTGACAATATTTGGAAAAGTGTTGCGTGAACATGGCGAGAGATACGAAAAACTCAAAATGAAGGAGCGTCCATCATGCCAGCAGGGCTTTCCTTTCAAAGTACGGAATTATCAGCAGATTTATGCCTACAGTGGACTCTTCAGAGGTCATGCTCGGGTATAGTATCACGCTCATGTTGCCAGGAGGCAGGACAAAATTGATAGTTGGCACCTGACCTCGCAAAAAACTCACGTAATTTTGTATTCTGTCCAACTTGATTTATGAGCTCCATCTTTCAGATTTCTTTTTGTAGCGCTATGGACTCCAAAACCACGTGCATGCGCTGAAAAAAATCAACAAAGAAATAACAACAGAACTGTTTTGTAACCGTGGTCCAGGAAAGCAGCAAACATATTCCCGCATTAGCATTGGAGTTTTCTTCTGGGTAAAGTTGTAATCACTGTTTGTCTGTTGTTTAGTGACTAGTTTTGCTGCTTTCCGCATTGCGATTTGTCTCACCTCCACACTTCGGAAGGCAATGACAAACCGCTGCAAAAGTTTTTTTTTGTCGAGAGGACCAAGGGGCAACACGATTCTCATCACCCCAATGCGACGATGTCTGGGTTTCCTTCCATACTTTAAACTGTCAGCTTATAATCAGCTGTTGTGGGAATAACGCAAATTTTGTAGAAATTCTTATACTATATAGCAGAAACCTACTACTCTTTTATACGGACTGTATGTATAGCTGCAGCACCAAATAGGGCTAAAATAGGATGGAACCACAAGTGTGATGTTGATGATCGAGGTGGCAACAATTATGATATGGGATAGATATGAGAACCCCAGCTATAAAATAAACATTACGTTGTAGTATAGGATGTTTAGAGCAAACAGTCTTCCTTTTAGAGGAATGGTAATATTTCAATATTTTGGTTGGCTCGATCGTTGGACAATATTTTCCCGGGGAAGCCGGTGGCCTAATAAGTCTGCAGGATTCCAATAAGAATAGTTATAAAAACAAGGTAGTGGTCTCAGTATATCTCACTGGGAAATTATAATGGGAGGTGGTGAGAGGGCCAGATCCGGCTTCTGCCGTGAAACATTGAATGTATAGCTGAGCATAAAATAATGCACAGGTGAATTGACAACTTTCAATGGACCAACACTTAGATGATACTACTGTGGTCTGGTTATCTCAAACAGCCTGTTATTTGACAGAATAACTTATCTAAGCACAAGGAATTAAGTCTGGCATGGAATGACCTGGTTTACAGGATGATTCTCGCTTAGTTGATTGACAGTGCACACATTGTGGCGACTAACACATTTGAGAAGGTCGGGGGCTGTCTCCCCTTTTGCAAAACGTATCGGTGCTGGAATATGCCATCTCCGAGAGTATGCTAGAGTGGACTAGTCCGGAATGGATTTGCGCAGTTATAGAACAGTCCTCGGACCCTACAAGGCAGTAATTGAGAATGAGCATATAGCAGCAACCGGTGAGTGTTCCTGTGGTTTCGGCGAGCGACGGCGTCGTTTGTTGGTAGCACGGAGGCAGTGACTCGTGTTCCCGGACAACTATGGGGATCCATCGGGGTGACCACAGAGGAGTGCTGCGGCATCGGATTTGAGGTTGAGGAGTGCATCTTACAGTGACATACCGATGTTGCACTCCAATTTATAGTACTGGACTTTATAATTTTTTGGACAATACTATGTAATTATTAAACTGATAATGTAATAATATATATCGAGTTACAGCTAATTATTTGTGCTGAGTGCTGTAGTACAGAAAATGATACACATTGTGAAATTCATAGCTGTATCGATATTTGTAGTTTCCCAAAATAATTGCAAATATAATTTACCTTGTTAGTTTAATCAAGAGCTACAAGGACATCAAATCGTACTATCAAACCACCTGATTGCTGTCCGTGCATTGCCCTCTTATTTTTCATGGGTAGAGACATTTGATTCATACAGCTATACTTTTATGTCAATGTATATATACCATGTAAAATCAACATATTTCCCAGCAGTTAGAACTCATGAAATTTGTTTTGCAGGTACTGACCGTATCGCTCGTGGCGGCATGCGTTCTGGGGCAAGAGAAGCCAAAGCAGGCATCACAGAGCAATCCTCCATCGCCGAAACCTGCTGAACAGACGCAGGGACCTGAGACTATGAGACCAGCGAAGGAGAGTTCGCCGGCTTCTTTGGGCACGTTGGTCAACGAGTTTCCCCCATACAACGTTCACCTTGCGGCACCCTTTCCCTTTGTCGGCGCCTTCTTTCCTTTGAATGGCTTCGACCCCTATGTCGGCGGTGCAGGGTTCAACACACTGGGAGACTTCTTCCAACCACAGTTCCCACTACCACAGAGCGACTCGGCGGGACAGGTAGTGGCCGGCGCCTCGACTCTACGTCAACCGGGAGCAGGTTCCGACTCGCCAGGAGCAGGTTCTGACTCGCCAGGAGCAGGTACCGACCTGCCGGCCACCGAGAGCAGTCCCCTCCAACAGGGCCCGCTTCCGACTCAACCTTCCCCCTCGACGCTGCCTGCCGCATCCAGCAGCACCCCTCGAGTGATACCTCAGCTGCTGTCGTCGATTTCTCGACTGTCTGGCAGTGCTGCTTCTTCTTCAGCATCTGCTTCTGAAACTTCTGCTTCTTCTCGAGACAGCCCCTCTTCTCAAAGGGGTCCTTCTGGCGGCCCCGCACAAGAACCGACGCAAGTCGCCGCAGGCCTCCAAGTGCCCGCCTTCAACCTGGGACGATTCCAGCAGTTCGGTGGTTTCGATGGTCAGCATCTGGCAGGGAACATAGGGATAATAGAACCAGTACAAGGCTTCCCTGAAGCTGTGGGAAGTTTCTACAATGGGCACCTGGCTGGACATGGACTCTTCGGGCCGATCTTCTGAGCAAAGTTTCTGATGCATTTGTTAATTGATATTATTTTCATAGTCCTACTTCGTTTAATAATTCTAGTCTGTTTTTGTAATTTTGTTATGTTTGTACTGCCACACATTTTTATGATTATTGTAGAGATATAAAAAATATTTCATATATATTTTATTTCCTATCAAAAGCACTTCATATTTTTACATTAACTTGTTTTACTTTTGCCATCTTTGAAGGCCACGATAAATATGAAAACTCATGTTACCATGATGACTGACAGTTACATGACAAAATTCACAAATGAAATAAAGTCATACAAGTAAATTAATTAATTTATACTTTGAGCGAACAAAAGGTATCCACAACTGTTTTTTTCTCTCAAAAGGAATGTTTTCTACAGTTATGTTCTACGTTACTCTTGATGTTCCAAAATCATATTCCTCCAAGGATTTAGTTGTCCGGGTGCTACATCAGCCATAATAGAGTAGGCTGCCAATATTGGTAAACATTATCCCTTCAGGTTTCCACTCAGAGTTATCATTCAGTAAACCATTTCTTCAAAATTTACTCTCTGAAATAATTTTTGCAGTATCCCTACAGTATCCAACTTGATCATTTCCTCTTGATTTGATTAACATTCACAAAACAATTATGTATTTCTTTCTGTCTTCGATTGTAGTATCGTTAACTAATGCACAGTAGATTGCGGTAAGAGGGGTTCTGGGCTAGAATCATATGTAAGGTAAAGATGAATGTGTTGTTTTCTAACTAAATTCTAAGCCTCACCTCCCTCCCACCCACCACAATTTTCATTCCGGCAAAAATCAAGGGAGTTAAAATGCAACAAATAAAATATAGTTTTTAAATTTCCTATACAGTTATTCAATTCTTCCTGTAATATTTTCACAAGCCTTATTCTTCCTCCCCTCCTCGCCCATCCCGGATGGGTTTAATATGAATATGTTCAGCATATTTTAGAAGATAATTCTGAATTGGCCGAGCGAGGTGGTGCAGAGGTTATACAGTGGACTAACATTTGTGAGGAATAGGGTTCGATTTCCTGGCCGGCCACCATGGATTCGGTTTTCCTTGGCAATTCGAAAGCACTTACGACAAAAGTCGAAACAGGTTCTTATCTAAGATCACAGCAGATTCTTCCCTCATTAATGCTTGTCCAGATAACGTATTCCGTCTCTGATGACCCCATTCTTGACAAGACATTAGCTCACTAAACTATAATATTTTTGTTGCTTCCTTTGTTGTGGATATCACTGATTTTATTTGTTTTCCCCCACAAATCTTATTACTTCTAGAATTTATATGAAGATCCTAGTAGCTACAACAATTTTTCTTATAGTGTCTTCAAGCGTGACTCCCTCTCTTCTTTCTCTTGCGCTATTAGTAAACACACTCGTTTGCTTAACATTAATTCTTTTCCCGCAGTCTTCACAACATGTTTAGTCTTTCAGCATCTCATATATTGTATCTTCGTTATCATAAACAATATTCATTCCAAATTGTCACATTCGAAGACCAAGACACCTGGTATTTATGTTAACCTGAAATGCAACATTTTAGAATTACTTAGGTTACAAAATTTGTTTTTAGGTAAAAAACTCGCTGACAATGGATTAGCGTAACTGAAACGCACAAAAATACAAATTTCGTTTATGTTTATACGAGCTCTCTTTTTCAAAACAACACTGAACATGCAAACTTTTAAAAAGCACACTCTCTCACTTATATCTTCGGTAAGGTTAAATGTCTTATACGAGATTGTATCAAAATCTGATATTCTTTAAACCCCTTTGTAAAAAACCTTTTCCTTTAGAATAATAACATCAGCATCCAAAAATCAATTTTATACAAGCGCTTCGTCTAGGAGCTCAGCCAAAATCAAGTCTTGCATCAACTAATATACCTAACTCCTCAAGGGTAAAAACTTCCTTAAGATGGCCAGTAAGTCTGAGTAATCTGAAAGTCCATTGACTGGAAATATGGCTGGCAGGTCTTCTATTCCTTCCATTAATAACACACATTATATTTCTCCACCAGATTTTGCCTGAAATGTTCCGTGTCATACTCCTCAATAGGGCATCTAATATTTTCTCGTTCGAGTGAAGATTCATTTTCTCCTATTCAGCATTTTGCGAGAGTTAACACGCCGTAACGCCTTGCACTTAAGGAACTGGTAAACACGCGAATTCTTTACAGATCTGCAGGTTTTCACTCCATAGAGTACTTTTTCTCTAATTCCTGGTCTGCCTCATCCAATAACTTACTTGTCCTAGTTAGCTCTCTACACAGATCCATCTTTCTTCCTGCAGATATTCCTCGCACACTTTCCAACAATTCAGAAACTACCCCTATTTTCAAGCTGCCATGAAAAATAAATTCTCTTTACAAATGATTCATCTGTTGAACACCCACCTTCCATTGTTAAATATTTTTGGGGTGAGAAACTTTGTGTATTTGTGGGGACCCAGTCGAGTCTCCTCCGTAATGATGTTGATTGCGTACTGGTTGACAAAGAAATGGATTTTGATTTCGTGTCACAGGTATGACACAAGTACAAATTTGTTTAACCCTTCTACCGGATATTAATTAAAGGTGGACTCACAACCATCCGTCGCATCCGTCAGTCGCTCGTCTCGTCCGTCAGGCGGTCCCGTGATCTTCAACCAATCGCAGGGCAACTTTTCTGATCGATCAATCCCTCACATATTTCTCAAATTTTAACTTTCGACAGACCAACGGATGGGCCACCGTCTTCTAACGACATACCGTAAATGCGAATACGCACTTTTAAATAAAATGCAAGGCGGTGGATTTCAGTATATTATCTTTGATTGTAGATTCAGGAATTTGAAATGAAAACAATAATTCAGTACAAATTGTCTTCACGTAAAAAAATTATTTACCCAACATTTTTCTTTCTTGAAAATGTATTTCCAACCAAAATACACCTCCAACTAAGGAAAGATTACGATTTTAAGTTGCCACGCTGAAATTTTGCCGTACAGAAGGATCGACGGACGACGGATTGTTGCGAGTCCTTTCAACTGACGGATGAAAAAACAGACGGATGACTGACTGACGGACGGGTGACTGATGGGTCGACGGATGGTTGCGAGTTCTATACCGTAACGTATACTTTGATATGCAGTCTACCCGTTAAGTTGTCGGGGAATAAAATAAAATAAATCTGAGCCTTGGCGTTTGAATTGCGAGTTATAGCTAATGAAGTTTTTTTTTTTTTTTTTTTTTTTGAGTAGTTTTGGGCATCTTAATAACACAATTTTAAGGTTGAAGTGAAGAAACTGCCTATGGAGCACTGCATCCGACTATACAATGTGAAGAACTTACAAAAAAGTAGTACAGACCCTACAAAAATTGTCAGAAATGTGTGAATATGAAAGAAGAATGTATATATTTTGCTACATAATAAAATATTTTACTAAAATATACTTTTTAAATATAAAAAAATAATCGATTGAATTAGTCTGAATTTTTAACAAAATTTAAAAACATTTCCATTCTCGAAGCAAACTTCTTCAAGAAAGATCGTCATAATATTTACTGTGATCATGTGTAATAAAATCAGAGTAATAATGTATCATATGCATTTTGTAATTAACTTAATTTACGTCAGTTTCAGCCGTAAATGTTTGTGACAAATTAACGCATATAAAATAATTATATAAGAATTATTTCCTACATTATTATCACAATTTTCTTACATACAATCATAGTAAATATTATGGCGATATTCCGTAACGAAGATTTTTGTGCAAATTCTGCTTCCTGAAGCATCCATAATGGAAATGCGCTTATATTTTTTCTGAAAATACAGACTATTTTAATCGATTATCGTTATACATTTAAAAAATATACTTCAGTAAAATATTTTATAATGTTGAAAAATATATACCTACATTCTTCTGTCATATACAGCATAAAGCGCGCATTTCTGACAATTTTAAAGTGTCTGTAATACTTTTTATGAGTTCTTCACATTGTATAGTCAGATGCAGTGCTCCACAGGCAGTTGCTTTACTTCAACCTTAAGTTCCTAATAATGCCACCGTTGTACTTGGATGAAGTATGAATAGAGACACGGATATTTCGCGGTTTCATTTTGCAACACGCTAGGCTCCACGATCGATTGTGCCGTATCTCAGTTGCTCATTGGTTGTCGCCCCAGTTTTATCGCAGAACAGGCAGAACAGGTATTTGGTTCTAGTTTTCTTGCAGGCCAGTTATTGGTTCAAACTGTGATCCAATTGAGGCAGGAAGTCACATCGAACATGTTTCAAGTCTAGCTTGTCCTCAAATGAACTCGCGATATTTTCATGTCCCTAAGTGTGAACAAAGTGATAAGGCTTGTGAGAATGCCAATTTACATATCGCAAAATAATACAGGATCAGGATAAAATAAAATCTTAGACAGGGCTTCCCGAAAGTGCCCTATTACAGGCTAACAGCCTACAATGCAAAACTGCATTAATATTTTTCGCCAACCGGCGGACGTCTGTGAGTATTTGAGGAGTTAGATTTGAGGGCTGCAGACCCCTGTCCCTCCCCCCTCCCCCGAAATTGTAGTATTATAATAAAGTTGTACGTCCAAATAAAAAGTTTTAGAAAACCATTTGTGATAATTTAAAATGATTTCTTTCGCTTTCTGTATTTCTTAATGCATCGAAGTGTAAAAATGAGAAGATTTGTTAATTATTTACTTGTTTAATAATAATTTTACAGTTTCATTTGACCGACGCATGAATAAAGTGATGAGACCCACAGCAATATTAATTTTGCGTAAGGCGGAAGAATACACAACGTGTATACAAGGAGATCGTAAGCAGGGTTTTCAAAAGTGCTCATTTTGCATTGAACAGCCTATAACAATCCTCTCATACACTGAAGAAAACATTCTGAATAAGCCACTCGTGGACTTGGCAGGAAGTGAAAGGTAAGTTATCCAGCTAGTTCCGTCTGTCATTTACTGCAGGAATTGCGTGCCGTGCTGTCGTAACATCCGGGCATGACAAGCGTCACATAATACACGCACGGTTTACTAGTTACTCACGTAACTAGAATCATTTTACGTGCCCTTTTCAGTTCGAGTAAATCCCATCCCGTATAAAAACATTTGGTGGTAAACTCTTCATTTAATTAATTTGACTCGTTATTTTAACATTTATAAAATAAATTTTTTAAAACAAAATACGATATAATCAAAACTCTGAACTGCTGCGAGAATCAGAAATAATAACACTTTCATTGAACATTTCTGTCAGTGCTCCTGTTTGACCATTATAAAGTTTACAGTTTTCTAAAATACTGGCGTTAAATATTTTATTCACAAATTTTCGCGGAAGTAGGACAGAAAAACATTTTTCCATCAGTTGTCTTGGAAACGCCTAAAAATGTGCCGGGCTGTGGAATTTAAATATTTAAAAATATCACTTTCTTATTTACTTTTTAATTCCTCTCACGGCTTTTACATTTGAACACGTGCATAATATAAACGGTATTATAATTCTGCCCTGGCGTGATATTTCGTGGCAAATATAAAGGATGCAATTTTATAGACAGACAAAACGTGCCCCAGCCGAAAATAATCTGCCAATAGAAATATAGAGTAAGATGCCAAATGCTGATCTTATGAATATATTTAACGTAATTCTAGAAATAGCAGAGAAAATGTAACACACTATAGTAACTTGTATACAATACAATATAAAATCTCGACTTTGCTGCAATATTGCAGTTTATTTGAGATAGAATCTGTCACTGAAGGTGATGGCTGTCATAATTAGCAGTTTATAGCTTGAAATCAAAAATACAGTGGACAAAATATGAAATAGAATGATCGTCTTGTGTGCATGTTCACAGCATAGCTCACGACAGTTATAGTTGATTCACGATAACTTCGGCCTTTTCTGAAGCCCTGCCAAATTTCTACTTTGGTTACTGATTACGTATCCTTCCGCTACACGTAAACATAAACATTGCCATGTGAATTCTACTCTTATAACTGTCAAATGCGTTGGTTGCTGTTTACAGCTGTTCAAAGAATGCTGTCATATTTCCTACGAATGTTCACAATTTAGGCCTATAACAGTATTTAGGTCGGCTTTATAACTATTTGTTACACACGATATAGCACGTTACACATAATACACATTCATATTTAGCCACTACGGTGTTTGTTACAACTGTGGCGGAAACAACAGTAGTATTTGACCAGTTGTTATTAACATGTGTTTGGAATAAAAATTAAAACGAAGGGACAACCAGTCCAACGAAATGACACAGTAAATTCAAGCACGTAACTCGTGTCGCTTGTTTATTGTACATCGACAAACGTAAAAGATAGTGGTGAACATGGAAACACATAGGCCTATCGTAACATTTTTCCGCTAATATTTACTTACTGGTTTATAGGTTTATTTTATTATTTATTTAAATTTATCTGGTTGGGCTAAGTATTTTTTTTTGGGATTGTGGCAGACATTCAAATCACAGAAACGTAAGCTCGTTACACAACTGTGTTTCAAACACCTAGCGCGAAGGTTCAACGTTGTGATAAACATACGTGAATATAAATAATTAACTTCGTCATAACATCAGTTCATGGTTAAAGCGTATAAACTTTGCACATATTTAAAATCCACACTCATCTGGCCTGCGCAACGATTACAACACAGCCACCATAGACACATTGTAACTTCCCTAGGATGTTTCAAAAACACGAATACGAACTTAAGGCTTCGTTCAGAAACACGCCGTGTCATTGACATGTCGCCACACCACTGCAAATCGTAAGGCAAGGCAATATAAAAACGGGTATAATCGCCCGCCTCCCACCATATTGGGACAAGCGCGTGGCTAGGGCACGCCAAGGACTAGGGGCAAATTGATCAAATTCTAGATTCTCCTTTCCACACCACGTCTGCCAACCATTTGAATTTGTAAGTGTCGCGCAAAGAGCTGTGTCTCGTCATCGCATCTAAAATATGTCGTTGCATCTAAATAACATATCATACGTATTTAAAGAGTAACATCTCGTTCCAGTTGTAAACTACAATTTCAAACTTCATTATTGTTGCTGTAATTATTATTAAATGTGCTGAAATGATAAATAAAATGTATACTTTTCTTGATACACAGGTGGTACGATCTTCCCGAGAGAGAGAGAGAGAAGAGAGAGAGAGAGAATAGAGAGAGAGAGAGAGAGAGAGAGAGAGAGAGAGAGAGAGAAAAAACGAGAAAGAGCGACACGCTCTGCTTCGTGCATTGAACCTTTATTCAGGACGGGAAAGAAAACACCAGCCTTCTCACGGGAATTTGCACGGATATTTTTAACTGCAGCAATGAAATGTGTTTCCGTCAATGCTACCTAACAATACAAATATATCAATTGGTAACAATTAACTTAAATAGTATACATAAAAACGAGGTTAAAAAATATTGTAACTGTGAACTATTTCTTACCGGCCATTGACAACACGTCGCTGCTCTCGCTGTTGTTAATTCGTATTTAATACGAAATAAATATTACAAGTTATATACCATACTAAGGTAAAGTTTCATTTATTCAATAATACAGTACTCTAAAGTTAATCACAGTGTTAAATATTTGTGGAATACAAGTTATTGGAAAAAAACAAGTTGACATATTACGCCTAGGGTGATTGTTCAAATATTCGATTCCAAAAGGCCGAAGAAAGCGCGAATGGACTCCTTGTGTTATACAAAAGAGTTATTAAAAAGTATCCTGTTGTAATGTCTAAATATGTCCCAGATAAATTGAAACATGTGAGTTTTTCCATAGCACTACTTGCGTGCACAATTTTGCGGGAATCGGTTGATTGGTTCCCGAGATATTTAATAAAATACAAATTTTTTTTCATGCATTCTACATAAACATTGGACAAAAAGTTTGTGTATTAGCACATTCGATGATCGTCGTAGAGAATTCCAGCAAATAAAGACGTACTAACACAAATTATTAAATGACTAATTTTGAAAAAAAATGTCTAACCTCTTAAATCATAGAAATTCAGGTGGACTACAAAAGTACACCTTGTCACATGAATTTGGTTTGAATTATACATTTATTTCCCGAAGTAGAACATGAAAACCTAATTCTGCATATGACGATATCTTAAAAAATAGCGGAGAAAAGAGTTTAATGTACAAGCTCGTTTAATGTTGCATAGACACTGCCAGCATACAAAGTTAAATTGAGATTGGATCTATGGTCTAGTAGATAGAGTTTTGAATATAAATATCTGATCCACTGAAAACACACAAATTTTAATGGACTACCAAAGTACTAATTTTTTGCCAAATTTCGTACGGATCAATTGATTGTTTCCTGCGATATGACATGAAAAATTTATTTATGTGCTGCTATTTTACAAAATGTCTTACAGCATACCAATTTTGGTTCAAATTGGGTTAACAGTTCAGTAGATACAGCAAATAAACATTAAATAGTTTTTGAGTTCGCTTCATCACCGCATCTCATAAATTCCGCGAAATATAACTTTTGACTAGGAGAAGCTACGACGCCCGTTTAAGTTTCAATCAACAGCTATCGTCAATGTCGATCGATTCCGTGTATAGAAACATTTGTGTGGCGTGGTTATGGTGAAATTGTAGGCGTTTAATGTAAAAAAAAATCAAGAAAACTCAACACAATTGCGGCCTATACTCGTCAAAAAGCCAAGTCGAAATACAGAAATCTTATACGTTTGGAACAGGAATCTCAAAAGCAATCCAGTGATGCCCATAATACCCCATATGATCGAGTGAAGCGGTGCCGGGAACCAGTGGCGGCGGAGAAAGGGGGGACAAGGGAGACACTGTTCCCCCTCCCCCTTATAGTAGTGTGGAGGGACAATATAGGCATTTGTCCACACCCTAAGTGTGATATCTACGTTCAATAATTAAGTAGTTAATTTTTTCTCAAACTACGGGAATCCTGATATTGAAATGAACGAGACACGCAATACTGAATTTAACTCTCATCTGAAGAGGAAGAGATCGGGTCTTGCGAAACCTTCAACTGGAAAGCCAAACAGTTTCCTTGGCTGTTCGGTCTGCTTGGATTCACAGAACCTTAGAATACAAGTGAAAAAGTCTGACGCATTTCTTGAATATACACTTTGTGAGGGGGGGGGGGGTGGAGCAGATTTTCAAGGGATTCTTCGTGAGTTAGCAGTCAGGTATATTTCTTAACTGGACATAGTTGCAAGGAGAAAAAGTTTCAAGCGAGTCTTCCCCCCTCATTGTTTCGCCGAGTGCATTAGTGGATTGTGTGTTAGAAGCTGTGTTCTGTTTACGGTTGACTATTACCTATGGGTTTTTTCCCTTGTGAGTGTTTTCAGCATGACGAAGTGGCTTCTTCTTAGTTGTGGCGCTAAACAGCCTCGCTTGGACGCTGGTATGTCGCTGCAGTTAGGCAATCAATTTGTTTTATTGAGTCACGGCAGTTTTCAGGTCTTTGTTGTACCCATTATAGTGTGCACAGATGCGCAAGAAAACATACATGTCGCCTACTGTAAGTTAAACTAACTGACGAGTCAGGATACAAAATTTCTTTTTAACTAGTTTACAAACCACTCTCAAATTTCCATTTTTAAGATCAAAACAATTTTAAATTCTTGCGTATTTCAAGACACAGGCTACCCAAAAATTCTATTTCATTTATAGTGATTACTGTTTGGATAATATTTCGTTACATTTTTTATTGCCGAACACAATATAGTAATATAAATGTCTGTGTAACAAAAATACTTACAACTTAATTCAGTAATCCACATGTCTATGTAACTAAAAATTAAAAAAAATTCGCTTTAGCGAAATTGCAGTTGATTGCGACATTCTGCTGCTCGTCTTGTCAAGATTATCTTATTCTGCGTAGTATATTTATTATTGTTCTAAACAAATAATGCAAAAAATATTATAAATAAAATGCAGTGAGGGAAAGTACTATTCAGATTTATCAGTCTTTAGTTAATCAATGCCCAAAATATCGCCCAGGTAGATGTTTGAAATATCTTTGGTGTAACATATTCAACATTTGAACGCAAGAATTGCCGAGTCACGCCTGGTTCACATGTACGCTGATCACGCCGAACAGACATAGCGGAAATATGTAACATCCAATCGGAAGCCATCCTCGGTTTCTACGCGACTCGTGTGGAAACTGACGCTTCTGATTGGCTCTTTTAGTTTTCCGCTCTGTCTGTTCGGCGAGATTGGCGTACATGTGAATCGGGATTTGCCAAATGTTTATTCTGCTATTAGCTATGACATGATGGTGGACTTCACGCTCTCGTGACAAAATGTGCAGTCAGCGGCTTGTTGGAGCGGTGAATAGAGCAACACAAACATTTAACACAAGTTTTTCAGCACAGTGATTTAAAGAGAGAGAGAGAGAGAGAGAGAGAGAGAGAGAGAGAGAGAGAGAGAGAGAGAGAGAGAGAGAGAGAGAGAGAGAGAAGGGGGGGGGGGTGTCTTCAGCACGAATGTATGATTTTCAATGCCAAATTTATTTATACCTATAAGCATATATTATTTTTAATTGCTGAAAAGTCATGCACTACATTGCAAAAAAAAAATTAAGCAGGTATTTTTCATGGGTTATAAATAAGTGCTACGTAATCATTAATTTTTAAAAAAATATTGCTTTTGATATTCAGCCTGTACGTAACAAACTGCACTAGCCATATTTTCTTTACAGCTAAAATTACAGTTCCGCAAATTTCGTTGTGATTTCATTGTAATAAAGGTTACAGTTAACCTAATCAATGAATTATCATTAGTCACTATTCTAAAGTAACACATAAATTGAAGGCGAAACAGTGTTTCCATATGATAACTTGCTATGGCTTTTTATGAAGCACAGCAGAAATATATTATTACATATATTTCAGTAAAAATGTACATCGATAATGATGTACTTGCTTTGTCAAATACAAATTTAACATGCGCATAATAAAACAAAACACCCAAAACGAAAAAAAAGAAGAACAGACATGTGAAATTTTTCTGGCCTTCTTTTGGTGAGAGAAAGCAATTCTCATCGCAATGTTACTGGTGGCCCAATATTAATCACTAGGGGTTAGCCCGTGACCGTGCATTTTTGTATTGTCACGGAGCTAGAAGAGTTACCATGTTAAAAGATTTGGTTATCATACAAAGAATGAAAAAAAAATTGCATAGATATATGTAGGTAATAGTGAAATGATGTGAAATTAACTCAACATTGAGCGACTGCGGTCCCATTAGATATTTCTCTATCCACTACGCTACTGCGGCCCCACTTAACATAATTATATCCATTGAGCTACTAAGGCCCCACTTGGAATCGCTCTATCTAATGAGCCACTAAAGCCCCAATTGGAATCGCTCCATCTACTGAACCACTAAGGCCCCACTTGATATAGTTCTATCCACTGGGTCACTGCGGCCCCACTTGGAATCTCTCTATACAATAAGCTACGAAGGCCCCAATTGATATATATCTATCCACTTGTCCACAGCGACCCCATTTGATATATATATATATCCACTACGCCACTGCGGCCCCACTAAACATAGTTCTATCCACTAAGCCATTGCGGCCCCACTAAACATAGTTCTATCCACTAAGCCACTAAGGCCCCACTTAACATAGTTCTATCCACTGAGCCACTAAGGCCCCACTTAGAATCTCTCTATCCAATGAGCTACTAAGGCCCCATTTGATATATATCTATCCACTTGGCCACTGCAGCCCCACTTGACATAGTTCTATCCACTGAGCCACTGCGGTTCCACTTAACATAGTTCTATCCACTGAGCTATTAAGGCCCCACTTAGAATCGCTCTATCCACTGAACCACTGTGGCCCAACTTAATTAACTCAACATTGAAGTGAGACATTTAAAGTAAACAAAAATGATATTTCATTGCCTTCATATCTCTATGCAATATTCTCTATGCATTAATATAAAACTTTTCATAGGGAAAAAGTAATTTAAAAATCAGTTATTAGGGTAAAAGGTAATGATTGCGTAATCTTATCTTGCTGAAATTTGAACTTGACCTGTATTTTATCCCGAGGATTCGCTCTGCAAAATTTGAAGAACTTCTGTTGAGTTTAAAGGGACCTAGAGGTATTAAAGACGGTCAGACAGACAGACAGAGATCGTCTACTTATTATATAGGATTAAGAAGTGTAGATAAGAGAAACACCGTTCTTATTCATGCATTTGATGTGATAGTCGCTTTCATCAACTTCGCTGCAAAATATAGCCTTAATGTTATTTATATAGAGCATATTAGTGCACATGCTGTTGCTTTTACTTTCGCCCACAGTCTATATGATTTTTACCATTGCTCTTCTTGCATCCAAAGTTAAGTTATGTTATTTTGAAAATAGAAACTCTATTACTTCTTCTCATGCTGTTGCAGTCTCTACTGAGAACATTAGAGTAGCGCATAAAAATTAATTTAATAGATTTCTTTACAGTCTTGCATATATTCAAGATTAAAGTTGCCACAGCAACTATTTTTGCAGTGTAGTTGTTATTAAAAGTTTTCAAACCTTTAAATTTTATTGGCACTAAAGGTTCATCTCTAATAACATGATTGTGAAAACTTAAAAATTTTTCTTTCACTTAGGCCTACATGCATTACATAATTAACAGTACACTATGAAGTACAGATTATAGTCTCCATTTCAACCAGTGATGTGCAGAAAGAGAATCCTTTTATCAACAATGAAATGCCAACGCCAATTGTGAAACCTTCTTTAAAACTCGTGTTTATAATTAATGTATTTGCAGTTATTAGCTGCAAACAAAATGCAAACACTAATTCTTGGAACAATCTTAATGTCTTAAATAGTGATCAAATGTTAGAAATTATAATGTTTCGAAACAGTTCTTCCCTCCGTCAACAAAAGTTGACATTTATCATATACGTGGGAAGAAGGTTATCTTATATTGTTTTGCCATCTCACAAACATAATTCCTTTTTTTAAACCACATTTCCCTAACGCATGCTTCAATATTTGGATAAGAATGACGCGAATACAAATGAATACAACTGATGGATGCGAAGGAAACTGCAAATTAAAGCCACGTAATGAACCACCATCACCACCGTCTGCCTCGCAACGATTTCCATCTAAATGCGACAAAGACGTGTCGCTGGAAAACTGTGGTAACGTCAAGCTTTCAGCGACATCATGTCTCCTTCCACATCATCCTGATGTTAATGATATACCACCACACATTTCTGGCAAGCGTCCCTTCAAGTTTCAAGTTAATGGTTTCAAGAATATCCATGGATACATTTTGAAAATTGACCAAAAAGCGCAACATGATTCATCTGCAGTACATCGCTTAAGAAAAGCTATTTAGAATTTGCAAACGTACTCAAACTAGATTACATCTAGTTTAATAAGTGATACTGGCTTTTCTAATTGAAAAAATAATGCGCAGAAAGATTAGTGGTACACCAGAATAGTGTTCACTTCATAGGGAGTGTGTTGTTAAAACAGATAGCCTCAAGGCAACGCCAGTTTCTTGCTAGTTGAACAAGGCTTATACAACAGAGCAAATGGCTGCCCTCGCCTCCTTAATAGGTATTTTTAATTCTGCGTAATACCTCGATCGTCAGGGGATGGCCTTGAGAGGATGTACAGAAGAAAATGGTAATATTGCACAGCTAATCAAATTAAGAGCTGGTTACGTACTTCAAGTTGCTGATTTTTTGAAATGAAAAGAAAAGAAAATAATACTACCCATGATATTCAAAACGAAATGAGCGAAATTATGTCCAACGTGATTTTAAGAGCTATAGTGGCCAAAGGGAAATCTTGTGGATTTGTATAGCCTGATTGTGATCGAATCGTGTGATGTAAGTCGTAAAGAACTGGTGTCAATTAGTTAACGATTAGTGGGAAATTTGCAGCCTCAAGAACATTTTCTTGGTTTGTGTGAAACAAGTTCAACTACAGGACATGAGCTTTCGAAAATAATAAATGATATCATCACACGTTTTCATCTTTCTTTCAGTTATTAGAGGTTCCAGTGTTGCGATGGAGCAAGTAACTTGAAAGGCGAGTTTAGAGGCTTGAAAACCATTATTAAAAAGCAACAATCCCTAGCCGTATATGTACACTGCGGGAACCACAGTTTGAATTTGGCACTGCAAGATTGTGTTAAGAATATTCCCCTTCTTCGTGATGCTCTACACTAAACTAATGAGATCGGAGTGTTGCTGCAGACATCTCCCAAAAGGAAGGCTCTCTTCTCCAACATCCGTCCAAATGACGTTCTTCGTGTGAACACTCCCCCTAGACCCTTGTATGCTACAAGATGGATAGTACGAGTGCATTCCATAAGTTGTCTCCTTAATAATTATTCTTCCGTTTTGGAATTCCTTGATCAATTTGAATCGGATCCAAACACAACATTAGGAAGCACAACTAGAGGACCTCGTGAGCAGTTATAAAAAAAAGTTCCACGTGTGTGGCTTTACTCATCTGTTGTAAAATTTTCTAGGTTACAGAGAAGTTAAGCTTTCTTCTTCAAAAACCAACAAAGAATGTCAGTACTGCGCGCGAATACATCCAACTAGTGATCAATAATTTAAGAAGCATGCTAATTGAAGAGAATTTCGAAAAAGTTTGGTCTTAGATGTCAAACGATATTGAAAAGTATCATCTTTTAGAGCTTCAATTGCCTAGCGTTAGAGCCACCTGTTTCTCGCGAAAAGATTTACGCGGTGGTTAAACTTCAATATCCTGTGTGCACACTTCGAGTCTTCATATGACTATTGGCCGCTTCTATCTGTGTGGAGACTGCCTGTTCCACGAGCGAGCCAATCAGAACTAATTTTCTCAGCTACTGGCTGTCCGTGATTCGGGGGGGGGGAAAACATTAGTCATGTAACAATTCAAATGATCGAATCACGAAAGTGGTTCTGAACTAAAGTGCGTTGGAACACAAACTTGTACTGAAATCTTTTCGCAAAAAACAAGTGCCCCTACCTAGAGTGCGTAATGTGTCAAAAAAGAAACTATAACAAACTGAGACACTAAACATCGGCCAAAAATGGGAATCACCGAAGGATATGTTATAGACGACCTTCTTTGAAGGTCTGGATAGGATTAGTGGAGAAATTTAGGAAAGATTTAATCAAACTTTGCTGCTTATAACAATTAGGAATGGCTGTTGACTTTAAAATCTGAATTAATAAGCAAAGGACATAGTCTTATGGTGTTTAGTAAACTTGTTGTGTATACTTTTTTTTTTTGTTACAAGGTGTTACAATTTTTTTTTCCTGTTGAACAAGTGCGAGTTTTAATGTGTACGTTTTATGTACTGTTCTAGTGTTGCCAATTTCATCTGCTTCAGGGCATTATCGATTTTCCTCTTAGAAAAGCGAAAAAGTTACATAAGAACTACAATGAACTAAGTTCATCTTTTAGAGTCACAATGAACCAGAAATTGTGGGTTTGGGCAGAGAACACAGTTGGAAAGATATTTTTGTATGTCTATATTTTATTGTTATATCGTGTCTCAATATTTTCGTAGATTTTATGTCCGAATTATAGAGTGCAAGAGAGTGTATTTTTTTGTGTGCCTACTGGTGCGTTTGTGTATGCAATAAGTATAAGCATATGTTTTATAACACTACTGGCATATGGCTTCAGAATCATATTTATAACTGTATGACTCTAAAGCTAAAAACCTATTGACATAGTAAAAATTTGCAAAAATTAAATTGCTAAATCACAACAACTATAGCAAATATTATTGGTTTTACTCAGTAGTTTCATCTAATTTATTTAAACAATGAAAACCAATGCGCAAGACAAAAATACTGGTTTTGGTCTCTGCGTCATGACGCACATCGAAAAAAGCAAAGTTATATGCTCCAAGGCAACTGATAAAGTAGCTCCCCCCCCCCCCCCCCCGCCCCACGAGAATACGTTCCAGGCAGGGTCGGCGGAAGGTTAAGTAAACATCAAGGCGTCCGAGCGCGTCAACGTAGACACATCCACGCAAAACAAACGGCCGTGTCCCCAACACTGCCAAACACATATATTATTTTTTTTTTACAGTGTGTCGTGCTGCCTGCGATCGGCTAGAAGGCGGATTGACGACAGACTACTGGGACGCAGTAGGAGCATGGCGGAAGTACGGTAGGCTATGTGCAAACACGACCGGCAGGAGGGGGCCGCTTGACGGTCTGCCAGCGGTCGTTCACTCTTCGGCTAGTTGCGACTTTTGCCGCCTCGGGTGTCGTCATCGCCCGCAAGTCGTATCACGTCAGAGTGTTCGAGTCCATCGTTCGGTGTGGATGAAGAATTGGCAATTGTCGCAGAACAGCATCCGGAATCGTATGATTTGTCATAGAGAGATTATGATAACCCGATAGTGAAAAATAATATTTGTAAGGCGATAGGTGAGAAAATTCAACAACCAAGTAAGTGTAAGATTATTTATCTGAACATGTGTTTGTGGTTACATCTCTTTAATGCGTATTCGTCATAAGTAGGTCATGTTGTAATCAATCAGGCAGGTGGTTTTATACAATGAGAACAATAAACACCCAACACTGAGAATAATGATATTATTTAGCTACGACAGTTTGCTACCTCAGATAAGTTGTAAGTTGATTTATTCTACACATAAAAGAAATCGCAGTGGACGCGAAAACGTGGAAAATTTTTTATTCATAATAGAAAATACTAATTAGTATATGTTATTCAAAATTGTATCACTATGTATTTGATTATTCTAAATCACTATAATTGTCCCAAAAAGAAATACTTTTAATAACTAAATTGCAGAAGTTACTCCATACAGTGGCCAGCATATCAAACACAACATCTGTCCAGATATGCAGCGGGTGTAATCTTTGTACCACACAGTAAAAAATTGGTGTTTTTCGAACTGACTTATTCTTGTAGATTTACAAAATTTAGTTGCTTTGCAAAGTTTTTGTTGTGAACCCACAGTATTTGGTTACGTGCAGTAATAGCAAATAATGTTTGTATTGTTTAAAGAATTCATTAAACAGCTAATAACGATCACCTATTCTAAGAATTCCACCCATTATGTTAATCGCTGAACGCTTAGGAACACCTGACAAAGCAGAAAACACAAAAAATTAAATATTTAACATTACTTCAGATTTCGAAATAAAAAAAAACGGTACAAATATTGCATCACTGAACCATAAGTTCAATATTACAAAAATGTTTCTTTGCAAGAAAAGTTTTTCCCCTTGCCACTTTATCCAGTGCAGTAATTTTACTTGCTTATGTACTGAAACTGGTAAAACTACAACATACTTGAGTAGTTGTAGATTACAGTAAATTATCATTTATTTTTATAATACAAAAATTTAATTAGTCGTGTACAACTGTATAGTCCATTCCCCATTGGAAGCAACATTCTCGGAACCCTGCTAAATATCTACTTGCAGGACCGTTTCGTATCCTTCCACCAAATGTAAACAAACATTTCCATGTGACTGCCATGTAGCATGTCAAAATCAATGTTTACATTCCATCGTGTGTGTACATATGTTCGTATACTGTCGCTAAAAATAAACATTGAAATGTGACTTCTACTTTTATACCTGTCAAAAGGGTTGTTTACTGTTTACAGCTTTTCAAAGTATTCTGTCATATCCCAAAAGCCATTCCGTATGAATATTCATAGTTTAGGCCTATAAAATTATTTAGGTCGGCTTTATGACGTTTTAAAAATGCCTGAATTGAAGACAGTTCTTACGGTTATTGTACATTAACATATTTGTTTTCCACGACGTAGCTCAATACATGTATTGCACATTAGTATTTTGCCGCGACTGTGTTTAACACTGTTACAACTGCGATGTAAAGGACTGTACTAATTGTAATTATCATTTTGTTATAGATATATGTTGGGTAATTTCTCTAAAAGGACGGCCTCGGTTGGAATAAATATTAAAACGAAGGAACAATTAGTGAAAAAGGCACATTAAATTCAAGAACGCAACTCGTGTTGCTCATTTTTGTCATACAAACTTTAGAAGATAGCGGTGAACATGCACACAAATGAGCCTACGATAACTTTTATTCCGCTAATATTTATATGTATTGCTACTTACTGTTTACTAAGTTTATTGAAATTTATCGGACTAGGCTTAGTATTTTTCTTCTGAGATTGTGGCAAATTACGTTACACGACTGTGTTTCAAACCCCTTAGGGCAAAGGTACAAAGTTGTGATAAATAAACAGACGTGGATGTAAAAAAATAACTTCGTCATAAAAACAGATCACATTTAAAATCTTTAAATAGTGCTAATGAAATATTTGAAATCACGCACACACAGGGCCAGCGTATCGACCACGATGCACAAAGGCACGCCATTTCACAGACGCAATGATTAACGAAACACTCGTCACAGTATATTTATTACTGCAGTGGAAAAACAGATTTATCACAACATCGTAACTTGTCTAGGTAGGTTTAAAAAACACGTCTACAAACGTGATGTATTAATTTGAAGTATTTTTCGGAGTAAGAATAATTAACGTGTCGTTTGACAAAAAGCAACACGCAATGTCATGGCTCGCCACGTTTGCCAACTTCACTAGGTAACTGCCCGGCCATCATGTCTAAATATATTAAAATACGTATTCATACATTAAAATCTCTTTTCAGTTGTAAATCACAAATTAAAAAAAAATATTATTTTGCTGTAATAAGTATGAATTATGCTACAATTGAAGACATATATAATTTCCTTGCATACTAGTGAAGTGAAATTTCCCGAGTGTGAAAGAGACGAAGAAAGAGAAAGAGAGCCACTAGTCCCGCCAGCAGACAGTTTTACAATTGCTTTCTCGCTCGATAAAACAATATTGTACCATTACGGCCTACTCACGATATTTTCCGCTGTTATTTTAAACTTTAAAAATGTGATATGCTGCCATCGGGGCTATTTAAATATTTAAATATTTCGATAGGCACCGTTTAATTTACAAATAGTATACTAAAAAACGAGGTTAAAATAATATTTTAACTGTGAACTATTTCTTACCGGTCGTTGCCAACGCGCCGCTGCACTCGCTGTTATTAATTCATATTAAAAAATATATAAATATTACAAGTTAGAGAATATATTAATGTAAAAGTTCATTTATTCAATAATACAGTACTCTAAAGTTAACCACAGTGTTATATATTTGTGGAATACAGGTTATTGAAAAAACAGGTTGACATGATATTGCTTAGAGTGTTTTTTCAAAGGTTGATTTTCATAAGTCGCTTCCAATCGGGAATGGATTATAGACAAATTCTGTCAACTATTGCTAGCAATTATTTAAACTTTTATATGCTTTTGTTAATATACCGTATTTTGTGTTCAGTCTGTGTTAGTTATCTTCACCATTACGTTTCGTGTTTATTGTATTTTGTATAATAACGAGTTTTTTTTTCCCCCTCGCTGGTGAATAAATCAAACACAAGTGGGTACTGCTAAGATCCTATTACGTGAGAGCACGAGCGACGCGCAATAACTTAACCGCTCAGGCAGCAAAGAAAATCAACAAATGGCGACTAGAATTAACTTTCTAGAAAACAGCGAGTCAGTGTCGAACGCAAGCTGTTCTGCAGTTAATGAGGGTGAGGTGGAAGTTGAAGAGGAGGAGGAAGAAATGTCATCGACTGCCCACTTGCCATCACCTAGTTGTAACCGAGAAATTCCCTTTCCGGCAACATCCGTACAGTCCACATCTTCAAACAACCAGACGACGTAGAATAGAGGGGGTTACAGATCTGCTGCTGCCCTTGCTGGTTGTACTACTGGCATGGGCTATTCACGGTAAAATGAGCCCTTTTGAAAGCCCTACTTAAGATCTACTAGTGTGCACGCCGTGTGTTCTTCCGCCTTGTGTAAAATTAACATTGCCATGGGCCTCATCACTTTATTCGTGCGTCGGTCAGGGGAAACTGTGAAATTATCAGAAGTAAATATTTTATAAATATAGTCATTTTTTCAATTCGATGAATTAAAAAAATAGAAACCGAAAGAAATAATTTCAGTTTTCACAAATTGTTACCTAACACATTTTTTTTTTTTTTCGACTTTTATTTATGGAACTACTTTCCATTAATCGTTACCAACTTTACTAGGCGCATGTCACTCAGTGCGACAGTTAAAATATAAACAGGAAGGGCCAGTGACATTTTCTAAGGTTGATTTTTAAAAAAATGCTCACTTTATCGTGAACAGCTTTTAACTTAAATGCTGTTTTAACCAACTTCCTCGCTTCGAGACGCCAGGCAAATGAACCACCAACAGTTTCGGAGAAGAAAAGGATGTTTAATTTTTTGAGGACATTGCTGATGTAATGTCATAATTCAAAGATACTGACATAGCAGAAAAAAAAAAACAGATTTTCAGAATTGTGATCACTAGGAAAATTAACGTGTTTAAAAAACACAGCGAAAGAGAACTAGTTAGCCAATCCGTGTGCCGTAATGTTTGGACGCCTGCAAACTATGTAAACTTTGGTGATTAACAAAGTTTTGGAGTTTACATGCAGTTGCAAGTGCAAAATCCTGACAATATCTCGCCAAATTAGTCTATTGTTCATAACGACTGAGCACAAACCATAATGAGAACCTCGTTATTGAATGTTTTACTTGCTGTGTAAGATATAAATAATTGTGAATAAAACTAGAGCACGAGTTTTGTATTGCTGAGTAGAATTTAGTGAAGATTATAATAAATGTGAGATAAATATTTATTTCGCCTCTTGAGTTTAACGTTTTATGTAATCACTGTACGTAGCAAAATCAACATGTGTCTTCGTTGAGCCACACATAAAGTGAGACAAAATATGATAAGTAGTTTCTAGTATTGACAATACAGTGAATTATATACATACCCGTCTACAAATAGGTTAGGAGATGGATATTTAACTAGAACGTTTTGTAACTGTGTTGGTTTGTACTACATTTTAACTGCAGTTTCTGCCTCTTAGAACCACTTTTTATTGTCACGGAACTTTTCAAGCCTGTGTAAATGACCGCGACATGACACGGTAGGAGCGCGGTAGGTGAACGGTCGGAGCACAATGTCATATGTAGAAACCAAGCTTAGTTCTCTCATTATAATGTGACCTGTAAGGTTAACAGTAGAAGGTAAATGGCTAATCGGGGACAAACGGATCCCGGATAGGAGCTACGAGCCGGCTGGCCACCATAAAAGAATTTCCCTTTTTTCCCTCAAAATTTCCCTTTCTCTCTTCAAAACCGACCAAATTTCGCCAAAAATGTGTAATTTTCCTTAAAAATGTACCTTTTTTCCTTAAAAATTTCCCGTGGACTCATGACTCAAGATAGGCGGATTTGTGACTCTGAGCCAGGAGGACAGGACTAAGAGCTCAGGACACTTGACCTTGACCCCATGACCTTGAATGACCTTAAACCCAACAATTCCCAAAAAATCTCAAAGAAAAAAATTAAAAATAAAAAAATATTAAAAATTTATCATTAAAAACATTCAATATATATTTTTTAATATGTTAAAAATAATCTTGTATGTTTACTTCCCCAGTGACAATTTTTAACTATCAATTTCCATTTTTTCCTTAAAAATTTATATTTTTCCTTTGAAATTTCCCTTTTTTCCTTCAAATTTCCCTTTTTGCTAAAAAAAATTCTACAAAATCACAAACAATGCATAAAAGCCAGAAAGAATACTATGTTACTGACTACTACCATAATATTGGGTGCAGGTAACCTTGACCCTGACCCCATAATCTTGAATGATATTGAAAAAATATATATTTTAGGAATCTTTGTGAATTTATTGTATCAAGGTCATTCAAGGTCACAGAGTCAAGGTCAAATTAAAATGTCCTGAGTCCTAAGTCACAAATCCGGCTGTCTTGAGTAACGAGTCTGCCTTTCCTGCTCTGGAAAAAATGGAAAATTGGTAGGGAAAAAAGATAATTTTTAAGGAAAAAGGGACATTTTTAAGGGAAAAAGGAAATTTTAGGGAAATTTAGTCTACTTTGAGGGAAAAAAGGGAATCTTGAGGTGAAAAAAGAAAAAAAAGGAAATTCCAATATGGCGGCCAGCCGGCTCCTAGCTCCTATCCCAGATCCCGTTGTCTCCGACTCGCCATTTCCCTTCTCCTGTTAACGATTCCATTGTTTATTAATGTTTATAGGCTGTTCACGGTCAAATGAGCACTTTTGAAAGCCCTGCTTAAAATCTCCTTGTTTGCACGTTGTGTATTTTTCCGACATATGCTAAATTAACATTTTCATGGACCTCATCACTTTATTCATGCGTCGGTCAGGTGAAACTGTGGAATTAATGGAAAAGAAAATAATTTACAAATGTGGTAATTTTTTTACTTCGATGCATAAAAATAACGGAAAGTGAATAAAAAAAAAAGTTATTGTTAATGGTTACCTAACACATTTTATTTGACGTTAAGACAATGGAACTACTTTACATCCATCGTTCCCAACTTTACTGAGTGCATGTCTCAGTGAGCCCATTAAAATATATGCATGCAGGGGCAGAGATTTTTTTCGAAGGTTCATTTCTAAAGTGCTCACTTTATCGTGAACATCCTTCAACAGTGTTCTCCGTTCAGGCATTCAACTAAAATCAGTATCAATGTTTTTTCAACACATACCCTTTGGGCTTTGTACTCCCGTACGGTTTCAACAATGCATAATGCTAACAAATGTTTTGTTTTGTTGGAAAAAACAGATACATTCAAAACATCGGTATAAAACCAGATACGTCCATATTACAATCCTAAATATTTCGTAAACTCTGTTGTCAGTAATGATCATATTCTCCATAAATATGTACCCACTCCATGCCTACATGATATCTGATTGTCACATTCTTTCACATTTATCCAATAGCGTTATAGAGTTTTTTTTTTTTGTTTCTCCTGACGAATTATGAATGTGCGATGTAACTGGTTAAAAAAATATACGACTCAAATGGACACACATACACCTTTTGTATTTTGAAAGTAAAAAGCCAAGTCATGTTATTATGTTTAGAATTATTCACAATGAATTATATTTTTGAATGGCAGTTGAAGCAGTAGTCATAGTGGTAGTTGTAACTTTATGTAATACTAACATCCGGTCCTGCGAATACCTAGTTGCCAGGCGAGGATGCTCTGAAGAATTCCTTGTAGAGTTGCCTACGCGAGAAACGGTCTCCTTCAAATATTCCCATCGCCTCTAAAGACGTTGTTGGGAGCCGCCCAAACCTCTCGACTCAACTCACTTCAGCTGTCGCCCTTAGTTAGCGATTGTCCGTGGGTCTTATTTATAGTCTTAGCAAAACAAGCCTTACGGGGGAACTGCAATCACTCGTATTCGGAAGGATACTCGAATGGAATGTGTGGTATGTGAGTTATAAAAATGTGTCCTCCCCCCCCCTTTTTTTAAATAACAATTGGAGACTGTCGCTTCGGTTCAATCATGTTGCCACGCCTTTTGGCGGCAATATTATTGGAGCCTCAAATTTGAGCAGAAGCTTGTGTTGTGGTAGGCCAGCAATGTAGATTATGTTAATGAACTCCACGCGGTAACGAACTGTAGCATCCATTTTTACAATTGTGTCTACAGATACGCACTCCGTTTCTATCCCTTCGAACAACTTAAGCAAACTATACTAACGATTTGTTATACTCTTAACCGTGCTCACGTCTCGTAACATCTGATTCTGGGCGTTAAAAAAAAAAAAAAAAACTAGTTACCTATTGACTTCAAAACTGAAGAGTAAAGATGGTATAAAACTACGCTCTTTGTCTTCAAGGTTTTTATAGTTGTAATGCTACCTAATGGAATATTTTAAATTTATGTTAAATATTATTGTAGCGAATAAAAGCTCAGGATTGTTGGGAAATAAAGCATAAGTATTAAAAAAACGTCCTCAAGATTGTTACAGCATGTTATTTTGACAGTCCTGTATGTGATTCGCAAGTTTATATTTAGTTATTAATTATTATGCTTGCATGAAATAAATTAAATGTTGCTACATAAAGATATCTACTGTGCATTTGTAATGGACATTGTATCCTGATTCTCTGTTCATCGAAAGTGACATACGGAATTTTTAATCGCGGTATAAATGTGATTAAAGCACGTATATAGAAGCTCATGAGGAAAATAACACAACATGATGTATTTCACTGACCACGCAGTCTACGATAACAAGTTATATCTGACCACTTTTAATGTAACTAAGCGGACGGAAGCACTTTGTTTCAGTACGCGACAAGTTTCATCTCTGTTGATAGTTATTTCGTTTCATAAGTTCTTACGAAATATGTTAGTTTAAGGTTTACAGACATGGTAACTATGTAATGTTGGTGACATCAGCAAAAATACTTTCTAGCATTTGTCGCCTTGGGGATTTAAATGGAAACATCATACAATTAGTTTTAGGCATTTACATAGTGAACGTTTTTAAAGCTAAAACTTCACAATAATTATCTTACCAGGTTACTGAGCTATTCAGTATTTGCAAACACATTTTCCAATTCTCGCTCTCTAAGCGGTTGAATTTCCAAAAAAAAATCATGATATTATTTTTAGGCTTTATATAGGTAGCCATTTGAAGCAAAGAGAATAACAATATATTATCGGGTTAATTCGTTATAAAGGATTCCCTGAAAATATATTTCACCCCCCCCCCTTCCTTTACCCTCATAGGGGTCGAAATTCAAGAATCCTGAAATATATTTTTACACATCTGTATAGGCTACATTTTGAAACAAAGAACACAACGATATCTTATAGGGTTTATGAGTTATCGAGAAGTCTTCGAAAACATATTTCACCCCCCTTTACCCTCTTAGGGGTCGAAATTCAAGAATCCTGAAATATATTTTTACACATCTGTATAGGCTACATTTTGAAACAAAGAACACAACGATATCTTATAGGGTTTATGAGCTATCGAGAAGTCCTCGAAAACATATTTCACCCCTCCCACCTTTTGTTCAACCTTTTAGAGATTGAGTTTTAAAATAATTACAAAATTAATTTCTAGATGCTTCCATAGGCCAACTTTTTAAAGCCAATGGTACAGATATAGCCCATAGGGTTAATGGGACTTCGAAGAGACCCCGAAAATACATCTACTCCTTTTATCCTCGTATGAGTTGAATTTAAAAAAATTCCTAAAACTGGTTTAAGTATTTATATTGGCCAACTTCTGCAGTCAAGTGCACAGCGATATCTCATTGGGGTTAAGGGGTTATTTGAAGTCGTCGAAAATACATTTTACCCTTTTCCATCGTCTTAAGGGTCGAATTTAGAAAAATTCTCTATTAGTAGGTGAGGGAAGCCAATCGTAAATTTCTATGCTTTCGCGTTCAGCTTTTTGAGTTTTGGGCGTTTATGAGTGTGTGAGTGAGTCAGTGAGTCGAGGAATGTTATTATATTAATATAGATTTACAAGGTGAAATGAAGTTAAAAAATATACATGGCACCATGTTGGTGATTTCAATATTTACAATGAATTTTCCCCTCCACCCTTTCTTATCCGATCCGTAAGACCGGCTCCAGGATCCGCCTCTACACACACATTTCATTCGACCATTCTAAGACTTTCAAAAACAAAAACATATGGCCTTTATTCAAATTCCCGGGCACTTACACAATGTCCCGTATATTACTATTTAGGCTGTAATAGGAAGCGTACAGAAGTTTTATGGAATGGATTTTATGCTTTAATTTCTTCATACCTTTATAATGTGTAACAATATTTTCATGTTTACGAAGGTAGACATTTTCCTAATGAGTAGTATAGTAGAAATGATTCACCAATTGTTGCTAAGAATCCTTTTAAAACAAGGAATTTCTCGGTTTAACATTCGATTTACATCCCCTACAGAAAAACCCTAAACGTCTGAGCTTTGACGGGTAATGATATTTTAATGTTGACTGAATGTAGTGATGATAATAAAGTGGACAATTAGCAAAGAAACAGGAAAAAGTTTTTTTTGTCATTAAATGCTTGATAAATTACAAATATTAATTTATTGGAATCAGCGAAAAACTCGCGTGTGGACGTATTCTGTTATGTATTACTGTATGGCAAAATAAATTAGAAGAATTAAAATATGTGTGCATATATTTCATTCAACTCACCGTCAAAGATCACGCGATTTCAAATTGATAAAGTGTTTAATAAACCTACATGCACTCAGAATTTGGCATGAGAACACGTGCAATGTTCCCGGTATGAGCTTGGGTCACACGTATCCGCTGTGCTTATGATAGTAATAGTGAACGAAATTAATATACCACGATAATAGTCTATTCAAGCTGATGCGTAATTTTTTTTCTAGATTTAAAGTATGTACGAGTAATTGCTGGGATGGTATATATGGTTCTTGTTTGGTGGTAGTAAATTGATCAGTTGTCTTGATGTATTCTGTGTGTGGTGTGATAAATATGAGAACAATGCAAATGAATTATCACCTATAGTTGGCCTCCAAACCACACATACATATTTACAGCAAAGAAAGCGTAAACAGAAGCAGAATGCAAAGAATAGACATAGCATACCTATATCATATATCGATCTCTAGCTTGTGAATCAATACTTTTAATGAGTGGAGAGATACATTTACATCATTAACACTATCCCTTAAATAAATAAATATATGTATATATCCAAAAACATTTACGAAATGTAAGTGTGCAACAGTGTTGCACCTAGGTTATCACAGTGTATGACACAAGATTTATCTATTCTGCCAGGGTCAATTTTAGATATCAAATGTTTTAACAGCATGAAATTTTTGAGCAGTGAAATACAAAGCCATGTTATCCTGCTTCGCAAGTGGACAGAGCTACAGGTTTCTGTTTCTTGCTGAACCAAGGTATTGAACTATCTAATAACTTGAAAACACAACCGGTAACAGAATGCCAATCATCGATTTTGTTTTCCCAGTCAGCATCGCAAATCGCCACCAAATCACTGTTCCCTTCAAGTACCGCATCTTTCTCTTGATTGTTTGCCAATGCACGTTCTTATGAGAATGGATAAATTTCCTCAGAAGGCTGTTTGGAAATACAATGTCAGATATTGTTATCTGTGAGAGATACAAGAGGTACCCAATGGCCTCCTGATATGAATAATTCAATTCTTGAATATCTTGCTCACAACATTAACGAAGTCCAAACCTGGGTTTGGTGGAGTTGATACCAGCTTAGTCTCAGAATGCCAAATCGTTCCAACATAATTTTGTTGTAAACTTTTTGAGAAATCGATAGTTTTCGTTCCTGTTTGTCACTGGTTATAGCCATCCGAAGACACTGACTGATAGAACCTAAATCCTTCATCTCAAAATTATTCTTGAGAGAAGTATTCACTTTATCTATCAGCTGCTTGTAATTTGAAAAATTTAAAATGTTATAGATACACAGAGAAACAATTATAACATTGGCACCATCCCTGAAGTGGTAAACACAAGAACTCCCATCTGACTTGGTAAGCTTTTTCAACAACACCTCATCAATCTTCTTGTTACAACTTCTCCCAGCCTGCTTCACACAATGCACTGCTTTATTCAGTGTAGATACCTTCCCTTTATTCAATGCGATGAATTCTTCTGGTGAGATGATGTAAATATCCTCCTCTAAGTAGCCATACAGGTAGACAGTGGCCACATTCACATGATCAATTTAGAAGTCTTTTCTTGCTGCCAGTCATTTGAGATATCTAATGGAGGAGTACTTGAAAAATTGTGAGTAGGTTTCTTCGTAATCAATGCCTTGTATCTGACTACAGCAATTCGCCACAAGACGAGCTTTAAACACTTCTGGTTCATTACCACTGGTTGGCTGTTTCCTCGAAACCCATCTTATTTTCAGGGGTCCGGCATTTCTAGGCAAGTCCACCTTTTCAAAGGTATTATTCTTCATTGGCGATGTAAACTCTTTATGGATAACATTTTTGCATCTTTCTGAATGCTCGCATTTAAGTGCTTCATCATTATCAATAAGGTCTTCAGAAGAGTGTGTGGATATATTTGGACTGCTCTTAACAGCGGGGTCTTCAGAGCAGCTTATTCATAAGTATTCACTTCTTCAGTGTAGTAGGTTATATTATTTGGCAAAACTTTAGGTTTCTTTAGTATGGGAACCTCCAGGTCCTCTATTCGTCACCTCATGTTTGCCCTTTCAGCTTTAAATTATAGAGGCTGTCAAATTTTTAAAAATATGTAAATGATTCAAAATATCCTAACTACTTGCTTCCAGCAAATATTTTAATACAATAGTAAATTTTCTGGGTGCCAAACATTATTTTATATTGTATTTAGCTACATCGAAACTTTAAGTTTGTGGTCGCTGCGATATATTTTATATACGAATTATTGCACACAAAACGTCAAAATAACTGATTTTCCATGAAAACAGAGAATTAGAAAAAGTTTTTTTTTATAAACTAGCGGAAACATTTCTGCTTGTGTATGCCCAAATATTACCACAATTCTGTAATGAAAGGAGTGCCAGGGCCCTACGGTGAGATTAGATTCCATTGCTGCGGAAATGCCAGCAACACACTCCCGTCAGGACTGCACATAAGAACTGAGAAATATATATTAATCTTCAGTACAAGAATACCGCAGTCCAGCTGTATAATATAATTGCGACATAATATCGTTTTATATAAATACATTATTTTCAGGAAATTTTTGATAAGACAATATGTGTAGATATAGTTTATGCAGGTTCGCAACACAGTGGGGATTAACATAACATCTATATATTTTTTGCAGTTGTCTTTTAATACACAGCTAATTGATTTGGCTTCAGTATAGGTAATGTTTTATTACTGACATATTTGATATATTGATTTGCATTCAGGTGCAAAAAAAAGTTACGGAACTGGGAACTTAAAATGCTGTGCCCTGGTTCGTCAATAAAGGGATATTACCTGTTTGAGATTAATATGGCACGACATGTAACGGTGAAATTAGATTTTTTTTTTTTAGTAAATCAGGAGATACGACTATAACCCGACTAAACTAACTTATTACAAAAATCTGCATCATTCTTTGATTCCTTAATTATTTTTTGTAAGGAATGCAAAAAAATTTTGAACATGACTCACACGAACTTTTGAAAAGCTCGTTACCAAGGTAACGACTCTAAATTTGGTGTTTGTAAGGAAGAATGTCATTCTTCAGCGAACGATAAGTAAATATTTAAATATTTCTAAAAAAGGAACGAGAAGAGCGCATTAACTCCGTGTTGCGGGATGACCTGTACGAACTTGTGGGCAGACTATGACAGTTTGCCGCTTAAAAAAGTTTCAGAAAATGTTCACAACACAGACAAGATTATTCCTAATACCGATTAATTGAAAGAGGGAGCTGTATACAATGAGTCAACGGGAAATTGCTCACTAAAAACTTACACCTGCATGGCTTATCTACTTAACTGCATAGCTATCAGAAGTTATATCAACCACTGGATAAATACATGGTAGAGTGCGCATGCTCGATGTACAGTACCATACCAAAAGCCTCAGTACTGAACGTATTTTAAGCCCCTATAACTGTCTAAATCTCATATATTTTTTTTTAGGTTAGCAAGTTTGTATAAAAATAACCTTTAAGAAGTTTTAGTTCCTTTAGCTGTGTTAAAACAGTTTGAGCTCATATGTAAATTACAAAAAGTTTTTTATAGCTAAATTGAAACGTGAATTTCAACAGTCAATGTTTACGATAAGTGCAATAGACGAAGATCAGTCCATTTCATCTTCTGTTTGTGGCGTTCTTGATGCCGAGTCAGCATCGGCCAGTAAAGACACCCATCTATTTCAGTTTCAGCTTCCGTCTCAAACTTACATCTTTTACAGCCGCAGAGTCTTGCTGTAAAGTAGGGATTTAATCTGGGTATCTTCGCTTGGTATTCTATACAGCACGGTATTATAGGATGCGATATTTTATATCCTATTTACTGGCTTTCGTAATAAGTAAGTAAGCAAATTTTTATATACACATAGGATGAGTTAGGACGGCGTTATAATTTAGTTACGAGAAATGAATCTAGGATTTTTTTTTTTCGTTAAAATTATAACTGTGGCAGTTACGGGCTCCGTCTCAAAAACGTTTTGAGGTGACACAAAAAATATTTGAACAATGTTAAAGAAAAGTAAATCTTGACCCTATGGGATAGTGGTTGAAATATCATCCCTCCCTCCAGTACGTAAATAGGGGTCGGCACCCTCTTTTGGCCAATAATTTCGAAACCCTATGCTGTAGGTCATTTTTGTAACGATAACGTAATCAGCATGTGAAAATCATCTAAAAAAAATGAATAGTTGTGTTTTCGTAACACTCTCAGGTTAACCGTTCTAGAAAAATCTGTGCGTGTGTGTGTGTGGGTTGAAAGTTGTGCATACTAATACCTAGAGACCTGCAAAATTCGCGTTGTTATTTGGGAACACATCAAACTTACAATACGTATACATTCGCAATACGTTTGTCATTGGACCGTACTTCATTTGACACACCACGTGTTACTATGCGCCAATAAATGAATACTTCACCGCTGTGCGCCTCAATCGCGTACCGTTCAGTCAGAAAGGGGCGTGGCCTCACATCTACGCAGCAGCCAATGGAGAAACGACGCCGGATCCAGTACAGACGGTACTGTGTTTTTTTTAGGCTGATGCTGAATAATAACACGAATTTCGCATATCTCTACTAATACCGTAGAGGTATCCAGTCAGACACGAAATAAAACCGAACAGTCAGGCGTGAGTGCGTGAATGAGTGAAGAGATTTGGGCGGCTCTTAACATCGATGTCTTGATAGTCGACGAAGGTGAAGTGAGGTGAGCACGGAGCAGTACCCGAACGAAATGGCGGGGAAAACGGAAGATCCCCGAGAAAACCTGCTGACTGGAGGTATCGTCCGGCACGATTCCCACAACATCCGAACATCCGGGAGCGATCCCGCTGGGAATCGAACCCGGTTCGCCTATGTGGGAGGCGAGTTGTCTAACCACTTCCACAACCGAGGCCCCAAAAACCAGACTTTTTTTCTTTTGTACGTGCATACAGACCCAGTACCACCTTGTCACTAATTTGGAAAGACAGTTTCTGTCATTCTGTCATTGTGTCATTAACTGAAACAATACTAAATGTTACGATACTAAAAAAAAAAAAAAAAAATGATATCGAAACTCTGAAAATTGAATGTCTAATACGTTATGAAAACGAGTGCTAGAGCATTATGTTGTAAATGCTTAGCAAAAAATATTTATTAGAAATTTTGTCTGTGCTATAACAGTATAGGCCGTTCGCGGTAAAGTGAGCACTTTTGAAGCACTAGTTACTTTTTTTCTTTGAACCAATTTATATCCTCCCACCACTTGTTAATGTAAACCCTGCCATTTGAGTATTAAACACAGTGTATACATTCGCCATACCCAAAACCAAAAGTCCGAGGCCATAATGAAATGTATTTATTGGTTATTATGGCTGATGAAACAGCTTCTAAAAGTGCACACCTTTACCGTGAACGGCCTATACATGGATGGTCATAAGGTGCACTGTATTTACATGGCAGATGGATATCGGTGACATATATACTGAGAAGAATGTATGTTGCAAGGGGATATCTAACCGTTACTGTCTTCATCGCGTCAGCGTTCTGGAAAGCAGTCGGTTTTGATGAGCCCCGAGACAGCGTCCTATCAAACCTGCCGACTTGTTACTAAGTTTAGCGGATAGAAATGCACATAGAGTCGTGCCGACACGCGTGCAATGAGGTGCACAGTGCTCACGACGGAGTGGATTAATGCGCAACTCGGTGGCAATATTTTGACTCGTGGCGAAGTGATGTGCAATGCAGTGCCTGCGCGCGCGTCGAAGAAACGCAGAACAATTTCCAGCGTGGCGGTTACCAAACGCACAGAAATTCGTTTCAGTGAATCGTCGCGTGAGCGAAACCCGAAGCGAGTGCCAAAGAAGACACGCTTCCGGCGGTCGTTGGTGTGGTATTGACGATTTTTTTTTTTTTTTTTTTTTTTTTTGGGTTGTCGTACCCGACAACCCTCGCATCAGTACGTGACATTTTGCTTCTAGATCGAACATGTCACAGTGTTCGGTGAGTTGCGTATGAGGTTGGGATCGACTGTTCAGTTCACTACCAGACAGTGTTTCGAGTGGTCGGTAAACGATGAAGCACAAAACTCTTGTTTCCTTAAAACCAACCTCTTCACCGATGAAGCATCGTTCACGATAGATACCATATTTAACTATCGCAACGAGCGTGAAGTTAAAAGAGCAATTTAGTGGCTGAGGTTCACTTGAAAAAAAACATGTAACTCAGAAAATCTGTTTGATAAAATTATTCCCCTTAAAAAATTTAAATAGAGTTGCCGGTTTATGATCGCAAAAATAATTCTAACACCTATCTTTACTCAGGTTGTGATGCTTAAAACCAACCCCAACACATTAACAACTCAGTCAACTTCAGTGAAACGCACTTAAGTCAGCTCTAGTCAATAAATGTCTCACATATGGTACGCCTACATGGGTAGGCAACATGCATAAACGACGTCGAATTAATGTTTGCCAGGTAATTTACTGTTACTTTATTATTTTTGGGCACGCATCAATTCCCATGTAGTTTACGAAACATGGCCACATAGTTGACTTTCATAAAATTACGTACCTAACAATTTGCAGCCATAATTATACTATACATTTTTTTCGAGAACTTTTTGTGTTTCCCCTAGGTCTAAAGAAAACACAAATTTAAATACTTTGTACAGTAAAATAAAACCCTACTTTGTGTGGTGAGCATAATGGCACTGGGCGTATCTAAAATCCCCTAGATTTTCACACGTGGAAACATTAAAAAAACACAGGTGTACGCTAATATCGTGATAACTGACCTAAAGGTGTGGTGACGTGTTCCGAATGCATGCAAGTCCTTTTGTACTGGAGCGTGTTCACCTATTCTCTACAGAGTTGCCTTCATATATGTGTGGAAATAAAGAGGGGAGGAGTTAGCTCAGACTTTGAGCAAGCTCTTTAAACATTACATTGTTTAACAAATCTCTTTGCACTAATCAATAAAATTGTACAATTTATTTCATAATTGGTAAGCTTAAATATATACATTTACAGCCGTATGCTACGGCAATGTATATAAAGCAATAAACATATTACTCTGAAAGAGTTACTAATGCCATCTTCTCCTATGTAAACTACAAAACTGACTGCATACCAGGCATTAGTCCCCATCCTCCAACACATACCTCAAAAATAGATAACCTGAACATGTCTCAACAAGAGAACATTTCATTGCTAATATGTGCATTCTCGCTACCTTTACGTAACGAAACAAGTATTGCAATACAGATATTCGCAATTAAATAATACAAGTTTATTGTTTATTGTTGTACGTTCTACTGCGTAGGCAAAGTGTTAGCTTGCACATCATTGCAACAGAAGACAGAGCCACTGTTCTAAGAGTCTAAATACAGTTCTCCGCTTCTAAGATAACTTTTCGATAAATTTTATAAATAAGAAACAAGACGGTTCCGGTCCTATGTGCACGTGTAAATAAAAAAATGTTGGTCATGTTAAGTTGCATACCTCTCAGCTACTAGTATGCACAATTTTCAACACAAGCGCAGGCGCTACCAATATCTCGACAACGGTAAACGGGAGAGAGTTCCGACAAGACAAACCTTTTTTCGTTAACTCTAACATGCTTATTATGTTATTATCACAAAATATGAACTACTGCAGAGTTTAAATATTAGAGGCCAAAATATGGTGCCGGCCCACATTTAGACAATGACGGTGGAATAATATTACCTCAACATTCCATTTTTTCCTCCCTTTTATTTAGAACTGTTAAAATATTTTTTTTGTGTTATCTCAAACGGTTTACGATACTTGTGAAGAAATATTATTTTTTATTTGAGTTTCAGGTGCTTATAAGCCACAAATTCCAGCCATCGGAAAAAAAAAAAACATTCAGGACCTACTTTTTCGTAAGGAATCACCTCCCTACATTACAAATCCCCGTCCTGACTCACTCTGTATATATATGTATATGTATATATATATATATATATATATATATATATATATATATATATATATATATATATATATATATATATATATATATATATATATATATATACATATATTATATATATATATATATAATTACAAATGCATACGCACGATAAAAAATTTCGCCATATATCTTCATACTGTACCGTAGGGCAAGGTTTGTGATCTTATTTATTGACAAATAGTCACTATTTTCGATCACGAAATTAATGGGAACAAAGTAAATTGTTTTACTGTTTTTTCCTTCGATGAATGACTTTTACGGCCAGGTTATACTGTAGCTACGTTTGCTTATTTTATATGTTGTATGTAAACAACAAAATAGAATCCCCTTTGACACTCTTTGACCCGGCTGCAGTAGGATATTTCGTGTTAAATGGGTACATTTACTAAACTGGAGGGCTTTCTATAAACAAATGCATTTAAACTTACCTTGCAATCTGATAAAGAGAATGCGAACTTTAATTATAAATCTATACCTGAGCTTTTAGGAATTTTGAAAGCCAGGTAAACGCACATAAAGAATATCCAATTTCATTACCCATACATTTGTAATTTTTACTTTAATTACAAATCGTACCAAACGGGATTTAAAATTTCGCAAATTTTCTAACATAAAGCTTTATAATTTTTTAAAACTAAATGTTCAATTTTAAATTATATTCATTATTTACTTTAAATCAGTGTTATAAATAAATATTTTAATAAATTTCATTGTTTTAAAAATTCAAAATTGCTAATAAAATTATAATATTATCATTAACATTATGGCTTCACATTATAACAGGTATTTCAATATCATTATTTAATTATTCATAAATAAATAAACACTTTATTTTTTACATTTTGAATAATTTTCAATGTCAAAAAAAAAATTAAATTTCATTTTTTGAAGTAATTTTAATCTTCAGAATAAATATTTCTATCTAAAATTATTTTTTTTCTTTAATTAAGATTATTTAGAAATGTAATTTATTAATTAGATTACAATCTAATCTCGCAAATATTATTTATTACAATATAAACTTGAAATCTTACACAGTCTCATATCGACTTGCTAAAGTAATATCAATACATTTTTATATGTCGGCAGTAAAAATATTTTAATTGAAAACCAAAAATCTGCATTTACTTTGTATGAACGCAAACTATGGTAAAACTACTACGAAAGCTTAAATTCTCGTCGACAGCAAGGCCATTGAGTCGTATCAAAAATTCTCGTATAATCAAGAATGGCGAGGAATTCAGTTATGTTCTCTAACAAGGAACCATTCCTGCACTCACCTGGAGTGACTTTTCAAGACCTAGATAAACCGAAATCAGGATGACATGATCGCGAATCGAACCTGGGACCACCCGAATGCGAGCCAAGTGCTTTTCCACTGCGCATTTTTTTTTCATATATTTTTTCCGTCTTTATTTATAACAATCTGACCGTTTTGACAAAGTTCAGTTATATGCTCCCGTCGGGTGGATGTACCGTACGGGCGAGAAGGGGGGGGGGGGGTTAAAACATTCCCAAATACACCCATGCCTTATCTGGAACTCGAACCCGGAACACCTCGCACCATTAGCAGGTGTGTAGCTAACTATGCTGGGGCCGCGGTGGTGTAGAGGTCAGACTACTCGCCTCCCATCTAGGCGAATTGGGTTCGATACCTAGCGGGGTCGCTTCCGTATTTTCGCACGTGGGAATCGAGGCGGACAATGCCACAGATCGGTGGGTTTTCTAGGGGATATCCCTTTTACCCTGCCTTTGCATTCCGGCTCTCGTCAGCTCTGAATACCTCGATGAAATCTCTCCACTCCACTGGAACAACGCTACGGAGATCGAATAGCTCGACCCATAGCATAAAAAGCGAGTAGCATATACTGTTAAAGTTTATTAGGATTTAACTCCTCGGCACACAAGAGTTCAACGTCCGAGAGATTGCACGTCAAATGAATCATTACGTCTCCGCTAACCTGCATCTGACCCCAGCGACCTAAGGAGGCAAGGCAGGGAGAACTGGACCAGGTTTGTTAATAGCTGCCTCAGACTAGTCCTCCCCTCTCCATCGTTCGGCTCCCAGGATGAAAGCGGTCGTGACCTACGCCAGTAATAGTGGACGCACCAAGTATCAGACCAGTTTTATGTAACCGCTGCCTGAAAAAGGAACGCATTTTTTTTCCTAGTCTTGCGTAACGTGCCGAGCTCTCTAATGCACGAAAGTGGCATTGATCGTCAGTAAGGAAGCGTATTTATTTACGTGGATGTAAACGGGTTGAAAACAAAATGAACGCATGAGGAGTGCCTGTCACCTTACGCTAAATACCAGGTTTATTATTATCACTTGAAACCCCAGAATACGATGTACATACTTGAGCATATAAACCTAAAAACGTTCAAAGATCAGGCCGGAAACCAACAAGTAATCTTCATTCTTTCAAAGTACAAGGAGAATGCACCGAAAGAAAAAAATCGCTTCTGACAAACAGTATTTGTTCCAGTCTAAAAAAATGAGAAGTTTGAATAGTGGCAAATAAATATTTTGTTGATGTAACCGAATGTTATAGTCAATAAAAGTATTATTATGGGAAACAATCATTATGTTGCTTAACACAAACAAAGCATTTAGTTATTTTTAAAAAAAGATGCAAAAAAGACATATTTATCTTGTGAAAATTTTTAAAAACTATTTTGCAAAAATTATTACGGTTTTCGTTATCTTGGCGTTAGGTATACTGAGTCAAAATATGCAGTTTAGTAAGCATTAAAATATTTCGACGGCACAAACGTTATTATGACCCGAAGCCCCACTTTAGATGTTGAAACTTTACCCACCGACCTACGCACCACGTTACTAGCCTTCTCAGAAATATGCAATTATCAGGAAATCCTCACAGACACATATGAATTCAGTCGTATGCCTTTTATTTATGCTTTCACTCGAAATTATTCCGTAGAGATGGTTTATATGGGCTGTTCACGGTAAAGCGACCACTTTGAGGCCCTAGTTCATTTTTCCTTTCACTCATTCTTTGTCATTTAACCGCCTTTTAAAATAAATATTGCCATGTAAGTAATAAACACAGTGCGAATATTCCACCGCGCTTCGAAGTTAATATTAAGGCTGAAAGGAAATATATTTATTTACTATTATTCAAAATAAGAGAGCTTTCAAAAGTGCTCACTTTACCGTGAATAGCATATACCAACACCAGGATTTACTATCATAATGAAAATAAATACTGGTATCTTCATTATCAGAAATTTTATACAGACGCTTAAGGTGTATTTATGAACAAAGATTTACAAATAAATCGGTCATAGTGTAGCCAACCAAATGAAAGCCAGTGCCTAAGCTAAGCATTGGATTTTGTTGTTTTAGCAGATTAGAGTACTGACATCATCCGATTGTTCCAACCAACAAACTATTTGCTCAATATAAAAAAAAATTAAAACCTACCATGATATATGTGCACCTTAAGACATCCAAATGATTAGTGTATCATGTAATAGCGAAATGGTTGTGTGTACAAAACACATGCTGATTATGTCGGAACAACCAGATAGGTGTTTGGGCATAATACATTGTTTTGAAATACATAATTTAGTACAAAGGAACGTAAGTGGATGTTTGGAGCAAGAGCAGTTTGGTTGTATGAACAAAATATTATCCAACATGAACAGATATACTCCAAGTAAATTTATTTGGTAACCGCAACATAATGTTTTTCTCATTGTCGCTTTCAATGGGTGACTGCTCCTAACTGTACAAGATGCAGACCTCATTAAAATACAGTATACACATACTACATGCTATCCACGGTAAAACGAGCTCTTTTTAAAGCCCTCTCATTTGGAAAATAGTCAATAAATATATATTCTATTCTAGCCGTAGACGTTAACTTCCGGTTGCTGTGGACTGCACTGTGTTTATTACGTACGTGGCAATATTTATTTAAAAAAGTGGGTTAAAAATAAAAATTACTGAAAGTAAAAATATCTAGGACCTCAGAAGTGTTCACTATACACTGTAAAGCCTATATTAAAATTGCCAGAAAAGTACTATTTATGTTGCAAATGAAAGGAGGAATCATACGTTTTGTAACAATGTAAAATATGTTGCTAAAATTTACTTATTTTTATGTTTAAACATTAATTATCAAGAGTTTACTCTTAATCAAAATTTAAACGTATTCCTGTTCTAAATGCTTTAGAAGCACGTGTTACAAGAAAACTTTCGTCAGGTAAAGACACTCATAAAAATTACTATGGTTGTATGTAACAAAATATTGGTAACAATGTTACAATTTTTTTGATAAATTATTTTATGTGCATATAATTCAGCTTTAAAAATTATATCTTTCGTTGTTCATAGAAATACGCGTTAAATTAATTATTAAATAATTTGTTAGCATTTTTGACATACAATTAAAGAATTTATTGTGATGATCTTGTTTGTTGAATATATTTTTGGAAGCGTTTAAAACGGAAACATGCTTATTGTTTTATTAAATAATACTACTAATAGTTGACTTTATAAACATTTAAATGAGTACACTTTAACATAATATCTTACAGTGTTCGAGAATAAATGCATCATTCTTTCATATGCAGTTCGATTGTCCTTTCTGACACTTATGGTAGTGTCTTGTACTTGCACAATAACATCGACAGAACATTCCGTCTATAAACTCATATTTTATTAATGGGTTTCTTGGAAGTAACATTTTAATCAAATGAAAATTACATTTAAGATGTTATCTTTCCATGATGTCCTTTCTGTATGCTGTGGACAGCTCAGAAATAACACCACAAACTTTCTGAGCATAAAAATATAAGCAGGGAATGTGAAACAGGACTAAAATTCGTAAATTTAACAACATCCGGTAATACGAGATAAAAATATAATAAAACGTATCATAGTTTCTCTAAAGGGAAAATACGCGCATCTCACATAGTTTCTTTGAAATTTGATATGTATGCATGAAATAAAAGCAGGGATTAATTTATGGATTTTTGTTGAAAGTTATCCCTTACTGTGGTGTACGGAAATACTGTGATCGAATTTCTCGGAACGAGCCCATTTAGACACTGACTGTGTGTTCAGTCGACCTGAGAAATTACATAACGAATGCATGATGTAGGAAAAGGTGAGAACCCCCAAAACATTTTCATTGCACTTCTCACCACTGTTGAGTAACAGCTAGAGATAACATTTGTATGCAAGTCTTATCTTCGGAATTGCCATTTTGGCACTGAGACGAAATCTTTAAATTCAGAACACTAATCCTCAGCAGCCAAACAAGCCATAATTTGATTTCACTGACGTAACAGCAGAGAAACTTTTGACACAAACAACTGCGTTTTTTTTAATGGTTCATCTAATGTGGTAACGCATCATTAAACCAGAATCAGTCACCTACTTTCTACTTATAATGGCAGCCTGTTGAACTTTGAGAAACCTTCGCAGAAGATTCTACTAAATATACAACTTCTTTTTTTGGGGACGTGTGACCTTTTGTTTAAACGGGAAATGGAAAAATCTCGTAGATGTTGGCTAATGACAATAATAAAATCCAAGAGAACTGTCGATGGTAATATCCACATATTCTAAACTTTCATAGGTGGAATAAAATTAAGCTTCACTATCTAACAAACACATCTTAAGAAAACCATCCTCGCTTAAACGACGAACACCATGCAGTACCGAATCTCCACTCACTACTCGCATTTTGATCATGACAAGGAATACCCCATTTTGGCCATAGTTCACAACACAGAGTCTCCCCGTCTCTGAGACCCCTAGAAAACCAGCGGGCAGCTTCAGGATATACCTTTTCAAACTTTTAATTTGCTTCTTTCATACAAAAAAAATAGGTTTCAGGGAAGCTGCGGAAGCACAGGCTTACGAAAAAATATGATTTTTCCAAATGCCCTTACTTAAAGAAAATAAATAGAACGGAATGATCGTATGGCTGTATTCAATAAGAGTATCATAAAAATCCTATTTTTTAAATTTTAAACTGTCCAATGTGAAATATGAATTGTGTAATATGTTTGATGCGTTTAATCCCGTTACAGCAATTGAAATGTATAAATACAGTACAAAAAAGCCGAGTTTAAGACGTCTGAACCGAGGTTATATGATAATATTTGCCAGTGAGTTTTATTTCTCTTCTTACATAGCATCTATTCGTTACTATCGTTTACAGTGTATAAGATGGTTTTGAAATAAACGGTTGAAAAGAAAATGTCTGCATTAATAGTTCTCAGCTTCTTATTTGATGTACTAACAGAACCATAGGTCATGCCGCTGAAAGTCACAATAACAGGAAGCGTGCACACAGAATGCATTGCAGTTGCAGGTGTTTCATGCTGTGTCACCGTGTTCAGTGTGCCATTTTAGAACAGCGCGATTTACGTGTAATTTTTGTTGTGTTAGATCAAACTGGGTTACATGGCGGCAAAAAAAAAAAAAGGTAGTAATCACTTCCGCTTGCGTGGGATACACGCTTATTTGGAACAAACTGTGCTTCCCCGGACTGGGAATTTTCTAATCGGTGCCCGGTATATCCAAAATGATGACGTTAGAAGAAGCAGCCAATGGATGGTTAACGACGTCATGAAAGCATGTGTGGCAGCAAAAACCTTTCACCGCTGTCATAAACCAGCCTTGCTGTTCGGCTTCTCCAGTTCAACGATTCCCGACCGTGTGCAGCAACTACAGAACGTGGGGAAAAGACGTGTTTGGCTACTGCACGAACTGATATGGCGACACAGACAGGAGCGGGTAGGACGCATGGAGTAACAAACCGGTTTGTCACAAGAATGAGCATACTCTATCGTATGAAGACTAGGGCTACCAGACACTCGGGACAAAAAAAAAAATTAAAATGTAAAATATCTAATTTAAAATGACATAGGAATTTTTATTAGCACAAATAATTATTTATTTACACTGAAGAACAACAAATTAATCTTTTCCCATTTGTAGTGTAATATTAAAGTTTAAAAAAATCAGATAAATAAAGTCGTTAAGATTACAAACAAATGATTTCTAATAATTTTATCAATAAAAACATCGAGTTCTTATTATTAGTTAATATAAAATAAGAAATCTCAGTATCAGGAAACCATTCAATACGGACGAGAAATGAAATTTTTTAAAAAATAAGCCCTAAACACAGTTTACATATTTTATCATACATTGTTCAGACATTTTGGTATGATTAAAAATGTGAATATTGACAGCTGTAACTAGTGCGGCACAGAAATTAGTAATCCGAAATTAATTGGTGCCCAAATACAACATGTTATCTGGTCAAGGGAAAACCTTTCGTTTTTGATCACAGTGGAAAATCCGGCGGGACACAAAAAAAAAAACATTAAGACGGAAGACTAGTTCTTTTGCCAGACCTCTGGTGATCCTAATCGCGACGCGCGAAGAGCAGTGGTTGAACTCTTACCAAACCAACAAACATAAAACGTTCCGAAACTTAGGTCGACCCCACATACTGTTTTTTCAATGATGTGGCGGACAGCAGCGAGTGTTATGCATTAAAGGTTATTCACAGTTTACTGAGCACGTTTTGACACTTTGATTAAGACCTTATTTCCGTTATAACTTTGTATCCTTCCGCCATATGTTAAATTAACTTTGCCATGGGCCTCATCGCTTTATCCATGCTCTAATCAAGTGAAACTAGAAATTCCGACGCGTTACTAAAATGCAAATTTATGCTCTATCGGGTAAGAAACAAAAATATAATATTTAAACTGCCATACATTTAAGTATAAGCTATTCATGGTGAAGTGAGCACTTTTGAAAGCCCTATCGTTTGGAATAATAGTAAATAAATATATTTTATTTTAGCCTTAGACGTTAACTTCAGAGTGAGGTGGAATATACACATTTTGTTTATTACTTACATGGCAATATTTCTCTAAAAGGGTGGTTAAAGGATAAAAAATGGCCGAAAGAAAAAAGTAACTAGGGCATCAAAAGTGCTCACTCTACCTTGAACAGCCAATACAAGTTCTTTCCTCCTGGCGAAACGATTATCCCTTTGCTGAAATGCACCGCAGTTGAGCAAAAAAAAAGCAGTCGTCGTTCGTCAATATATATAGCAAGAAAGAACTTTACACATTAAAAAATCCATAAAAATTAACGGTGCAACGCATTCACTTCAAACATTTTTCAGTAAATAGAATATCTATGAAAGTTTTTTTTTTTTTTTTTTAAGTTTACCGAGACTCGACATGCGCTCTTCGAGCTACACGACAGACGTCGAGATGATATTCCTTGTCTTCTCACACCTTGTGCAAAGTGTCGGTGGTGATGGACTCTACAGAGGTTGTGATTCGCTGCCTTAGCTGTGGAGAAATTTGTGGCAGGGACGGGACGATCACTTTGCCTTTCACTTGACCCCACAAGAATAAATCACATGTGGTTAAGTCCGGAGATCTGCACCTCACTGCATCATCGACACCTGCACGACCGAACCATCTTCCAGGCAGACGTGTGCTCAAGTGTTCCCGTACGGCCAAGTGGAAGTGGGATAGGACGCCATCTTGTTGCGTGATGAATTCGTTGGAGTCTTCTTGCAATTGAGGCAGAAGTCACAAAGAAAGCATGGCTAGGTAATAACTCCCTGTGATGGTTTTCTCCGACAGAAAAAAAAAAAAAAGACCGCAAATCTTCTCCCTCAACATGGGACAGAATACATCAACCTTAGGTGAATCACTTTCATGTTCGATGGTGGCATGAGGGTTTTCTGTTCCCCAACAACGAACATTGTAGCTATTCTTTTTGCCATCAGTATCAAATGTTTCTTCGTCACTAAAAATTAACCTCTCGCGCAGGTTGTTGTCATCACCCATCTTTGCCAACATCTCGGTGCAGGATTCGAACCGCGCAGCATTATCTCCTGAAGTGAGCGCCTGGACCAGCTGCAATCGGCAATGTTTCATGCGCAAGTGTTTCCGCGGGATTTTGGATATACTGTCGTTTGTGGCATCTGAAGCTGACTACTTGATCGGCGCGTTGATTTGTGTGGGCTCCGAAGGAATGCTGCTCGAACACGTTCCCCATCTTGTTCGGGCAGAGGACGGCGAACAGTGGATACTCTGCTGGGTGACTCTTGGTGAAGTTTTGTGCGGAACACTCGTTGAACAGCAGTTACCAACTCCGTTTTCGCTAACTGAAGGACCTGCCAACTCCTCTGTTGTGACGTAGTTGCCATTTTATAAACTAGCACCTCCTAGTGGTGGCAGCCTGCAACAAATGAATTAGGTTTCAAACGTACAAAAAAACTTCCAGAGATTGTGTATTGACAGGAAAAGGTTTGAAGCGAACACGTTGCAGCGTTCAGTTTTTATGAATTTTCGATAGCGTAAAGTTCTTCTGTGCTCTTGGCAGACAACGAAAAAACCCCAAACGACGAAAATAACGGAACATTACATGATTGACCCGAGGCATGAAGTTATCCCTCACCTCCCGGGCAAAGAACTATCAGAAAGCCATATGTTGATTCCGCCAAGTTACCTCATGAAGTATATGTTGTTCTAAAACTTATGGTAGTGGAGAAAATTCTTTCCAGGTTTTGGTTGCGTTACGGGAACCACAGATTTTGAGGGATGGGAATAAGAACCTTCTAGATCATGCACGCACACATGTCACTGCATACAAAAATACACGTCACTGCATACAAAAACTATTGAATGATGCCGACACGAACACTGCACTCCAAAACGGAGAAGTATTTTGAGGTAAGAAAACGGCCATAACCTGCCAAAGTGGTCGGTAAGGTTAAAAATTTACGCGTGTTATTGCAAATTGTTTTATTCTGTTAGTTTGAAATTCGCAAAAACTCGTTAATTTTAACCATGTTGCAGGCCAACCAAAAGAAATTCCGGTCCTCTGAGAAATGCGTGCTGTAAGACCCCGTACCTCCTCTCAAAAAAATCGACCATTTACAATATGAATAGTCGTCATCAATGCAAAAAAAAAAGTTAACAAGTTTTGAGTGTCAAAATTAAATTTTCATGCAATACTTCGTTTTATGAATAAAGATTTACGACTCGGGCCCGACCAGGGCCTCCGGAGACCCGGCCTCTGAGCATTGCACCCCCTTGCCCCCCCCCCCCCTCTTGACAGTCCTGCCCTGTTTATTACTTTGGCAAGTCATTCTAAAATAAATGGCCGTTTTCTTATCTTAAACAATTGAATGGGTGAGCTGGAAAAGAATAACATTCCACAAAATGGGGAAAGTAAACTGAGATAGCCATTTCGTAGGTTTAATTATAATCCATTTACTGAGTGTAAGAAGGGGAATATTCCAGTCACATAGCATTGTTTAAACCGGCTTGGAATAATTCGTTGAGTGTAAGAAGGATAACATTCCAGGAATGTTATCCTTCTTCCACACAATGCTGCACTAGTTAACCCAGGAATGTTGACTGTCTTCAACACAGTATTGCATGTTACTGTGTCACTTATTATATTGTCGTTTTCTGTATTGTTATGCTTTATGTTGCTCTGTGTTGCGGTTATGTGGAGTCTGAATTAACTAGTATAATCAGTATTTCGTGACTGTTAGGGTTCGATCGATTTACTACTGGCAATGTGGTATTTTTAATGGAGTGAAACTCGTAATATTTTGTGCATATTGAGCGAAATGTCCGATTCAGAGGAGGAACTTCCAGAACATAAAAGGAAACGAGGTAAGGTCGAAAAAGAACTGCATTCAAAGGAAATGCACAAAACAGCCCGAAGAAAAGGTGAAGAATCTGTGACAAGTAAAGGCGTGTTAGTGGAGACTAAAAGGACTGGTCCAGACTAGGCTTCCCCTAAGTAACGTATGCTTGGTCTCAGTATTGAAGATAAACACAACATAATAGTTATTATATATAGTGAATGTCCCGAAAATGAACAAGATACATACCTTTTGGGATTAATGGAGAGATGCGACGTCGTAACACATTGTCCATCTTCAGAAAGTTCTATACAAAACATATCATCCTCCAAGTACTTTGCTTTGAAAGACAGTATAATGGTTGAAGTTTCTCGTAAGTCCTACATAAGTTTGCATGCCCTCTCATATGAGTCCGTCCTACTTTTTAACAAGCTTCTTGAGAGCAATCAGTCTCCTATTTACATGAGAGGACAGTACAAAAACCATGGAAATACTCTTCCACAAAAAACCATAGCTAAGATGGACGAGCATATAACCTCATTTCCCAAACGTGAGTCACAGTAAACGTCTGTTCCTGTTACATACTTGGAATCAGTTTTAACAGTTCGCAGAATGCACGATCTCTTCAAAGAGCTTCATCCTGCCCTGAGAGGGGAATACGAGTATCATTTGAAATATTTCCATGATAACTATGGTTTCAAGTTTGGTTGATGTTTTCTCGACGTGTAGAGAGTTATATACAAATATTTAATAATCAACTCTCAACGACGCGGCAAAACGAGTCGCAGTTGTCGAACTAATTGTTCATAAGCGATCTGCCAGTAAGTATTACAATAAACTTCAGGACGTCGCTGGTATCTGCAAAAACAGAAACGACGTCATAGGCATTAGGCATTGTTTTCGACTACATGCAGAATGTTCCATTGCCTTTCATGCGAATTCAGGAAATGTTCTATCTAAGTAAACTGTGGTTGTTCATCTTCAATGTCTATGATAAAGGAAACGGATCATCAGTATTTTACACATACACATAAGGGGTAGCTAAAATAGGCTCTAACGAGGTATGCAGCTGTGTCCTCGACTTCATAAATGTAATCCCTGAAGAGGTGAAAGAACTTCTCAAATTTAGTGATGCATATGCCGGACAAAACCGTAACCACACATTTACCCGGTATTTAATGGCACTGAACATGACTGACGGATTCAATATCATCAACCAGTACTATCCGATCCGAGGACATAGTTTCTTGCTGTGCGACAGGAACTTCTCAGTCACCAAGTGAGCTGTTCGCAGAAAGAATGGAATTTATTCACCGAACCAGTACAAAGAGATAATTCAAAGTGCAAGGAAACGCAACGCCGTGTTTACAGCTAAACGTGTTGAAAACAACCACGTACTGAACTTCAAGGATTGGTGACCCCGGTCCTTCACGAAAACTCCCAAGGACATTCACAAGCATGGTTGGACCTCCAACATACGTACGTACAGATATATTGTGTACAAGAAGGAATTAAAGGGACATGTGAAAACATCGGCGTTCATCGACGGCCTAGTTGAGGAAACATTGAAGCTGAAGAAACAAGACAATGTGCCACTGCCTAACGAAAAAACATACGTTGGGAAACTTCCTATCAATCCAAACAAACGTCATGATGTCTCCAAAGGCACACACTATGTAGGTCTACCTGAAATATATAGACCATTTTATAAAGATATTCTTCAGTGGCCTGCGTCAAACACAGCAGCTAGCGGCATTGATGAGGGAACTGGGCAAAAACAGATATTGTAAAAATATCTAAGCACACAAGTATCAATTATGTAGTTCAATGTAGTACTGTTTTCTTAAATACAGTGATATTCGATTTATTTGTGATGTAAAAATATGCATCGTTACGTTTTTGTGTATTATTGTGCATTGTGGATAAGAGATGACATTCCGGCACATTTAATTGTTTCTACTTAATTACTTAATGTGTCATTTCACTTTGATATAATACACAATGACTCTTTACTACTAACACTATAATTGTATAAAAGTGAAGTTTTCAATCCAACTTATAGTTGGTCGGGAAAATATATTTCTTTTTTTTAGTTTTCTCAAAACTATTGTAAATGGAATATTATCCTTCTTGCTCTCGCTCATTCAATTTCTCCATTTTGGAATGCAGTAATCGTATCTGCAATATTCAATTTTTTTCTGTGTGTAGCGAAATGTGCCTGCTTATGACTAAAAAATGTCTTAATCCCATCCCTGAAGAAATGTTGTTCCTGTAAAGTCCTTGGATGCTTGGGGCATCGTGGACAAGATGCCCGGTGGTTTAGCCGTGACAATTGGAATGACTAAGCTTCCTCGAAATGGCTGGTTGGCAGGATTATCACAGGGTAACCGGCCTTTAAATGAACGTAAGGTGTTTTAGCCTCATGTGGGATACCCTGTGGGAGTGTCCTAGACTATGGGAGTGTCCTAGACTATGGGATAGGACCTCCCCACTCTGATTCGAAACTGTGCACCACCCTTAGGAAGGAGCATATGTACAGTGAAATGTCTGGGCTACTGCCAAGTCTTAATATCGGAGCCATATGCAACACTGTTGCGGAAGGGTCAGATATGCGTAAGACTACAGCCTCTACTGACTCATGGGGAACCACACCTCTTTGTGGTACTGCTGGGCAACTCCCTTAGTTGGGGGTTGGCAAACGTGGGTAACCCGGGCATTCCCTGTGCCTCACCTTTGGGTGGAGAAGGGTATCTGCCAGCAGGAAAGGCTTATTACGGCAGATAGTAATGGCCTGGAATGTTGGTGGGCCGGTCGACTCCTTTACAGTCAAGCCGCTGGGGCCCAATATCTGGGTTCTAGTGAAGAACCCAAAATACATGGTAATGGACAAGAGGATAGATGAGTCAGAGACACTGTGGACCAGTCTATTCCGGAAGACGTGGCGCGAACAGGCACTGGTAAATCGATCTTCAGGAAAACCCACAAGTGCCATGAAAAGGAAGGAAGAGCACGGGGTGACCTCTGAGCCCGTATTGGTGGATCTCCTGGTACAAGGTCACGAAGGGAAACGATTCTTGCTGCCATGGTTTGAAAATCGCACCCATGGCTGAAGCTATACTATGGGGTAGAAGTTAGTAGCCAGAACAAGAATAAGATAAATACCCACGCATAATACCGAAGCGACCGAACATCAGTCAGCAATATAAATAAGCCAATTACCAGCCCTGGGAGGTAGTAGAGACGTAACATATTCAGGCTCGCCGAACACCGTAGCCCAGTTAACTGGAAATTTGAAGGGAAAGCTCTTGTAAGGTGAACCCAAGAGAGGTGAAGTACTTATTATAAATATCAATAAAATACACATAACGATAACACTTAAAAATCCCCAAGAATTCCAAACGGGTAACAAGTTTGTCTGTGACCGTGATCGTTACGGCAGTATTACTGAACAAGTCATGGGTCGAAATCCATACTTGAGGCTCAGAATCTAAGGACTTAGTTGATATAAGCGATTAAAAAGGCTTGCTGTATTCAGATGGTCCAGTTTCCTGTACGTTCTATGCGCATCACCGCCAAAATGAAAATATCTATAAGGAAAATATAGTTATAAGAAAAGCACCACTAAAAGCATACACCGGGGTTTAAATCTACGCACGATATAGCATCTTCTACAGATCAGCTGTCTTTCTTCGCTGATAATCAGCACAATCAATTACGGAACGAGGTGTGTTATGGTAAAACACTGGGCTCGTTTTTGGGGAGGACTCGGGTAGATTACGGCCCGATAGTCCCTATTTGCGTTTCCTGTTGTTTTTTCTGAAATACCTCCGAGCGAATTCTCTGATGGTTCCTTAGCACAAAAGGTGGCCGATTAATTTCCCGATCCCGTTTGCTCGAACAAGTTCCGCCCCCAGAAACTCTGCTGATGACGAAACGTCAATCCCATCTTTCGAACACCGTTAATTCAACGCATTTGAGAACCACCTCAAGTTCCTTATTTTTTTTACCGATTGTGCTACCTTAATGCACTAGTAAGAATGAAATTTCTCATTTACCTGCGCTGTATCACCCATAAATTTATCAGGTGGCCGTCGTGAAATGGTTAGAAAGTATAGGTAAGGTAAGTACCTCCTAACTTACATTTAGATGGAAAAAGATAAAAATATTTAATATATTTGCCAAAACCTGTTCAACTTGTAAGCATAAGGCTAGTGGCGTTTAATTTTCTGCAAATAATGTAGTTAGTATTTCATAATTTTGCATTAACAAATTAAAAAACAATATGGTAATGTTTTCTGAGCACAAGCATAGTAAACTAAACTAATGAGACATAAAACAACAAAATTTTTGCTAATTTTAGGATATGTTTTGAAAACTATTTTGAAAGTATTCAAAATTACCCCCCCCCCCCCTTTCCCATAGGAAATAATAAATAAGAAAAATGTATATATAAATAACAATAAAAATACATTAAACAGATAGGTTGTACTAGGGCGTGCCACATATTTTTAAAATGTACATACGCAATTTACGTTATTCATGAGAGTCGAGAAAGACAAAGTATTTTGAAATGTTATTGCTAAAATAACTTTTAAAACATTTGGCCGTTTGAAAATATTCAACAGATTTTAGTGCTAAATTTTTAAATTTCTAACCATTTAATGCGTATAAAATGTACCAATTTCAGTGGTCAAAAGAATTTATGTTACCTTTTTTATAAGTCGTTAGAATGTAATACTTCCATTATCAGGTGTCAACGTAACTGGAGATATTCCAGGGTGTGTTAATATTAAAGGAACATGTAGTTACCAAAATCAAAGTTTGGCGAGGAATAGAATTCAATAGTTTCCAATCCCTTTCGAAGCATAACTCAGCGGAAGCAAAATAGAACAGAGCAATCATGCTTCATCTCCCCCTTCACAGAGCGATGCAGCCTCTCGTTATTATTAAAGTTCACAAAAAAAGGATGATGCTGAAAAAATTCCTGCTTTCGTACGGGGAAGTTCGAACGGGAATCTGCCTATAATCCGGGACCAGAATGAAGGGGTGGGGAGACTAGACTAACCTGATGCGGAGCACAGCTTCACGAAGGCAAAAGGCGAAAGTTTTTGGCGGACGGAGGGGAACGTATAAATGCTATGGAGACAGGGCGGGAGGTTGCATAACCTCTCGCCCGGCGCGGGTGAATACCACACTCGCGCGCAGACATGCATCGCGTGGTGAGTATCTGCAGCTAAGGATATTTTTACCTCGCGCACCCGCGCGCGCGTGCTACGTTATCGCGATTTTATTTCTGTTCGTTTAAATGCATTTTTTTTGTTCGATTCCGGTGTCCTTGGGAGCAATGAAATTATTGGGTTCAGTGACCTGTAGACTGATTGCCGCAGTCTTCCTGTATATACAATTTTCACGGTTGTCTGAGCACATTTGATAGCTCCACATAGGATCTACTTTTATTCTCATTATGTATACTTTCGCCATATTTAATATTATCATTGTATTCCATTCGCTGTTTCATCACACGTTTTGAACCAACCAATTGTAAAATCACGCCATGTATGACGTGATTGGTTGTTTCCTATACAAGTCTTGCCCAATAGTTTTTTATACTTATTTTTACTTAACAATGTCTTTCTTCATTAAATCGACCTTTTACTTATATTTTACTTATATATTTCATACTGCTCTTCCTGTAATTTATACGAACAAAGTAGGGAGGAAATTGGTCTGTTGGTAACTCCTAGTAAGACATAGTTATTACGCAAAATATTATTACACCGAGTGCGTACGAATGTGGCATGCTGTCCCTTTGGTGTAATTTTTTAGAATCGGTAGGAGCTGCGGTGGTGTACTGGTTAGACTACGCGCCTCGCACTAAGGCGAACCGGGTTCGATTCCTGGAGCCCCTCCCCCCTGCATTTTTGCATGCGGAAATCTTGCCGGACGGTGCCGCCTCCCTAGCATTCCGACGCTTCTTCATACTCTCTTCACCCTCATCGGCTCACAAGAACTCGGTGTGAAGCGCCGCCCAAATATCTTCACTCACTCGCACTAGAGTCGATTAAGTTTTGTTTACTTTTTCGAACTCTGATAATTTCTCAACGAATTAACGAAATTTTCAATCCCCCGCGTGTCACTGTGAACAACAAAGTGCCGCTAAGTTATTGACGTACATTTATACGAATTATTTTCCTCTTTAAGATTAGCACCCTTTAAACCATATGTGCGTGTAATGCAACCAAAACATATACACGCCTCATTCAAATTGAAAAATGTTAAATGAAATCATGAAATAAATTAATGAATCAATAATTAAAAATAATACATAATCTAGGAATCAGCAGTGGATGTAAATTATATGTAAGGATACCAAACTTTTAAAGAAATGGTTAAAATGAATAACGTATTAAAATTATTGGTCTTATTTTGCGGTTTTGATTAGTTTTGCCCCTTAACTGCAAAATGAATTTAAACACTTAAGGTGATTTGACGCGTGTAATGCAATTCTCTCGCAAACACACACACACACACATATATATATACATATATATAAAGCGAGTGGAAAATATTTTTATTCATATTTGTAGTAAAACAATAGTTATTTTCTCATAAAATATTTTTAGGTGCATATTCGCCTTAATATTACTGGAATGATGTACATATAATTAATGACCTACTTATTTCCCTTACAGATCACTCTATGTGTTACAATTGCTAAGTTCTTTGTTATCGATGATTTTTCCCTTAAAATATTTATAATCTTTCAGCATTCGTTATAGGGACACGATCAAATAATCTCGATTTCTTATTAATATTTCAGTTACTAATTAAAAAATTAATTATCAGAAACTAGTGTGGCAAATTATACCTAAAGAATGTATTGAATTATAAAAAGGAAAATAATACCTAAAAATTATAATATGATAACAAATATATTGCCCATTTATTATGCAAAAATTGTGGCCTTGCTAACTTTATAATTTTCGATTCTGTAACTGCAATAAATGCCAATGAGTGTATCCGTCTATAATGATCTCGCTTTCGAAGAGACCTTAAGCCCTACATAGCTCCTTACCTACCAATGAGTAAACAGCATATCCGCATACTAATTAGGCCTAGTAAAACAGAGGAATTACAACGAAAAGCCCGGAAAGCTTTAGCGGATAGCGTTACTGATTGCTTCCGGTTAATAACATACATTTATGTTTCCTGTATAAAAGGATAAACTTTATTATATGAACCTTTCCTGCCCGCATAAACGAAGCGAACTGGTTTTGGCCCAGCTACGAATTTAAATGCCTCGCTTAACAAGCTGTAGAAGACGGGAGCAACTTTCTAAACAGGATGTCGCACCGGTACAACATACAGGCCACTAGAGATTATAAAACACAGTTGCTTTTCTTAAGTGTACGCTATAGAATCAGCATTTTTAAAGCACTTTGTAGGTCACCTGAACATTAACACAAGCCTCTTGCCAGGGCTCTTGCAAAACCAAAATTTAATTACAATATCATGGTAAGGAAAGCAGAGGTCATTGCTGAAATACTTCGTATCGCTTCTATGAGCGTCGTCTTTTTTTTTCGATGGCACATTTCGCATAGGAGAGTTGCTGAACGGTACAAAAAAAAAAAAAAAAAAAAAAAATTGACGGCGCACTTAGGCAAGTGAAAATTAAAGTGTCCGGATTGGATCAGTTCAATTTCGAGGCTGCCGCTACGCGTACGTAGTGAACGAAAAAAAAAAAAAAAAAAAAAAAAAAAAAAAACTATCCGGCAGGAAGCTCTCTAAAGCTGGTGTCGCAATACATCGACAAACCCGACATGACAATCTTGACACGACAAAAATTTGAGTGAAAAGCGACGTCACTGCGACGCCTGTCCGACAAAAGGCAGCCCCGACAGCCCGACCGAAGTAGATTCTATTTCTTTTCGCCGAAGTCGGACTCGTCGGGGCACAAAAAAACAAGTACATACAAACATTATAAAACCAAATTAAGTGCGTATTTTCTTACTGTAGTAAATAATAAACTAACTTGCCGCCAAAATAACGTTCTTGTTGGTTTTGAAATACTTTTTATATCTCGTGTAAATAAAAATATTTTCAAAAATAAAATTATTATTCACTTTATCATGAGTTTAAAAAAAAGTAAATATCGGATATTACAAGGATAACTTGTCGTTTTAGAATTTTTCGAAGGCTAATTAACACACTCGTCGGGCATATTTCGTCGGGGTATTGTGAACATTGAATAATATATAATATGAAATTCCGTCAACCTCTGACGTCATGTTGGTCTGTAGTGTCGTGTTCCCCGGTCTATTGTGACTCCAACTTAAGAACTATTATTATGAGCAACTAATAAGCTATTCGGTGAAGTGAGCACTATTTACGGTCCTCTCAACATGCACTAACCACTAATAAATGCGTTTTATTGCTGACCCGAATGTTAACTTTTGAGAGTGAAGGAATTTATACACTGTGTTTATTATTCATATGGCGATATCTATGTTAAAAAGTGGCGGAAAGTTAAAAATGGTCTCAAAGGAAAAAATAGCAGGCGCTTAAAAAATACCTGATTAACCTCGAAGTAGCCTATAGCAGAACTACCCGGCGTTGCCTGGGTATAAGTGAATAATGAGAGATACGCGACTCTGTTTTAAGGGTTTTCAACCCAGTAGAGGGGCTGGAGCACGTTTTGGCGTACACAGTGTTTTGAGTTGCATACTGAATATCATCCTTAACAAATTCGGGCCAGATCCGTCGAAAAATTGAGATGCACCGCTCCGTTTTTGGGGGTTTGGTGCTAAATGGGGGCCGTATCTCGTTTTGGCCAACACAATATTTTAAGTGGCGTACTAAATGGCATCCCTGAATAATTTTGTCCGGATCCTTAAAATGGTGAAGAATTTTGTAGAGAAACGCACAATCATTCAAACATACATGTATGTATGTATGTGTATACATATATATCTGTGTATATATAAATATAAATATATATATAAACTTTGACATATAGTCTTTTCACTGTTTCTTCACACTTTTCGAATGCAACATTTGAAAAATCACGCCATGCATGAAGTGTCTGGTTATTTCCTAAAGACGCCATGTATCACTAGCGTTTTATGCTTATGTTAACGTAAAATTACCTATTTTTCGGTTCAATTGAAATTTTAAAATATATTATCTAAACATTATAATATTTAATTTATAATTAATATGAATAAAAAACAGCGATAAAACCGGTATGTTGGCAAAGCCTAGTATAGTAATAAATAGTTCTCATGCAAAACATTATTAAACTGAGCGTGCACTAATGCGGCGCGCAGTCCCTGTGGCGTCATTTTCTAGACTTGGTTCAGCTTTGAATGCACGAGGTGGAGGAGCAAGCTGGAAGTAGAACTTCAGTAGAGATTCAGAAAAGTTTGTTGAAGTAACTGCGAACGTACTGTATATAAACCAAGCCCTTTAATGCGTACTGACGTAAGAAACCAACAGTTTCGGAGTGAAGGTGTCCTGGCGATCTCCAGTCACAGCTGTCAAAGCTAAGACATTCACAGAAGGCGAATACAACGCGAATGCAACATGGAAAGAGAAATTATTTAACTAACTGCCTTCTTGATGATTTTCTCTTTAAATACTTCACAGTCGTTTTAAATATCCATTTTATCCTTTACTTTTTGTTTTAAGCTTTGTTTAGTCCTAAATTTCTTGGAATCCACCTCTTTCTATTTTACTTTTTTTACTCTGGACATATGGTAACCTACCTTCTTTGAAAATATTCCTTCATTCGATCGGTCCTCACGTTGTGTCTATTTAATTATATTTTCCCACGCTTGTCTTTCAGATTTAAATATTCAAGTTATTTTCTCGCGCGTAACAGAATCTGGACAAATAGCAGAAGAGGCGAGTTGCTCCTCAAACGGAAAAGGCTCGACTCTTTAGTTGTAAGATGTACATGTTAGGTAGGGCTGCCTATACAGGATATTTCAAAGCAGTAGAAATTCGTTGTGCAGACATCGATGGAGCCAGTAGACTGGGGGATAAATATGGACCTTAAGCTAAATATGGACATTCTGTTATAATTTTTAATTTCTTTGCGTGCCTGTGTCTGTACGCTGCAAAATTGGGATACCTCAAACCAAAATTGTTTAAGAATCATGCGTTTGAGATATCGAGAATTTTTTATAAATAATGCAAAATATTAAAATACTGCAATACTTCAAAAGGGAAACCTGACAGATAGGCTGATATTATATGATAGCATTAATTTATTGAGCCACTGGACTGTAAAAAAAATAATAATATGACGGTTTTTATATCACAGCTATTTAAAACAGAATAATTTTTTTATATTTTTTACTCTTACAAAATTGTTTTTATGTCACAAATTCTGATCTGCTATCGAAAATGTCAATATGAAACTAAAACATTTAAACTGCAAAATATGATTTCAAACCTATTTATAATGTATACAATTCTCTGCGGTGTAGAATTGAGGAAAAATTTTCAACATAAGATTTTAACACTAGCGTTATATTGAGTAATTTTCCGCCAGGAAATGAGACAACAAGGTGTCTCTCTGGTTGGAATCCGGGCTAGCAGTCAACGTGACTACCTGCACTTTCTGTATGGAATCTCGTCACACTAGTTGCAGTAACCGACGTTCTGCCGTACACGCTGCAGTAGGCACCTTCTGGGTGTTGACATTCTCTCCCCTCACCTAGAACATCCTTAACGGCTGTGTAGGACGGGAGGCCGGATTACCTGCAGTCACCGCGACGCCGCTCCAGTGCCCAGATGTGGCGGCGACCTCGAGCCATAGACTACAGATGAGGTAGACCGATCTCGCTGGCAACCAATCTCCGTGCCCCAACATTCAACTGCTCACCTGCCGACACGTCTAGCGAAAAAATGGCGTCTTTACGTTAGAAAATTGATTTTTAAACAAATGCTTTGAGATGAATGTATACTTCCCCTAACCAATTTGTAATGCTGTTTGATTAAGTTTAAACGGTTAACATTATTTTATTCATATAATAGGGCTTGTCATTTAAAAAATCAGGATATAAACAAACACGTTCATCACTGTTGACCATGCGACTTTGACAGTCGTGTAGGATCGGGGTAGGTCGATGTTGAGTACATGCGCAGAAGACGAACAAGCGGTCTACCTCATCTTTACTCTATGACTTTGAGCACACCGGGTACTTGACTCTGTGCAAGAACGTCCCATAAAACGTGATCGTGACAGTCACGCCCTGACATGCCACGTGGAGGACAGCTACCGTGAATTTCGGCGCGTGGCCGTGACACTGGACTTCGATAACCCTGCGCATTTAAATCTCGATGATCTTGACCCGAATAACTTAAACATAAAAAAAAAAAATATTTGAAGTCTATTTCATTACTTCCCTTTGCCACACGCTGCCATTCTGAATTTCACGTTTGAATAATAACGCAATAAAGATTAAATATAATAATATTTCTTCCAAAAATTAGACTTATATTTCAGCAGAAATAAAAAAAATTTTCAACAGTCTTCTTTGGACGTCCGCTATCTTGAACGACTTCAGCTATTTTGAAACTAGTTGCCAAGTCATTCAGGGACGCGATGCAGGGTGTATTATTTAGCACTTGCATGGACGGGCAATAGTCGGCTCGGAAATTTCCAAGTAGTCACGTGGACCATTGACTGTATTAGAAAAATTAACCGTAAAAAAAACATCTTAAAAACAAGCTTTTATTTATAAATTAACTAACAAGATAAAAATAATTATAGGGGTATTTACAGAATTTGTAGAACTTTGTAACACGTGGTCGAACAGATGTAATACACGTCACTACAAATTAATATTTTTGTATCAATTTGTATTCAGTATATGAAATCTTCGTGCGATATAGAACGAATACTTCATTTTCGTAAGCGTAGTAAACACATATATTGAATAAGGCTCTTAACTATTCGCGCCAAGTTTTTATATACTAAATATAAGTTGATATAGGAATACTAATTTTTAGTAAATTTATTACGGCTGTTCGACCACGTCTCACAAGTTCTACAAATTTTGCAAATACTCCTATAGTTATTTTTATATTTTTAGTTCATTTATAAATAAAAGCTTGAGTCGTTTATTTTTCAATTTTCAATCTCGCCTATTTTTTTTATATTATATTGGTAAATGATTTAAACATTCGCAGACTCGTACGTCATCGGTATCGCTTGCGATCAGGCGAGTTTACGTGCAGTCTTTTCGCAGGAAGTTGAACCGGCATGCTGAATATTCATTATCCATCTTACACATGTGTGCATGTTGATGTATTTTACATTTCAATACGAGCTCACGATGGGAAACTTCAAACGGTATTTCACATGCACACACGCGGTCGATCATTTGAATTCCTTCTTGTGTTCCAATGCGCGGGCGGTACTTTACCCACACAATCTTATGTAAATGAGGAATTTCCCCGGCACTGAAACTCTACACGCCGCCAGTAATCGACAACTTGTCCGCCAAATACATCGTGATTGCCGGTGATTCGGTGGGAGGCGGACAGACACCTCGCAGACATCTACCGTACACACAAACAAGTGAAGGTAAATAAAAGCTTGTAATAAAGCATGGGAGACTTAAAAATTAAAATTTTCGTGCGACTTAAAAAATGTGTTATAAAGGAAGCGGTACGGAGACTGTAGTTTACCATGATACCTGCTCACCTGTTGTTAACTATGCCTATATATATATATATATATTTTAATAGATATAGTTAAATTTTTAAGATTTGTATTATCTTTAGTTATAGGTATTGTTTTGTAATTGTTTGTTCATCAGATGTAGAAAGTAGTTATTTTAAAACTTTAAAAATAATTTAATTTTTTTATGTGATTTGCCAAACACAGGAGAACTTCTTTCTAAACCTCTGACCGAGTAACTGACTACTTTTGGAAGTATCGAAGCATGGTTTGTGGTATTATGCAGCCGTGTAAAGTCTATGTCACCAAAAGTAAATTTCACTCTTCTGACCAGAGCAGGCGGAAAGTTGACGAAAATGACACGCCCCATCTCAGACTGTGGTCTTAGGAGGTGATACTTAAGCAACTGTGAATTGCGGTTTTATTGATTCCCCTTGCAGGAAGTTCCGTAAAGGACTAACATCTTGTGATTTAGCAAGCAAATTGGCGTTTGGATCATGTAAATAATCAGTAACTACTAGTAAAACTTGTGAAGCTTGCTTGTTAAAATAATAGGCTGGGTTTCCGCATAATCAAAGGCAAGTTTTCACTGGCTGTATTTAATGATTTTTCTGGTTCCTTTACATGATGGCTGATTGACGCTTAGAGTTACGTGGCGATGAAGTTTGAATGTTGATGGCATAACTCAGTTTTATGGACATGGAGTAAGTGACCAATTGGTATGGGGCTCTAAATCGTGATGGATGGCCCGAGGTCTTCAGCGTTGTAACCTAACTTTGCCTTTAATTTGAAGGGCATTTCCACTCCTTAGAAATGTCTCTGATATATATATATATATACATTTCCATTGCTCTCCATTGATAACATTCTTCCTTTGGATCCCGCTGTTTTCCCTTGGATGCTTCTGCTTCCCAATTTTTGACGGTGACTGTAGTCTATACGCGGTTTCTTCTCACAAACATTTCCAAAAACACCCCATGTATGACATGTTTGTTTGTTTCCCAAATATGTAACGTGCATGACAAGCGTTTTATACGTGTGTTAACATAAAAGTACCTTATTTTTGGTTATGCTGAACTTTTACATGTTTCTTCTATAAGTTTTCATATTTCATTTATAACAAATATTAATTAAGTGAGGGAGAAATGTGTGTGTTAGTAATTTCCAGTAAGAAATAGTTATTGTGCAAAATATTATTAAACTGAGTGCTCACGATTGTGGTGCATTGGCTCTGTGGTGTCATTTTCTAAGCTTTGTTTGCATGAGGTGAAGGAATATCTGGGAAGTAGAACTTTATCAGGATTTAGAAAAGTTGGATGTAACTGTGAATGTAGTATATTTTTCTCATCCATTCTTCCAACAGGCCCATACGACTAAAGGACTAGCTTCTGAATTCGTTCCATATCTTCTTCCTACATTTTACGAAATTTTTCACAAATTTATCATAACAGTGTAGGCCTATATGTATAGTAAGAAAACGCGAATGGTAGTTTTCTACCTAAGAATGAATAAAATGTTTACGGAAGTTCCTAGCTCTGTAAAGTAGCGATTATCAACATACCTATATTTTCAGCCTAATATCTGCCGTTATTTCCTTCCTACGTATAGGTTAGAAACATCCATTAGAGTTTAGGAAGTTTACAAAGAATATTTTTACAGTGTACCAAGTCTTTCTTTCAATGTAGTCGCGTTTATATCTTCCCATATGGCTATATGAGCTCCTTTATCCTCTTAGTATGTATCCATTTCCAATGCTTGTGTCTTACATTTGTGCCTTTTAATTTAAATCGATCCTTCCCCACCGTAAGCCAAATTACTATCTACTACCACGTGCAGAAGCCATCTACATCTGACTAGATGTGACCCTACTGCACAATACACTATTTTACACTTCGATGGACTATTATGCCTATAGACAATTATAATCCGTATCTACTTCGTAACTACCAATACTGCCATAGTGCTTGGGTATAAAATGATACCCAGCTCACCTCCACAACTCCAATACGCAGTTTTGTTCATATTTTACTGTAATTCGTCCTTTCTCAAATGCTTTCAGTAATTCCCTTTCATGAACTCGACATACTCACCATCTTGATGAATCAGTACCTGGTCATCAATAATCACCAAATAACTCTTTGTACAGTGAACAAAGAGAACTCGCATTCACCACCGCACCAGTTATAACGTTCCAAAATATCATCTCCAAAAATTTTAAAGACAGATGGAAACGGCGCAGTCCTTTCCGAGAAGTTTAGTTGCTCAAAATAAGGCAGACATATTCTTGCCGAATTTATGTGCTTCACTCTGTACACACATACGACTAATAGTACAAAAAAAAGTTAGCTCAACATCAGAACGCTCCGGTTTTTTTTTTCCAGACAGTTGATTAATAGACACAGAGTCGAAGGACCTTTCTATATCCATAAATAGGAAACGAATTAGGCCTAACTGATTATTATTTCGTTGCATCTTTACGCTTACCTGCTTAACACTGAGAACCAGATACACCTGTGATCGTCCAACAGTAAAGCCTATCTGTTTCGTTATTATATTTCATTTCCTAATTATTGGCGTCAAAACATTTCTTCTTCACATATTTGTCATTCTTTACCTTCCCTAATCCATGTTTCACATCTTGTTCTAAACTATATTTATTTCATATACGAAATCATGAATTATTTAACAGTTATTATCGTTTATTAGTTGGCACACCTCGGAAATACTCTACCCGTGCATAATCGTGCGGTATCAAACCCGAACTTCAATCTTTCCCGACTGCATGCAGCTTTAAAATCAGGTTCTGTTGATGGCGAATTCACTGTGCTTTATGCACGAGATGAAATGCGGCTAAGTGTTTCGTTCTTAATTTCTATGAATATATGCTTGTCCCTTGAACACGTTAAAGATAATTTATTTAGTCAGTTTCTAACGAACTGACAATGTCAAATTGGAAAAAAAATGAAATGTTTTTAAGTGTTAATATATTGATTGGTTTACGTCCATTATCTGAAGTTATCAGTGCCAGGTTGCTTGAAATTTATCGGTAAAATGAGTTGTTTTTAAGAAAGTCTCGTAAATATATTACGTTCGCACTTAGATTATTGTGCAGTCAATTCTCTTTTTGAGCTGGATACATAAACAAGAAAAGTCTTAATGTCATAACCATTTAGGCCAGTGTAACACACAGAGTGCAAATGAAAAATACTTTCTGTAACTGCTGTTTCGTCAAGTAGGCCGAAAATCGCTGTAATTATTACAGAAATTATTAGAGGCATTGGAAAGAGTCAAATAAGTAAGTACTGTATTTGATGAACAAGCATCAGAAACCATTTATATATATATATATATATATATATATATATATATATATATATATATATATACATAGAGTCAAATTATTTAATGAAACTTATTGCAGTTTTCAATAACAGTCTGATTGAAACAGTATAGCACCGAGATAAAACATTATTCTAACGTTGGGTTGTCAGTAAGCGAAACAAACCTAACCAAAAGGCTTGCTTGAAAACCCTACCCTCTAAAGAAATCGAAGCAGAACTCTTAGCGAGGAAGTTGAATGCGTTTTGGTCGGAAACACTTAATACACTTAAACTTCCCCAGCGCGTGTATCGTTCTTGCAACTCGAGTGTGATGATGCTATCCAAGTGAAGGTTTTCCCAATTATATTAAAATTTCTTACAATTTTTGCACATTTTAACAAGGCGATATCTCGTTACTTTTGACAAACTGGTTACTGACACGAAGTTGAAAAGCGAAGGGGATTCTCTTGCACAAAATTCCGCGCGCAATAAAGGTGGTGATTTCACTTATTTACACAAAATAATTTTGATAGTAAGAGCAAGTTTTCCAGTGATTGTAGATCTTCATTCGATTAACACATTGGTCACGCACTCAATGTCCCATTTAAAGTACGTTTCGTAATTTTATAAATAGTTTAATTGTTAACGTGACTCTCAAAGAGATTTTAACGAGAACAAATAATCACATAATCTCAAGACATGCATCAACGACTATTTTAAATGCTGTTTGATTCTTTTGTCCTCACGAAGTAGTATAACATCGTCTTCGGTAGGCTCTCAAGGCATCGATGTTAAAAGCCGCTGAAGTCTCTTCACTCACTCACTCACATCATCTTCATTTACAAAATATAACTTCGTTATATCAAAACTTTTTGAAGGTATCCTTATTCTCTTTTATTTCTGTGAATGTAGTACATATTGTTACGGCAGGAATTTCAATTATTTTTTTTTGTGTAGAAACATCTAATTTTTTTCGCAGCAACTGTGTGTTCACTTCTGAAAAACAACGCTTATGGAAAAGCACTTTCCGTAACAGAGAAGGCTTCGAAAGGTTTGCAGTGTCTGACGAAGACTTGCGCAACAGCGCCTGAGGTTCTTTCCTAGGCAACGCATCGGCATTCTAAACACAGCTCACATCTGTTCATGTCCACAGGCAAAGCAATTGCGATTTCGACGAACTTGGGAACGGGCCTGAAGAACACAACTTGCAGCTTTATGTGAATATTCGCATTAATTTTTTTAATAAAGAGAAGGCAATGTCGCAGCCTCACCCAGTGGACATAGTGGAATGATACCCGAACGCTTAGCGGGCGGTATTTTAGTCTCTGCACATACAGGTTTTTAATAGCATCCGGCGTATTAAGTCAACATGTTAATATAACGCGCGAAATTACGAACAGTTACGTTGCTGACAGCAAAAAGAAAGTTTCCATGCATTGTTAAAATGTTAGTCGGTTAACAGGAAACTAATAGCAATTGTTGTTATTATTTAATTTTAAGATGCACTTGGTACCATTCAAGCATTAAGGGAGAGATGGATAACTATTAGTTGTTATCGTTAAAACGTCACTGTAATGTAGTGAGGGGCCTGAAAATGCGACGATGACGGACCCGCCGACGATTTGCGTCACCGCATGAGAAATGTTTCGAGTTTCAGTTGGTTCTGAGTCCATTATAAGGGCATCCCGCTGTAACTGTGAGATGTATAACGATGATTATCTCATAAATCACTGAAATAACACTGACCTAAAGTCAAAACTAAGTAAATGACTTTGCAGTCACTATTAATTCGGTACCAATGCTTTTAATCGGCAAGTCAGTGGAATACTGTAGTATTATATTATTTCCGGTTGTATAATTTACCATAAGTCAGTGTACGTTACTGGTAAATACTGGAATGCCTTGCACATAAATACAATTACAGTGAAACAAGTTCACCGAAGCAACTCATTTGAGTCAGTTCCTATGGCAGGCATTTTTATAATTTATTTAAATAAATTATCACTATTTAAAGTTTAATTAGCGTGCATAAGTGTATTACGTTTTTTCCCCATTCTCATTTTCTAAGAACTTGCTTAATTTACTTATAATCTTGGTATCCTAAGTCTAAACAATTTTACCTCTGCCTAAGTGAAATAGTATGTATTATTCTGATATAGTGGTCACCACCATGCTCCTTTTGTTTTGGTATAAGTATAGAGAGACTATAAAGTTGTAAAAACTTTATTTTCTTAGGGCTAACAGTTTCGTCACCAGAGGGTTATATACATATAGAGTTACATTTAAGGGGCTCGCCTACCTGCAACGTTTTCTTCATTTTTTTGCCTAGAAGCACCGGAGCTGTAAGGGCCACGCTGGCAGGTGCTACAAGAGCGCCATCGCCGCTACGAGCAGGGTTCTAAACTGACGTGCAGTGTTCTCGTACTACAGGACTCTCAGCTAGCGGATACCCTATCATTTTATTGATTAGGAGTCCGGAGAAAAGTGCAATACAGGCTGCTATCGTAGCTTGGTTCGTGTCCGACTAACACGGCAGTCGGAATAAGTTAACTGTAAAAAAAAAACATTTTCGTATCGAGCTTTTATTTATAAATGAACTAAAATATATAAAGATATTTATAGGAGTAGTTACAGAATATGTAGAACTTGTAAGACGTGGTCGAACACCCGCAATAAACTTGACTAGAAATTAATATTTTTGTATCAATTTATATTTAGTACATAATAGCTTGGCGCAATGTACAACGTAAGCGTAATAAGCACATATCTTGCATGAGGCTCTTAACTATTCGCGCCAAGATTTTATATACTAAACATATTCTTCTTCTTCTCCTTCTCTACCGCTAAGTTGGTGGGTAACACGCATGTCTCCCAAGCGTTCCCTTTGTTTGGCTTACAGTTTCAAATGGAAATAAGTGTTCTTGCCTTTAATGCTGTCTATAGAATTTACTCTTGGTCTTTCTTTGCTTCTGCTACCTTCCAGCTTCCCTTCAGATAATGTGGTGCACTAGTTAGAATGGCGTAACAATTGGTAAAGAATCTATTTCTTCACTCTTAGAAGGTTTCAACCAAGATGCGTGTTTAAATATAAGTTGATATAAAAATGTTAATTTGTAGTAAAGCTTATTACGGCTGTTCGACCACATGTTACAAGTCATACAAATTCTGTAACTACTCCTATAAATATTTTTATATTTTTTATTCTATTTATAAGGAAAATGTTGGATTTAAAAGGTTTTTTCTACAGTTAAATTATTTTTCACATTTCAGTCTCACCTATTTTTTTTATTACATAGGTAAACTATTTTTACATTCACAGACTCGTCCGTCATCGGTATCGCTTGCGATCAGGCGAGTTTCAGTGCACTCTTTTCACGGGAAATTGAACCGGCATGCTGAATATTCATTATTCATCTTACATGTATGTGTATGTCGATGTATTTGAGATTTCAATACGAGCTCACGCAGATCGGAATCTTCAAATGGTATTTCACATACACGCACGCGGTCGATCATTTTAATACCTTCTTGTGTTTCAAAGTTCGGATGGTCTTTTACCCACACAACCATGTGTAAATGAGGACAGAAACTCTACACGCAACCAGTAATCGACAACTTGTCCACCAAATACATCGAGATTTCTAGTGATTCGGTGGTAGCCGGACATACACCTCACAGACACCTACTGTACATACAAATAAGTGAAGTTAAATAAAAACTTGTAAAAAAAAAAGCACATTTTAACTATATTGGAAGGCTTCAAAATAATATTTGCAGCACGCTCGGTAATTTTAAAGTACCATCCCGCTCGCTTTTCAATCGTGATGTATTTTCGTAGACAAACATGCTGGAAGCATATTTAATAGTTTCGTTAAAAAACCAGGGCTTCAAACAGTCGGCAGCTTAGTTCAAGCACCAGGCAAGCAGACCACTTAACATGTGGATAACAATAAATAATAAAAGGTTTCTCTTACAAAAATTAATAATCTAGATTTTGCTGATGATAGTTAAAAATTTCTGGAAATCTTTTCATATGCACTATTGTTATCTGCCCAACGTATGACATTGCTTGAGGGCGAGCAGGGATACATTTGAGCGTTCTTTGGCATTGCTAATATACACAGCGAACTAACACATGACACATAAATCCTAAGAATGGCGGACATTAAAATGCATTGACGTTTGTTACAATCTCTTGAGGAGATTTACAAGAAAATTTGCTTCACAATAACAAATCACATACTCCTAGTAGTATAAGTTAATGTTTTAACCTCTAGCATGGTAGAGATCTTTACGTTTTGTGCGAAATGCTAGTATGATATACATGATTTGTTCCCTTCCCACCAGATTTCCTCAGTTAAAGTAACAAACATAGTTATGTTACAGGTGCTTGCTGTGTCGCTGGTTGTCATCAGCTCCTGGGCTCCTCAGACAAGTCATGCACATATTGCCGGCCATCCAGCTCACTTCCCCGACTTAGGCACAGCAGGCGGGCTATTCTCATACAACACGGGCTATGACCCATATCTTGGAGATCCTTTGAGCTTCGGTGGCAATTATCTTCAAGGCCTGCCCAATTACAATCTGAACTATGGTGGTTTCAGTGGGCAGGCAAACCTTCATCAGCAGCAGAACCAGGCTGGGCCACAGTCTCAGCCAGCCCAGAACAATCAAGGAGGTGGCCAAGGAGCAGGCAATGGTGCTAATGGGGAAAGTACCCAAGGACAAGGGGGGTCTGACTCGGATACCCCAGACAACATGGACAATTCTTCCCAGCAGGGTCAAGCTTCGCATGAGAACAATGAACCAAGTACACAAGCTCCAGAAGCTCCTGATAACAACAATCAACCAAGTACACCAGCTCCAGTCAGAAATAAGCTCCAAGGACCTATCTCTCTGTTACTAGGAAAATTTACTGCTATTACGAGAGCGATTGGCAGAGCGTCTTCACCATCGTCTTCAGCATCAGTTCCTTCAGCACCCGCTCCTTCTTCGACACCTGCTCCTCAAGATGTTCAGCCTTCACAAGATGATCAGCCTTCACAAAATGATCAGCCTTCACAAGATGATAAGCCTTCACAAGATGATCAGCCTGCCCAAAATGGACAGTCCGCCCAAAATGGACAGTCTGCCCAAAATGGTCAATTTGCTCAAAATGGGCAATTTGCTCAAAATGGGCAATTTGCCGAATATGGTCAATTTAATCTAAATGACCAATTTTTTCAAAATGGCCAGTATTTTCAAAATAGTCAGTTTTACCCAAATGGACACTATCTTCCATATGACCAGTCATTCCTAAATGGTCAGTATTCCCAAAATAACCAACCTCCACAAAATGGTCAACCTCCACAAAATGACCAACCTCCACAAAATGACCAACCTCCACAAAATGACCAACCTCCACAAAATGACCAACCTCCACAAAATGACCAACCTCCACAAAATGTTCAGTCTCTCCAAAATGAGCAATCTCCACAAAATGGCCAATTTCCACAAAATGTTCAAAGTTTTGTAAATAGTCAGTTTTCTCAAGGTGGCCAGTTTGCCCAAGACAACCAATTTTCCCAGGATGGACAGTTTTCTCAAGGTGGACAGTTTTCTCAAGATGGACAGTTTTCTCAAGATGATCTATTTTCCCAAAATGGGCTGTCTTTCCAAACTGGCCAGTCTATCCAAAATGACCAGTCTTCCCAAAATGGTCAATCCTCCCAAAATGGTTTACTTTCCCAGGGAGGTCAATTTTCCCAAGACAGTTCCTCTTTTCAACTAAACCCCTCTCCTCAAGGAAGTTTTTCTGTGAATTCTGCACTGCAGTCAACACAAGGTTCTGCAGCTTCTCAGGCATCCACATTACAATTTGGGAACCTCCACGCATTCAGTGGCTTCGGCAATCAAAACGTAGCAGCTGCCGGAGGTCTGCATAATGGTTACCTTCCTAACCAAGGACATTTTAGTCTTGGGTACTGAGTACACGTTCACAGATGGGTTAATATTGGCTGTCATAAACTCCATTCTGTTATTCTAGTCTATTATTTTTCTTACAGTTGTTATATACAGTATTTGGTATCGTTCATAGTAAAAGAAATGTTCGAAATATTTTGGAATTGTGGGAAATACATGGAAAATCCAAAGACTTGGAAAAGTTCTCCAACACAAAAAGTCTTTCTACACCCCGAAGTCTATAAATCTCAAGAATATTACAAAATGTGGATCATTTATATGTTAGTAAAAATATGCTTATTCGCACATTACATAAATTAAATTCTTACTAATTGGTTTATCTAAGCGAAAGAAAATAATTAGAAATTAAATCTAGTTTAACCGAATGTTTTTGGCGTATAATGTGATAATCTACTGCAGATCTGTCAAACTGTGGCAAACTGCAGTTTCCTCAGGAGGCAATGTGTATACAGAACGTGTGCCGGTAGTTATTTTGATCAATCATCACTTGTATTGCAGCACTTGTTAATAATAATTTTTTGTGTACAGAATTTTAACTCGTCAAGTACTGAGTAAAGCTGGATTCACTATAAAAAAAATAGTACATAACGAACATGTAGCCTACGTATCGAAATGAAAGCAGGTGTTCATTATGCCATTGTCCATGGTCATTATGTACTAAACAGCCCTAACTTTTAGGGTCACCGTGAAGCATTCAATAAATAATAGTTATTTTCATTACGATACATATACTTTCGCTACCCATAAGTTTTTCATCGTGAACCAAGGTTAAGAGAACATGAACTTCAAACTGTTCAGACATTTAAACATAACACACATATTCATTCAACCTGAAGATGTTATAGGACAATTATATGAAGTTGTTTGTTTACAGAATATAGGCTACATTTCTCTAAGTAGCGTTCACACCACGCAACACACATACGATCTGTATTGAATACTATCCTAAAAGTGACGCGTTTTCATTACTGAAGAGTAAAGACACATTAAAACTGTTCCGAAATTACCTAGAGCAGATACTGCATACTGCATTACGACTCTGCGATGGAATTATGTGCAAGAATGTACGCTTTCGGAGAATTTCTTGAGATATGCACTGGTACCTTTCCATCGCAACCTAAACGAATGTCATTTCGCTTGTACGTTGTGAGTATACTGCTCATCGATACAAATGACATCCAATGGCAGGATAGAATACACATACGCGAGCAACTGTGCATGGCACGTTGGAAACACATGGATCTGACACAAAACATTTTATACATAAGTACTACTGCGAGCGTTGTAAATATGCTTTATTTTGAAAATGTCCTCCAGAAGTGAATAAATCGCCATTACACGATCAGCATCAAATGACTGAATAAGGCATATCTAAAATTCCAATTTAATCATTAGAATTTTGCACAACACAATAGCAAAATTTTAATTTCCAGATTTACAGATACATTTTACGTAATACGAAAGTTTATTAAAGCTTGTTAATTTATCTTCTTAACTCTTCATTAATTTCGTAGGAGTGTAAGTGACTCCAACATGAAAATAATTTGTTCTATAAATTAACTTGCAAATGTTCACACAGATAAAATAAAATATGGCCTTCAACTGGAAGGACTCATTTTAATGACTTTGGCATCAAAACGGTTAAAACAATGCACTCAATAGACACATTTTTTGTTTTAATTTACGTTTTGGTACATTGTCGACCATTTTAGGTGAATTTCCACCTATTAAATACGTGCTGCTTATTTAAGATTTCATTCCATATTTTTTGCTACATGGCCCTGGAAACCACCAAGAACTGAATCTTAAAGGAAAGTGCAAAACAGCTTCCCAAGACAACTTTTATCCTGAGGTCTCTAAAAAAACCACAGTCTCGTACATCCACATTACATTAAGCTGTGATGGCATTAACCGTTCCGTTTGTCAAAATTAAATTCTAAATATTTGAAGATTAAAGGTGGAACCACACCCATCCGTTTCATCCGTTAATCGCCCGTCCGTCCATCAGTCACGTGATCTTCAACCAATCGCAGGGCAACTTCTTTCTATCCGTCAATCCGTCAAATATATCTCAAACTTTAACTTTTGACGGTCGGACGGATGGGTCACCGCCCTGTAATACCGTTCCTTAAACATGGCTGTCGGAAAACATGACACTTGTGTAATGTCCGAATATTTTTCTTTTTAAATACACAATGCAGTGAAGTTGTTTGCTTTTTTACTTTTCGCCTTTGAATTGATCTGAAGATGACTTGTATGTTTTCAGAGGAAATGCTGATAAATTATGTTACGGAAAGAGAATATATTTACGACATTCATTAAAAAATATTTCTCTCTGCGCGAGAAAGTTCTTGTTGTTGGGTGGCGACACTGAACACTTTCTGGCCAGACGGATCGATGGATGACGGACTGTCGTCAGTCGCTTTCAATTGACGGACGGAAAAAACCGACGGATGGCTGACGGACGGGCGACTGATGGAAGCGACGGATGGTTGTGAGTCAAGCTTAAGTCGAGTGGAGTGTAGAGAGAGATTTCGCCGGCTCTTAACATCGTGGAATTGAGAGCCGATGAGGTTGAAGTGAAGTGAGTAAAGGAACAGCGCCGGAATGCAAGGTCGGAAGGGGGGGGAGGGGGAGATCCCCGATAAAACTCGCCGATCAGCAGAATCGTCCGGCACGATTCCCACGTACGAAAATCCGGGAGTGACCCCGTCGGGTATCGAGCCCGGACCGCCTGGGCGAGTAGTCTGACCTCTACATCGCGGTCCCCTAGACTAAGGCTGTTTCAGGATTGTCGGTATATGCGTGTAAGTACATACATTTGCCTACTTACGGTGACGTATAATTGTCACGTACTTCTTGGAATTATTTGAACAGTTCATCGCCTCTTCATGTAAGACTGGCCGCACATCATGGCGGAAATATCAGAAACTACGTGACAACGGAAAAATGCGGCGCAATATGGTGTTATATATACGTTTTACAACTCCTATGGTTACGCATTAACAAAAAACACATAAAAATAAATAACAAATGTTTATAAGGTTATGTCATGGTTTTGTACCTTGACATCTTAGGAGTTTAAGCGCTGAAGCATGGCTTTAGCCAGGAACGAGGAATTAATAGGAGCATTAGTGGGTGCGTATTATTTGCAGGAGGGAAATGAAAGGAGGCGCAGAAATATTGTTGTACACTGGTTGCTTGGCAGAGCAGCAAGGCAGCAGGTGTGTGCTATTTTCAACGAAAACGAATACACTCAAAAATGCCAATATTATGTCTGTTTTTGGTCGTTGTACACTTTGAGTATAAGTTGTATCGCAGAAAAAATATTGCAGTAATATACAAATTCTTGCACCTCGGTATCCTGAGGTTATGTTTATCTGTTCAGGTTCTCTCGATTTCACAAGTATTGATATCACACCAATAGCCTTGCGATACTTTTTTTTTTATCACGTCATTGGAAGATTGTAAACAAATTAGGGCAGTTATAGGATTTGTTTCATTTATTTATTGTATGTAAAGGAGCATTACACAGAAACTGGCATTCTTTCCTCGTCTCTCGAAACGTAGGCCTACCTGACCATGTGTTTGAAATATGCACATTGATAACAAGAGAAAAAAATACAATCAAATGGGGTTTGTGATAACTTGGAAATGCGTATTGCAAATGTAATCATTATTTGTAAGCATACATCTGGGAAATATGCTGCTGACGTCTATAAAACGCTCAGATTTTTATTCATAATTCGAAACACGTTTTTATTACACTGGCAATTATTTACACATACAACAGAGCGACATTTTGTAAATGCTTATTAACTTTTAAAACTTGCGTACTTTATAACCACAAAACGTACACGTTAATTTTCACACCTGAAATAAAATATGGCGACTGTCGTAAGTATGCAAGTATGGCCATCAGATATACAATTTCAAATATTTGGCAAGTATAGAGGATGTGTGTACTATACTGGGAGTTCGGACAGAGCTTGTATATACATGATGACGTCACCTCCGGGGACAGGTACGTACAAGAATGCATTTATTGAGAATTCGGAAACAGCCTAAGTATAATTCTGGGAAAAGAAGAGAGCTTCGATGGACGTCGAAATGACTTCGAGATGAAGAACATCAAAGAGTAATCGTCACTATTCAAGAATACAGTAGGTATTGTTACCAAATAAGTTTTTTAAGTTGTGTAATGTACCTACTCTGAACCATATTTCTGTGAGTTTAATACAAAATAGTTAGAAAATAAGTTTTTGAAGTTGTGGAGTTGTACCACACCTCTGAACCATATATTCGTGAGCTGAGTTCAGTATAGTTACCAAGCAAGTACCCATAAATTACATTTTCGGGAGTATTTTTATTTTGGTTTGCTATTAGATAGAAATGTCTCATTTTCATAGAACTAAATTAGGTTAATTTCAGTGCGATAAATTAGATTTTACGTTAAAACAGTGTAGATAAAGACTATTGGGATGTAATTCCATTTATTTCCCTTCTCTGGATCGGCAAACAAAATTCCGTAATTATGCTCATAATGAAGTCTGCTACGTGATTAAGGAAACTCATACATGTGCTCTTACATTCTGAGTAAGAAAGGCAGTTGTATCGTTATCAGAATGTCCACATACTAGAGAAACCAACCAGCATATTCGCTGCCAAAAAAACAGCTGATTATTTAGCTTATTTTTGTGTACGGGGAACACAGCCTTCTTGCAATATACTGGCGAAGACTTGGTTTACTGCACAAGGGGACGATTAAAAAAAAATGTATATATGTAATTGTATTAATTATTTAAACTATGTATTCACTTTAGTATGTGATATTTTAAAAATATGTTCCCTGAAAAAGACTGCAATGAGATAATACAATTCTAATGTATTAATAATAAGACGATGTGTAATTTTTTATATTTGCTCTAATAAAGTTATTTTTTTTTTAAATCAGCAAACATCACTCAAAGTACGATCCTCTCCATTATTGTTGCGAAAATTAATAATTAAGATGAGTTTCAATATTAATGACGTCAACTGACACTTCTGTTAGATTATAATTAATTTCAAGAAATACTTTAATTAAAACAAAAAGTAAAAGCGAGATTAAGAAAATTCAGGCATTTTTACAAGTCTTTTTTGGATATATATATATATATATATATATATATATATATATATATATATATATATATATGTATATATATATATATATATATTATATATATATATATATATATAGTAACTTTACTTTTTAGAAAGTACTGATATTATTAATAAATTGAAATAATGCGAATATACTGTTTCTAAGGAATCTGAATTTTCATCGAAACTGCCAGTTTAGAATATAGTAGCTAATACTATATACTAAAATATGCTCATCAAGTAAAAAAAAAAAATACAGAATTGTTATTTCTTTTTTATACCACAACGAAAGTAAGATGAAGAATTATTATTTATTATACGTTAAAAATGTCATTTCCTTCGACAGGATTATTAAATTCAAAAGTAAGTACTTATTTGAATTATATGTAACGATACTAGTGAATAAATATATGACAGTAACTTGGAGCTTGTTTTAGCCTGAATAAATAGAAATTTAATTCTTTATTATATTGGTATGCAAATTTGCTTACGAGTTGTGAGGAAATGGCGGATCTGGCACAACGGATTCCGGAAGCAAAGCTCATGATTCATGACTCCGAATCAAGAGAGCAGGACTCAGGACCCATGACCTTTGACCCCGAAAATCCTAAAAAAAAAAAAAAAAAAAATTTTTTTTTTTTTTTTAATTCCAAGAAAAATTTTCCAAATATCCCAAAAAAGTATTATTAAAATTATTAAACAAATTATTAAAATCATTATATTATATTAATTTATTTTGTACTTGACAGAATCAATGTTTATGTATGCAGTCGATTACCACTGCATTTTTAATACTATGCAGATCTTTACGTGTATAGGCACGTGCTCACAGCACCACTTTTAAGTTGTAAGGGATAAACGAATACGACACAGAAAAATGAAAGAAAAACACTTATTTTGCTATACTAATTTATTAATATTTTGTAATTACAATTTCAGAAGAAAGCAGTACATCACATCATCTGATATAACCCCGATCCTTAAGTTATCTAATGATTGAACATACCTCAATTATGCGCAAGAAATCCCCGCGTTTATTAAAGTCAAGCAAATATGCGAATCTACCAACAAGTTCATTCGGGTCTTCGATAAACGTGTAGTCGGTATTCTCATTAGATAAACGTGTAGTCGGTATTCTCATTAGATAAACGTGTAGTCGGTATTCTCATTAGATAAACGTGTAGTCGGTATTCTCATTAGATAAACGTGTAGTCGGTATTCTCAGCAGCTTCTGCCTTCTTCGTAACACTTGTCGAAGGAAACTCGCTGGGGAAATGTGTGGGAATGTCGAGGGAATCATCATCGTCTTCAACACTGTCAATATCTTCATGGTCATTATCATCAATGTTGTCTTCATAATAATCGTCTTCACTTCCTATCTTCATCATTAATAAATATCATGTTCACTTTTTTTTTTGCAGGAGTCACATGGTCACCATCAGTATTTGGAGCCGTCGTCCATCTATTTGGAAGTTCGTCAACTTCACGCGAACGTCATGCAAGTGTGCATTCTGTGCGAACCGACTGCACTCATTCTGTATTTATCATTATCTGTCTTATCATAATCACCTGTCGAATCGGCACCCAGCGATACAGCAAGAGATATTGGCGACATCACTTACTGGCGTCCAGTAGACGGAGCCTCGCAGATCGCGATGTATTCCTGAATTGTATCGCCTTGCATAAACTGCATGCGATCACTGTCGTAATGCCTCGTCGCGCGAAAAGGCCTCTTCGTACAAGCCGCCCTCTCATGCCGTCGAGGATTTTACCCACAGGCGAACACTCGATCACAGAATCGGCACTGGCGACAACCAGGTAGCGATGCTGTAGGCCGCGGCTCCATGCTAGTTGAGGTCAAGGGCAGGCCTTTGTATTCGCAATTCCATCTTCGTGGTATGACGAGAGAGCGCATCCAAATCCATGTTCACCTCGTGGCGTCGAAATGTCGACTGTCATTTTTTAATATATAAATGCAGTTACATATTTACAGTAAAGAGCCTCGCTTGTGCTAACAAAAGAACTTTGACCATAGAATTTATGGGTAAAAATATATGGGAGCACTCTGAGAAAACCCACATACTCATTCGCCCCAGATAAAAACAAGCAGATCGTTGCGTATACATAAATATACAAGTAATAAATTATTTTTAATTAATAATTATTTATAGATATTCAAATATATAAAAAAATTATTTTATACAAAAATATGTATATATACATATGGGAATATAAAATTATCTTAAATTTGTACATATACATACATACCTACAAGCAAATTTTAACAATATATTATGTAATTATCTGTGTGTTCCCTTCTGGAGCCAACGATTGTGGGTTTTCTCAGAGTGCTCCCATTTTTTACATATAAATTTTATGTTGGAAGTTATTTTGCGAGCACAAGCTAGGCTCTTTACTGAAAAAATATATAATTACAGTTATATACAGAAAAATGACAATTGATGTTCTTATACTGCAAGGTGAACATCGATTTGGAAAAACTCTCTCGTCATAACACGAAGATGAATTGTGAATATGAAGGCCTGGCCTTGTCCTCACTAACATATAACCGAGACCTCCATCATCGCTACCTGGTTGTCGCCAGTGCCGATTCTGTGATCGAGTGTTCGCCTATGGGTAAAATCCTCGACGGCATGAGAGGGCGGCTTGTACGAAGAGGCCTTTTCGCGCGAAGAGGCATTACGACAGTGATCGCATGCAGTTTATGCAAGGTTATACAATCAAGGACCGCATCGAGATCGGTAAGTGTTCGTCTACTGGGGAGCAAGCAAGCGATGTCGCCAATACTTCTTGCTGGGTAGATGGGTACCGATTCGACAGGTGATTTTGATGAGACAGTTAATGTCAAAGACGGACAGAGTGCAGTAAAGTCAGTTTGCACAGAATGTTCACTTGCAAGACGTTTGCGTTAAGTCGACGAACTTCAAAATTAAATATACTTTAACTCAAAATATTGATAATGACCATATGACTCCTACAAAAGAATAGTAAACTTTTTATATTAATGATGAAACACGAATTGAAGATGACCATAAAGCCAGCATTGATGATAATGACCATGAAGGCAATGGTAGTGATGAAAACGTTGATGAATCCCTCGACATCCCCACACATTTCCCCAGTGAGTTTCCTTCGAAAAGTAATATGAAGAAGGCTGAAGATGCTGAGAGTACCGACTACACGTTTAATGAAGACCCGAATGAACTTGTTGATAGAATCGCACATTTGCTTGACTTTCATAAATGCGGAGATTTCTCGCGCATGGTGGAGGTACGTACAATCATTAGAGAACTCAAGGATCGGGGTTACATCAGATAATTTGATCAACTGCTTTCTTCTGAAATTGTAATTACAAAATAATAACAAGTTGTTATTATTATAAAATAATTGTTTTTCTTTATTTTGTGTGTCGTATCCATTTATCCCTCACAACTAAAAAGTGGTGCTGTGAGCACTCGCCTATAAACATAAAGATCTGCGTATAAAATCATAATAAAGACTTTAATATAAAAATGCATGGATTGTTGACTGCATACACAAACATTAATTCGGTTGTCATGTACAAATTTTGGAGCAAGTTGGTAATTTAATCTTTTAAATTTGCATGGAAAGAGGCAGACGACAAACCCATGGATTGCTTAATATTGATCGAAATATTGCTAAGGATTGATGTAAAGTTTGCTAAAGATTAATGAGATGGATTGCAATTGAGGAGGAGGATTGCTAACGATTCATGAAAATAATTGCGATTGAAGAAAAAGTTTGCCAAAGATTAAGGAGGATTGCGGTGCTGATTGCGGTTGTGTTGCTGAATGTGGTGCTGATTGCAATTGTGGTGATTATTGTGGTACTGATTGCGGTACCGATTGTTGTGCTGATTGCGATTGTGGTGTTGATTGCGATATTGATCGAAATATTCTGTGGATTTTTTTTTTTGGATTTAATTAGACTTTAATTTTCTCTTAAGTTTTTATTTTCATGGTCATTCACGCGCATGAGCACAAGGTAAAGGTTACCTGCATCCAATATGGTGGTAATAGTAAGGTAATATTCTTTTTGACTATTGTGAATTTTTTAGATTTTTGGTTCTCATGGTAATTTAAAGTAATGGGGTAAAGGTCACTTACATCCAATATGGAGGTAGTAGTCACTCACGTAATATGCTTGCTGACTTCTATTCATCTTTCTTGAGTTTTTGTTTCGAAGGTCATTCAAGGTCATGGGTCAGGGTCAAGGTCACTTGCATCCAATATGGCGGTATTAGACTGTAAAATTATATGCTTGCTGACTTCTATGCATTTTCCTTGGTGTTTTGTTTTCAAGGTCATGGGGTCAATGTCAAAGCTACCTACACTCAATATGGTGATAGTTTGTTATGTAATATGGTTGCTGACTTATGAATGTTTTGCGACTTTTTGGGATTGATTAGGGATAAAAGGGAAATTTTAACGGGAAAAAAGGAAATTTCTAGGGAAAAAGGGAAATTGTTAAGAAAAATGGTCACTGGAAAACTAGAGTTTTTAAATACTTTTTAAAATAATTTTTGAATAATATATTATTTGGAATTCTTTAGATTTTGATTTTTTTTTTCGGATTTTTAAAATTTAGTTTTTAATTTTTTGGCATTTTGGTCTCAAATGTCAAAGGTCGTTGGTCTATAGTCCTGCTCTCCTGGCTCGGAGTCACGACTCCTGGTATCCTGCTCTGGGAAAAACGGGAAATGTTTAGGGAAAAGAGGTTGGGGAAAAAGATAAATTTTGAGGGGAAAAAAGGGGCGAAAAAGGAAATTCCAACATGGCGGCTGGCTCTGAGCTTCGCATCCGGAATCCGTGGTACCATATCTGCCATTCCCCTACTACTCTTATGTATTTCAAAAGTAAATATTAGATATTTTTTTCGAGATTCCAAGCTCTTGAGAATTTATTTAAATTAAATTTTTAACTTAATATAAGCACGGGAATACTGCTCTGGAAGGCCTTTCTCTTTTTTTAACCATTAGATAATTTTGTAATATGAAATTGATTAGAATGAAAATGGCCTTTGTATAAATTCAGGGAATGATTATCCCTTAGGGGTCCTCCAAAAACCGCCTAAATTAAAACAGTTCACAACAATATCAAGATAGACTCAGTGTGTTACGATGGAAAATAATTTCATTCCATTTATATCAGCGACCTTAATATGTTTTAATATAGTGGATAAATTTATCTTTGAATATTTAGCTTCTTCGGTGTCATAAAACAACTAAACATTTCGACAGGCATTGCAGATACTACCTTCAACGTGGCAGTGACCAACTAAATAACAGCTTCCTTGATTATCACGAATGCACTATATATATCGAAATGTTGGAATATCGATCATCTTTGATGTGGCTGAAAGCCAGCGAATTTTCCGTGTTTACGGACGAAATATTTAATTTTGAAAAAAAAAAAAAAAAAAAAAAATAACTTCTTGATAATGACAGTAATATTTATTTAGCGACAGCAGTATTCTGCCGGGTTGTTAATACTTTTAATAGTACTTAGGTACATGTATTTGAATATACGTGTTCTAAATTCAAATACTAAAACCTAGCATATTCTAAAAGGAATGCTGAAATCTTATTCGGAAAAGTTATTCTGAAATACTGTTGGTATAGTTATAAAATATTTCACGAATTAAGACATTATAAAATACCTTACGTCAGAAACTAAACAAGAATTTCGTGAGTTAATCTGGGTACTGTAAGGGTGTGTCAAATTATATATGACAGCAGGAACATTCAACACATTGCCATATATACGCTCATTAATGTACCGGATGTAGCATCATCAGGCAGGGTTAACTGATAAACAACTGAATACGAGAGAGTAGAGTGTGAAATGTGTGAAAATGTATTTCAATTTGTCTTACCTGGCCATGTGTAATGACTAGGAAAAGCTGGGTAATATAAGCCTCAAACATATAATTTGCTTTGCTGTAAAACTAATTAACATAAAAGCCCACACTGCAATATGATTAAATCAACAACCACACACAATCAGATCAGTAGATTACCTGCAGGTCACCTCAATATCCATGTTTAGTACAGCTCCAGCACAGCTATAAATATGATACCCTTTAATGACACGTTAGGGGATACAAGAAGACTAACTACGTGTACTTTATTGAAATCAAAAACGTCCAATCCTGAAGTGGAAATTTTAATGGAGAAATTACTCTATCTACCGAAAAGTAATTGGGCACCTGCCCACAATATTTGCTCCGTGGTTGTCACCCCGTTAGAATCTCGTAGGGCCACCTCTTGCAGCTAAAACAGCAGCCACCCTGTCTGGCATGCTCTCTACGAGTATTTGCAGGACATCCACGGGGATTCGTCGCCATTCCTCTTGCAACCATTCCATGAGTTGAGAAATGGATTTTGGACTCACCTGACGAGCCCTCACACGTCGATCCAATTCGTCCCAAAGATGTTCTATAGGGTTGAGGTCGGGCCAGTCCAATCGGCGAACATTGTTGTCGGCGTACCACTGCATAGTAGCCCTTGAAACATGGCACCTGGCATTGTCATCATGGAAGTAACATGGGTCCATTCCGTAAAAATGCCACAATATTGGGAGCATTTCATTATCCAGAATGTTACAATAGGCCTCTGCGTTCATGCTACCACGGACAAACACCAGCGGTCCTACGCCGAAGGCCGTGAAACACAAGTCAACTGACGTACTGAATTGCCTATCATCATGGGTGCCCAATTACTCTTTGATACATAGTGTACTTTTACTCAAATTAAATAAGACTTCCTCTCTCGTATTGTGGTCCAAGAACTTATGAAAATCAGCACGTAGCAACTGGACAGAAACATTACGTTTTCACCTCTTTATGCCAGTTAATATAACTACTATGCGGGTTGTGTCTGGTAACTGTAATAAAAGTCTTTGCTGTGCCTTAACGTTTACACAAATATTTCTTTTTTTGCAGTGTAGAATATTCAGTTCAAATTGGATAGTAATTATTCTCACACATAATAGTTGCAAATATCTGCCTGTACGATTGCACTGTTTAACTATCCCTGGCTAGCAATATATTTATTTATTCAGGTAGAGGAAAAGATAAAAGTTATAGTTCTCAGGCACTATGTGACAATCTAGAAGGTGTTTAAAAACGAGCTTAGCTACTAACGAAGTTTATATCACTTTACCGCTGGACCAACGGTCACTGAGGATGGCGGTGGAAAAATACCTTACACATATGATGAATTATTTACATTGACATGATCTCTAGCCCTCTTCTGAGGGTTTGCCATTACGCCGTCGGCTAACAACAATAAACTGAGCATGCCTACTGGAGTCAATTTCACATGAAATATAATAATTACGCCTTTTAAGGTGGCGCCCAGACATACCTGGCCGGTTACCTTTAAGACCCACGTAAAACAAGATGGAGATTAGAACATTCGCTCGCAACCCATTATCGGCGTCGGTTACAATATTCAAATTAACATGTGTAACAAAGGACTTATTTGAGGGTGTGTTCCTTAAGATATTAATTAAAGCGATGTTATCAGATGTTGCCAACTTAAACAATTTAGTACGTTACTCAAAACTTGACAATATAAAAATAAGTACGTATCATTAAACATATGGTTAATTACACCTCAGCTGCTGCGTGTTTCTTAGTAAATATGTAGAATAAAATAAAATAACTGAATAATAATCTCACGTGTGGCACACGTAACAACAATGGCACTTTTTTATAATGTAAACATGTGTTTACTGAGATCTCATATTTGCATACTACTTTATGTTTTAATGTATCTAAATTATATCCGCCACATAACCAGACGTTACAATACATAAAACATACATACGATCATTCAATTTACCTTAGAAGGAGTATCTAAATATTTTATGTGTTTCAAGAAAGCAAATTAAAATATTAACAATTTTTAGGAGACATGTTTGGAAATAAATATTTAATTGATGAAATAAATTTGTAAAAAATTTGAATGACTAAAGTAGGTACTTTATACACCACTCTCTTGCTCTCGCTCTCTCTCTCTCTCTCTCTCTCTATCACTCACTCTCTCTCTCTCCCACCACCCTTCCCACTCTCTCTAATAAAACAAATAACCTTTACAAAATATACATACACACATATGAATAACATCAAGCTGTATAACGACAACTATAGGAAGAATCGCAAGAGAATTATTTGGAGTTTGAGAGCGGAAAAATTTGGGCGGCTCTTAAGATCGAGATCTGGAGAGCCGATGAGGGTGAAGTGAGGTGAGTATGGAGCAGCGTCGGAGTGAAAGAACGGGGGAAACGCGATATCGTCGAGAAAACCCACGGACCAACGGCATCGTGCGGCACGATTTCCACATGTGAAAATCCAGGAGAGAGAAAGCAATTCGTTGTCTTGCTGGTAGGGTTAGGAAGAAAGAAACGATCTGTTAGGAATAATGAAGGGTTTTTTTTATGCACTGTTAAAATGGACATAGCGAATCTTCCGATATCGTAAGCGAGAAAGAAGGAATTCATTATGCACAGTTACTGTATGTGTCCACGGAAAACTTGATAACATACGTATTGTAGAAGTCATTCCTTTAGACATCTTATTGATAGGGATACGAACTTCTTGCGAGTTGGTTTCAGGACAAGCTAGACGTCAAAATATGGACACACTGAGATTGATTATTGGTTCGCAGTTTATTATACACGCCCTGAACGACTCTGAGCCATTAGCAGACTTGGAAGGAAACACGTATCGAATCCCGTACTGTCAGGTGCGGAGTAACACGGGCCACTCTCTGGGACGACAAACAATTGAGGCTGTAGTATACACAGTAATGTGGAGTATAGCCTACAGGTCGTTGAACTCGCGAAATTTTCTCTATCCCTACTTGTGAAGCATAATGAGTCGGAGAGCTGTTTGTACCGATACCAATTTCGAGACCTAAAGAAAATTAAGGTGCTTGTCGCTATCAGCTATAGATCTGGCCAAGAAGAAGATTATTTAACAAACTAAAAAGGTTTTATGTGGAACTGCAGCCACAAGAATCACTGGCTGACGTAAAGTGCAAGAAGGTCCTGTCTCTGGAGGAGAAAATGTGGGTTGGAATGACTATTTTCAAGTGTCTTGGTCTGATTTATTTTTTGGCAAGTAAGGGCATTTTCAATATCGGTGCTCCGTAAATTTCATTCTACAGGTGGTAAGCTACAGAGCGGAATTATTATAACGTTTTGCTGAATGTTAGAGACACAAATATCGGTACCGTAATTAGTGGCAATGCTCAGACTATTGAAAGATCCTGAAATACTAGCAATTCCATAAAACTAATCAAATTCGTATATTTACTATAAAATGAGCGATGCCGTTTGAGTTTTAGTTGTTTCCCAACTCGAAGAGAAAGTTTTATTTATGTTGTTAGTTTCGCACATCACATAGTTTGCAAGAAAACATAGCCAAAAACTATTCACAAATAACATGGTTCATGGCGGAAAAATTCACTTCCTGCATGGAAGCGGAAGCCGAGTATTCTGCGTGTGCAGAAAATGAATTGTTGTATCAGAAATATGGAAGTCGTTACGGTATGTCGATATAATAGTTCCACTCTATTCATTCTGCTAAGTGCGAGTAAATGTTTCAAGCGTATTAAAGTATCCTTTTATACCTGGATGAACCAATAGTTGTTATTTTGCACGTTTATTTGCTGTTTTCTTCGGTATAACATGCCACTAATTTTGAAAGAAAAAAAAACACTCATCTTATCCAGTTATATAATACATCTCGGTGGATATACGCCTTACGGAAAGAGTTTAATAGCCGCGGTGGCGTTTGTGGCCAAACTCCTCGCCCTACAACTCGAAGAACCAGGTTCGATTCCCGTTGGGGTTACTCCCGAGTTAAGCACATGGCGAACATGGTGAACTTTACTGTTCGCCACTGGCTAATATCGGAGCACTTCCGTTTCTTCCACAATTGCATTCCATAGCTGCACCGTCTCGACCTCAGCTCAATTACCTCCGGCTCTGAAGAACCCAGCTGTTAATCGTCTCACAAACATTTCTCTTTCCCACCAGTACAGCCCGAGGCAAATGTGTTTCACAGCTTGTGTGCTTTCCACGAAATTGTTAGACGCGGGAGCTGGGTTCGTGGATTACCGAAAAGAAAACGAGCTTCCTGAATCTAGGGTGACTAGGTTACTGGACTCGATCTTGCCAGCTCGCTGCGGAGAAAGTGTGTAACACGTTATAGAAATCTACCGCACTTCCTGGACACCATGTATGTAGGCTCGTAACACAAATAGTTTATATAGGCTGTTCACGGTAAAATGAGCACTTTTGAAAGCCCTGCTTAAGATCTACTTGTATGCACATTGTTTATTCTTTCGCCATATGCAAAATTAGCATTGCCGTGGGCCTCGTCACTTTATTCATGCGTCGGTCTAGTGCAACTGTGAAATTATTATCACAAAAGGAAATGTTTTGAAAATCTGCTAATTTTTACACTTATATGCAATAAAAAAAAAGAAAGTGAAGGAAATAATTTAAGTTATCACAAATGATTACCTGACACTTTTTGTTCGACGTTAATATATGGAACTACTTTCTATTCATCGTTGCCAGCTTTACTGGGCGCATGCCACTCGGTTCTCACGTCAAAATATATGCAGGTAAGGAAATTGACTCTTTTTATAAGGTTGATTTCAAAAGTGTTCACTTTATCGTGAACAGCCTTTACATCATTTTGCCATTACCTTTAATGAATTCTTACATACTTTCAGTCAGTCAAAGAGAGAGGTGATCTGGGCCTAATGTCGCTCCCATTTAGAAACTATTTATTTACTGTTTACCGCAAAGATTGTTGTCTACTTTCTGGTACCTGTTGGAGGGTATGCCAGGACGTATTATATTTTTGCTTTAAAAAAAAAAAAAAAAAAAAAAAAGAGTGTCAAAGCATGCATCGCACGACCTGAGGTCGTTCACTGCAGATCTAGGAAAATCGAACAGCTGCGATGCTCGTCGTAATCCGATTTCCTATCCCTATAGCAGCGGAAATAGCATTCTTCAATTTTTCTCCGGGGCAATTTTACGCTTTTCCGCGGCACACCTAACCAAAATATTGCATATTGTTCAGTTATGTTGCAAGTTGTGAGCGTTTCCGGTGTTCCTAATATCGCACTGTGTGGTACTAGAAAAACGGTATGAGAGCGATATTGCGAGACAAGCGCATGGAAAATATATGACGAAAATTGCCATGACATCAATAGCTTCAACTAAACTTGCAACTGGTATTTGTAAAACCGTTTTTATAGTCGGCTACTAATGATGCAGTAAGAATATAAATTCTACGTAACTTTGTTGTAAATAATGCGTATTAATGATACCCTGCGAATACTTGTCATACAGTAAAAATTTCAAAACAACATAGCACACACAGCTCTCTCTGAGCTTTCTCTATTTTATCCGGGAGGATCCAGGTTCAATTACCTGTCCAGCCATCCTGATTTCGGTTTTCCATGGTTTCCCGAAATCACTCTAGGCAGATGCTGGGATGGGTCCCAAACAAAGGCCATGGGCGATTCCTCCCCATTCCTTCCCCCAATCCATCTTCCCTGTGCAACTTGCACCGTCTCTAACGACCTCGCTGTCGACGAGATGTTAAGCCCAACTACCCACATACCTATGTATTTTATCACAGTACTGGTACTTCGCACAAGTTTCATCAATTCCCGCTAGGCTTCAGTTCGCACCAGCTTCGATACCTTGGAGTGCGATATAAGTAGGGATGGGAACATTTCGCGAGTTCATTTCAGGACAAGCTAGACGTCAAACATTTGCACACTGGAGATGACTTTGCAATTGGTTCGCAGTTTATTGGACACGCCCTGGATGACTGAGCCAACAGCAGACTTGTAAGGAAACAAGTAGCGAATCTCATACTGCCAGGTTGGGGAATAACACAGGCCACTCTCTGGGAAAGCAACCAATGGACAAACAATTGAAGCTGGAGTAGACACAGTAATGTGGAGTCTGGCCTACAGGTCATTGAACTCGCGAAAATTTCCTATCCCTAGATATTAGGCACAGTTGCCCTTCCTGATCTGCCAGCTTAAGTGTAAAAACGAGAAAATATGTTTATTTTATAAAACTAGTTCTCCGTGTCATATAGCCAGCTGAAAAGGGCAGAGTGTCTTTGTCAGAGGAGTGTTGACCTTTCAGACAACTGCAGTAACTGGTCAGATGACTCAGAAATCCAGTGACATTTGCTGCATGAGCGTAGTGACATTAAAGGCTGTTCCCGATTAAGTGAGCACATTAGAAATAAATCTTAGAAATAAGTCACTGCCCACGGAGTGGCATGCGCCCAGTAAAGTTGGTAACGATGGAGGGAAAGTAGATTCATATATTGACGTCGAATAAAAAGTGTTAGGTAACCCATTTGTGATAACTTAAATTATTTCTTTCGCTTTGTGTTTATTTTAATGCGCCGAAGTGTAAAAATGAGCAGATGTGCAAAATATTTACTTGTCCAATAATTTCCCAGTTTCGCCTGACCGACGCATGAATAAAATGATGAGGACCATGGCAATGTTAATTGCACATAAGATGCAATAATACACAACGTGCATGGAAGTAGATCTTTAGCAAGCATTTCAATAGTGCTCATTTTAACGTGAACAGCCTGTACAACTTTACGGACTTCCTTAATCTTTGCAATCAAACTCTCTGTATTCAAGCCTTGCAGTGAATTGCAATCCCGCCATGTAACACCCCGAATGAAACACAAACGAGGACCGACAGCAGTTCACAAGAAAATAATCAAATTCGCACGTTCGTTGGTCAGTGAGATGGCTAAAATTTCTACTCATTCAGTAACGCCGCACTGCGTACTAATATTCACCACTGTCGCAGAGCGTTGTGTATTCAGCTCAGTCCTCTAAGGACAAGTTTTACACACTTCTGAGGACTGATAATTAACGCGAAATCTGACATGGTTATTGTGGTTTAACTTAGTCGATTAAACTGCGTGTACAGTATACAGTAAAATTGTTTTTAAAAACATATGCGTATGTTTGTTATACTCATGATATTTCACAGGGCATCAGGAGGGGCTTAATAATTTAAACATCATGATCACTGTTTCACAGAAATTTCAGCATGCGGACGAGGTAACTAATAAACAAAATTAACAGATTTTTCCTACTCATATCACATCTATATTTAGCCAACAGAATAATTTCAACGAGTAAAGGAAACAAGTGGAACTATTTCCATTGCTTTTATTTGCACATCACTTAAAATCACATGGCTCAATAAACTGCTCTACGTCTCTCCAGGACACATTTAATATCGTGGAAATTAAAATTGAATAAATAGGAATTATTATTTCATTTATTTAAACTGTGGACCATTAACGGTTATTTCACACTTTTCTGAAGCCCTGCTAAAGTTCTACTTTCAAAGTATTGCTCCGCCTCGTGTTAACCGAGTATAGAAAATCACACCAAAGGGACAGCGCACCGCATTCGTGCGCACTCATTGTAATAATATTATGCATAAGAACTATTTCTTACTAGGGCATTACCAACACACCTATTTCTCTCTGTTTCGTTCACTTTAATTATAAATTAATTATTAAAATCTACACATAAAATAAGTAAAAGCTCATTTTAACAAAAAAAAAAAAAAAAAAGGTACTTTCATGTTAACACAAACATAAAATACTTGTGTTAAACGACATATATAGGAAAGAAACAAACACATCCTACATGGGGTGATTTTGCAATGGTTTGATTAAAATAAGTGCGAAGATTTCGTTGACAGACTATACCATCGTTTCACAAGCAAAAATATTTTTATCAATTAAGTGTAAACAATATTGTGGTGCTATCTATAACACGATTTTACATTACGTCATTCTGCGGTAATATTAATGAAAGAACTTGAATAAAAGTTAAAAGACCAAAGCCGTTAATAAAATCTGCAGCCAACAAAACTTGTGAACGTTGTACAGAAACTATTCGTGACGTCACTTAACAACTGCGGGCATCTTTCAAAGAGATACACTGCAATGCAGTATATAATTTGCCATATGCTTGGCGTCATAGGTCTATAAAATGGTTACTTAACGTAAAGTGTAATATATTTTTTAATTTTCAACTATCGAAACCACGCTCTCTGCAAGAATATCCATTGCATACAAAATTATCGTTATTGTTTCTGTCCCAGTAATAACACGCTTGATCATGTAGACCTATGCGTGTCTGGGCGCCTAGGTAGAATATTAAACGTTTAATATTGCCGTTTGTGTTTGAAAAACTGCGCCTGAATAAAAGCGGCAACGCTTAACTGTATATACCGTGGGGGTAGTGAAATTTCGCGGAAGGATTTCAAGACAAGTTATACTTCAAAACACTGTAGGGTAGTTTTCCTATTTTGATTGGCTGAATAACTTTTTGACACGTGCTAGCTGCCTGCACACGAATCACGTAGGAGCCGTGCAGATGTTGCCGGATTCTGAATGATCTAGTAAAATTGAAAATGCCTCCACAGGCAGACAATCAACCAATGGCAATAGACAAATTGCTGTTGGGTGCTTATAGTATTGAATTCTACCGCGTACTCGTATTTTTTTTTTTCGCGGAAAATAACTAGCCCTACAGATACGTCATTATAATGTCAACAAGAAACATTCAGGGATTTCCCGGGGGAGGTACTCGCATTTCAAGTCGAAGCAGAAAAACGAGATTATCGAGAATATTGGCGGTTCACGATAAAATGGGCACTTTTGAAAGCCCTGCTTAAGATCTACTCGTATACACGTTGTATATTCATCCGCCTCATGTAAGATTATCATTTCACTCTCAAGGAACCTCATTACTTTATCCATGCGTCGGTCAAGAGAAACTATGGAATTATTAGAAAAGAAAACATTTAACAAATCTGCCCATTTTTTACATTTAGACGTGTTAAGAAATAGGAAGCGAAAGAAATGATTTAAGTTATCACACATGGTTACCTAACGCTTTTTACGCGACGTTAACTTTGAGAACTACTTCCCCTTCATCGCTACCAACTTTACTGGACGCATGTCACTCAGGGCGGCCGTTAGAATATACGCAGTTAGGGGCAGTGGTTTTTTTTCTAAGGTTGATTTCAAAAGTGCTCACTTTATCCTAAAGAACCATTAGATTGGTGGAGTGGCGAAAGAGGCAGGACTGAAAATACCTTCAAAAGCTCAAGAATGTTTTACATCTGCACATAAGCATTTGGACGACATTAAATCAATGCTGTGTTGTCAAAGATAACTCACAAGAAGAGACTTTCTGAAGTTTAATGGGTGTCAGAGAAAGCACCATGTATGTTACAAGGGAAAATAATTTATTGCTCGCCTCCAAATTAATCTGCAAGTTAAATCAAGGTTATAAAATATAGGGTGAATACATTTAAATTTAAATGTATTCCCTTGTTGTATAAACACGCTGACAGCAAATCTAAATAAAATAAAAAAATTAGTTGGGTTTTGCACCCCAACAGAAAATTATACGTATTCCCACTTTTCTTTTGCATCGTCACTAAGACTCGCTCCCTTCAAAACCAAACATGACGCCATTTCTGAATAATTTTGGCTGCACGTTTTAAACGATACAGGAACTTCTGTAAAAAAAAAATTACAATTCGGAAAAAAAATATTTAGTATAACTGTTTTCGCATCTTTCTACTCTGTATCTCCCGGCGGGTTCGCTCCCGGATTTTCGCATGCGGGAATCGTGCCGGACGATGCCGCTAGCCGGCGGGTTTTCCCGGGGTACTCCCGTTTCCCCCGCCCTTTCATTCCAGCGCCAAGCCACGGGTCCCGGCTGGAAAGCCCGTCACTCGGAGGGTGTTGCCTCGCCCTGGGTTCATCCCCATGCACGAATTTATTTATTTATACTAAGCGTGTGAAATTTAAAAAAAAATGTTTGTCCTACGGCGTCTTTCTTAATATTTTCACGCAATAGGTCGTTACCACGCACTTCATTCTACTTATAATTCCCTGGAGCTACGTGTGTGTACGTATAAACACACAGCAAATTACCATTAATATTTTGATTAATCGTGTGCTTCGAATGTATTTTTTAGTGTTTGCGGCTGTGTTAACGCCATCGCTTCTTTGGTGTTTGTTTACGTAGCCTTTCCGGTAGCCCTTGACCGTTATCCCGTCCATCCTGTTTCCCCCCTCCCCCCGCCACACGTGAGCAGATAGAAGTAAAACAGCGCGGCGTGGCAAGAACGCACTTGTACTTTCTAATTCCTTTCCCGGCCGCGTCATTCCCCAGCTGCCGTAGCAGTAGCGGCAGCTGTCGCGAGAGAGCAGCACTGACGGCGTCTGGCGGCGAGACGCCACCGAATGCCAGCCTGCAATTGATTTAGCACAGCAGAATATAGCACACGCGGAGAAAGTAGAATGCAGGTCTTGGAATGGCGCTGCCTACAATCACGCATAGCACTCTCACAGAAATTTAGCACAGAATCCACGCACCAATATCCTGTAATTCCTGTGCGCCGTGCGTGGCCAATCAGAACCGTCGATACCACCGAGTTCATGTGACGATCAAAATGGCTACAAAAGCAATGAATTTGACTAGTACTTGGAGCACATAAACATGGGTTTGTTTTGATTTAAATTGTTACTGTACAAGCGATGCATGTCAAGATGAAGGGTACAACTTATTATATTCCTACAAATTAAGACACTAGCAGCAAAGTAAACAGCTGTCGACAATTTATTTTTTCATTTCAGTGTGTGAGCAACACACACACACACACACGCGGAACTTATCGGGCATCGTTTCTTTCATTTTCAAGTCTGTTTTGTTTAAACATCAGTCGGTTCTGTGCGTGTGCTTGTTTGATTGTAGGCTTTCGGATTCGAGCTGTGCGTGTGTTCTGTGCTGTCGCACGTGCTGTGTGCGCGCTAAATCAATCGTAGGCTGGCCTTGACGGCGATATGTAGCGCTTTCATAGGCGCCGACTCTTGAGCTCAGCCACCTGTCGCACCCGTAATCGGGGGGGGGGGGGGGGGAAGAGGCCTAATCGTGCCACTTCCCTCACCAGAGTGGCGTGCAAACACCACTCTGCTTACGACCAGCGTTCCCTCCGGCAAAACCAAGGCAAATGGAGTGTGAGGGAGAGAAGATGTTTGGGCGGCTCTTAGCATCGAGGTCTTCAGAGCCGATGAAGGTGATTAAAGTGAGTATGGAGCAGCGCCGGAATGAAGGTGCGGGGGAAACGGTAGATCCCCGAGAAAACCCGCCGACCAACGGCATCGTCCGGCACGATTCCCACTTGCGAAAATCCGGTGACCCGGCTGGGGATTGAACCCAGTTAAACTTGGTGGGAGGCGAGCGGGCTAACAGCTCAGCCACCGTAGCCACTAAGGCAAATTGAGAAATAAAGTTCCTGTCCCCTCTATATAGGCTGTTCACGGTAAAGTGGCTTTTTAAGGCCCTTCTAAATTTTTCCTTTCGTCCAATTTCCATTTTCCTGCTGCTTTTTAATATAAACAATGCACTGTGGCCAACAAACACAGTGTATAAATTTTTGAGACTGCAATAAGATATAATTATTAGTGGCTAATGTCTGTTGGGAGGGCCTTAAAAAGTGCTCACTTTATCGTGAACAGCATAGACTAGTTTTTTCATATCTACTAACAAGAACATGTTTCCACACACTCTGTCTCCTGTATCATTTCTGATTAATGCATGCAATAATTTCGAATTCTTTCCTGTCGACTGAGTTTTTACGGTGTCTATGCCGGTTTTCCCCAGTCTCTCCTTAGTTATAGTTTAACTATAGGTATACTTAGGGAGGTAATCATGGCCCCGATCGCTGGCCATATCTGCCCACTCCCCCTCTGCCGCGATGCATGTCTCCTTGCATGACTTCCTTCCCCTTGTAGGCGTAAGGGGTTCGTCCTGAGACGCACTTAGCATCCCGATCCTACCTCGGACATACATCTAACACTTAGAATTAGGGTGGTAGGTTAGGAAAAATAAAAATTCGCACCCGTCAGACACCCGTCCGTCAGTCAGTCATCCGTCTGATTTTTCGTCCGTCAGTTGAAATCGACTCACAACAATCCGTCGTCCATCGAGCCTTCCATCCAGCAAAATTCCAGCGCGACAATTTAACATCGCGATCTTTCTTTCGTAGAAGGTATATTTCGGTTCGAAATACTTACATTTTCAAGAGAGAAACATTTTGAGGAAATAGTTTTTTACCCGATAAAAATATATACTGATGTGTTATTTAAGTTTTAGATTCCTGGATTTACCACCAAAATAAATAAACACATGTTCACCCCCTTGCATTTTATCTCAATGTGCGTATTAGCGTCTGCGGAATGTCGCCAGAAGGCGGTGGCCCATCCGTCAGTCCGACGAAAGTTAAAGTCTGAGATATATTTGACTGATTGAGGGATAGAAAAAAGGTTATCCTGTAATTGGTCGAATATCACGTGACTGCCTGACGGATGCGATGGATGGTTGTGATTTCATATTTAAGGCTCCAACGGTTTTGTCCTCCCCCCCCCCTTTTAACTCTTCTCCATACAATAATTGAACGTGTTTATGTAAAAGGAAACCATCATATAATATTTTTATTTTCGTGATAATGTCCAAACAATATTTTGCAAAAGAAGAACCAACCAAATATTACGATAGTAGAGAAAAGAAATAAGAGCCCATACCAACCCACACACTCTTGATTGATGCAAATCGCTTTAGAGAAATTATCCAACACACGACGTTGGCTGGTCCTGTTTTCCATAACAGCACATGGAATTAACCTGGGAACATATGCAACTTGGTCCCGTTTGGAAAACGTTATTATGACGCCTTGTGGCAGAGTGTGTTCGGTTTTGCTCTCCAAAATGTCAGCGAGGGGGGATGAAAGTAAGAAGTTGATCATTTTGGTTCAGGAAGTTTAATCCTTATCTTATACTCAAGTGGCCTAGAATAAACTTCTCCAAAGCCGGGACGTCGAAGAACTTGTCGATGGGTTTGCTGGGGAACTGTATTTTCTTGTAGAACCTGTTTTTCTATAACTTTGTTCGGAAATCGATGCAATGATATTATTATTCAAAAAGAATTACTGTCACAGAACCCTTTATCTAATTTTCACAATTTTTCTGCCCTTACAGTATAGTTTGTCCACAGGATATTGTAATATATCTGATACAGGCATAGCTTCAATATCAAATGAAAACGCATGTTAAATGAGTGTCCACTTTTGGCGATATGCTGTATACTATTATATTTTGATAAAAACGCACGAAATATGAATGTGCTAATAATAATTGAAACACAAAACTAAAAAATATTACTATGCAAAACGGATCCATATCTGCATAAGAGTACAATACAACCTTATAGTGTTCTATATAAAAAAAAGGGGAACCAACCTACAATTTTTATTGTTAAAAGATATCCTAATTGAGAAAATGATTGACTTAAATTGCATTTCATATATATGTACAATCAACATACATGCGTGGGAAAGTAGTTCAACAAAAACCATTAATACTCAATTTATACAAGGAAAATTCCGAAATAAAATATTTATGGGTTCTAATCAACAGTTGATTAGCTCCCTTTTGCACAACTACATCCAATTGTCAAGACGAGGCTATGTCCCTCTGACGTACCGACAGGTACATAATAATAAAAAAACATTAACTGACACAAACAACCCATGATTGAAAAGACTAAATTGCTGTTAATATCCAGCGCCAAGATTTTCTATTGGAGAAATAGGGTATCGTAAAATTGTGCGCCCTCAAAAAAAATGTTTACAAATAGGCTACGAAAATAATGTTACAAAGGGCTTTCATATCATACTACGGTCTCATCAAATTCTAGGACACAGTCGTCAGTGAAACATAAACTGCTTAATCATCCATGAAACTAAGAAGCATCAGCAACAAAACCAAATCATTAGACGATAGCAGACCTGCAAGCAAAGTTAACGGCAAGAGTTCATTCATTATTTTGCGTATAAAACAGGAGGCTAAAACTGTATACACGATTTCAAAACCTCTCGCACAAGTGCATAAAGTGCCGGGCCCTTTTATGGTGATGGCAAGCTGTCCTGTCAGTGAGGAAATTACCTGCGTCGCCAGTGTGCAACCGCAATGCGTAACGTATTTAACATTAAATGCTGTTCACGAGACAATTAGTACTTTTGAAATCAACCTCAGAAAAATGTCACTGCCCCTACCTGCATATGTTTAAACGGGCGCAATGAATGACATGCGCTCAGTAAAGTTGGCAACGATGGATGGGAAGTAGTTCCGTAACTTAACGTCGAATAAAAAGTGTTGGGGAAACCATTTCTGATAACTTAAATTATTTCCCTCCGCTCTCTGTTGATATATTATTGCATCGAAGTTAAGAGTGAGCAGGTTTGTTAGGTATTTACTTTTCAAATAATTTCACATTTTCACTTCACCGACGCATGAATAGAGTAATGAGGCCCACGGCAATGTTAATCTTACATTAGGCGGAGAAATACACAACACGTGCATGCAAGTGGACTAAGCAGGGGTTTCAAAAGTGCTCATTTGACCGTGAACAGCCTTATAAATCGGAACCAGTGAACCTCGGATCTCCCTTAAGTCGGCGCTGTAGAGCGCTTCGGGACTGCACCACAGTCACAAAGTTCTGCGCAAGCTCCAGTAACTCGAATAGACGAAACGGAAATTTACTGGAGAATCCCGAAGTTGAGGTACTGTAATCTTACAGCTTCCGGAGTAAAAAAAAAAAAAAAATCAATGCTTGTTTACACAAACTATTTATTTTCTGCGCATCTCATAAATATACAATAAACAGACATTCAGAGTTTCTCTTTAGACATTGGAGAAACAAGCGCTTGGTTCATACATAATATAATTATGATGGCTGTAGCACAGCCTTCTTTGCCTTTTGTGGATTTCACGCATGATGGTCGTGAACGTACATTTTCGTGAATGTACCCAAGAAATTGTTTGTAAACTAGTATTCCAGCTCCGTGATTATGATCTACCTCAATGTATTGCACCTTCTCTGCCAAGAAAAAAGTAACAAATTGTCCAGATTTCAACTTCTGCTATTGAGTGACAAAACAATTTCCAAATTTTTTTTAAAATTCATACTTTAAATTCGACGTAATTGTACCAAACTTCGGGTGTTGACAACCTACAGTCGATGTCAGATACGCATGCTTTCACTGGTTCGCATTCGAAGGCAACGTCGCCTGAAGAAAAAAAAAATCCGTGGTCATGTCTTGGGAACCACTCACTCGATTTTCACCATAAAAATGCATGATCTTTAGTGTACCTGAACGTATTTTCAAAAAATCCGCTGTACAAGTATTTAAGGTTAGAATGCCATATATGCCGAACTATTAGACATAATTCCAACCAAACTTGGTAAAGACAATTCACGGCAAGCTGAGCACTTTTAAAAGCCTTCCCAGCGGGCATAACAACAACAAGAATTATAATTTATTGCAGGCTCAGGAGTTTAATTATAGATTTATGAAATGTTTACACTGTAATTATTAGTCACATGATAATTTTCATATTATAAACAATTTGCGATATGATACAAAAGTTGACAGTGGCTATTAAGCACGGCCTTCAAAAGTACACTGTAAAACATTATGAGGTAAAATTCCCTTACATTTAAGGGAACCTAATTACCTCTACATGTAAGGTAAAATTACCTCTTAAATGTAGAGTAATTTTACATAACAAGTAATCTACTATTCCATAATCGTACGGGAAAAGTACATGATAAAAGTGGGGAGAAAATCCCACACAAGAGTGAGCGCGAACTATGGTCCTCTATCGTGATAGAGGACCATATGCATTACCCATTACACCATGACGACAGTGTGACTGCACTAGTGAATATTAGTGTGTTAAAGGATTGTTTCTTACGCCTGTTCCCCCCACTTAGCTGTTGAGAATGCTGAAGAGATGCACGCACCGTAAAGTAATTTTCCCATCCATGTATAGGATTTTCCACTACCATGTACGAGATTTTACTCCAGAATGCGGTAATTTTACCTTACCTCTAAGAAAAACTATGTTTCTCCCACAAGATTGCGAATATTACCTTAACACTTGTCAGGTAATAATCACATTATTTTTCACAATGTTCTCACTTTACCGTGAACAGCCTATATGTTAGAGGAATCCATAGTGGAAATTAAATAAAGTTAATTCGCGGTTTCTTCACACCGTTTGAATAAAACCTTTGGAAAATCATACTGTATATTACGTGCTTTGCTGTTTCCTAAATATTCCTATCGTATACCACAAGCGTTTTACACTCGTGTTAACATAATACTGCATTTTTGTAAAATTTTACTTTCACGTACATTATAACTATAAATAATAATATTATATTTATGATTAATACGAGTAAAAACAGCGAGAAAACAGGTGTGTGGCTGATGCTTAGTAATAAATAGTTCTATGCAAAATATTATTACACATGAGTGCGCACGAATGTGGTGCGTGCGCTGTCCCCTTGGAGTAAGTTTCTCGACTCGGCTAAGCTTTGTTTGCACGCGGCGGAGGAATATCCTGGAAGTAGAACTATGGCAGGACTTCAGAAAAGTTGGAAGCAACCGCGATTGGACTATATTCAAGTTTTGGTTGTCGCTTAACAGCTACGTCATGATCGCCGGTGGAAGGTAAAATGTAGTGATGATGGAGTGGCGGTGGAATGCGAGGGTTAGGGAAACCCCCGAAAAAACCCTCCTGCCTATGGTAACGTCTCCCACGTTCCCCACTTGCGAAAATCCGCGCGACCCGGTCGGGAATCGAGCTCGGTCAGACGTGGCGGAAGCATATTTTGGTTCGCCATTTTGTATGATAGAATCACCTGAGAAGATAACTTTCTCATACAATATCTCGGCAGCTATTAAACCGAATTTCGTCAAATTTTCCAGACAAGGCACCAAAATGACGTATGACTGTACATGTTCAAAGTTTCGGTCAGTAAATAATTTAGGTTGGTGTGCTGCATCCGCCAAATCTAGACTATCGCCAATCGAACTTTATTTGCAAGAAAAGCCGAGATGAGTACTAAATCTATTTGTTGAGTTGGTTTCAAGAGCTTTTTTTTTTTTTTTTTCTACTGTGAGAACATTTGCGCAGTGTTGGTACTCAACATTATGTAGAGGTTGTTGAACGTTAAACCGAAACGATGAAAGTAAGTCGGTAGGGCCCGTAAACTCATAGGCACACCGATTTAATTCTGTAACTTATTAATAGACTTATACTAAATTACTGAAGTTCTTGTCGTCATATACTAATGTTTGTATTCAATAAAATTAAGTTCGCAGAGTCCCCCGGTCCGACAACTGGTATGTGTATAAATTAGCTTTTTGCGACTCGTACGTTCTTTACTCTTTAAGAAAATGTTTCTTGCCGTGATAAACTGAAGTGACTATGAGTGTTTGTGACACCACTGCTATCACTGAGGTGTTAAAGATGGTCCATGTTCAAATAAGTGCTTTCGAAAGTCCTGTCCCAGTTTCTTCTTTCAGCTTGTTACAGGGACATGTGGTGAACTATTGCAAGGTAGCTGGTGCATAGTTCCTCCTGTTCATTCTCGGTGCACGCAGCGGGAGCCAATAGCCACCGGGCAGCCTGGATGCATTCCGACCACTCACAAGCGAGCAGTAAGGGGGCCCATTACACGCGTCCTGTGGAGTCAGTTGCCGAACTACGTTTTAATGGAGTAAACCAGCAAGCAACAGCACAGAGCTAACGCCAACTTACCTTTCAACAGTTCACCACACGCCACTGACTTGTTAAAAACTTTCCCCACGAGAATATAACTAATTTTTACTTTGATATGACTGGCACCCTGGCCTCGAGCGAGGAACACTTGGAAACATCTAACATATAAATACGCTACAGTTGCACACAATTCTGTTCTTCATTATGTGAAACGTAAATAATTCTGATTTCATTTGTCTATTATTTTCAACATAGAATTTTTTTTAGAACAAATAGCTAAGGCATAATAAAACAAAATTTGAAAAAATTTTTAATGATGTAAAAACGAACATCTCAATGAACTATCGCCAAGTTTAAGCAACATTACCAGCTATAAAATAATTAAAAAAAAAAATGTGAACGATACTGCTACAGTACACTTCCTACGCCCAAAAAGATTATTTTGAACTTACTTAAAACAAGAATGATTTTTGAACCATAATTAACAAAACTGTATACGCTCCTTTGTATGTCTTGTTCTCACTCTGACATGAGCAAATATTCTGTATAGTCACCATCGTGTTATATTCTATTTTAGTACGGTTAATGTTTTATCATAACTTTAAAATGCTTCTATAGTCGTTGGAAGATTATTTAGTGGCATATTTTCGAGGCAAATATATAGGGAATGGGATGCAAATAAACCAAAACGCCGTATACAACACTTCCACTTAAATGTAAATAATTCATAACTTTACATATTTAAGGGAGAAATTTAGGGTTCGTCACCCGAGACAAACACACTCACGCTTTATGTATACTATCCTTAAGGTAAAAAGGGTTTGTATGTTAATTTATGTCCATTTTGATACTCTTCAAAATACATGAGAAAGATCAGCTGATACAATGTTATGGGCTACTAATGATCATGTCAACTTGACACCGGCAAACAACCGTCTAACTCCACGATAAAAACTGGCTTCACTTGTTAACGCTGCACGGTATAGGACATAGCCAGCCCCTGGCCTAGACTAAGTCTAGAAAATTGTACCAAAGACACAACGCACAACATTCGTGAGAGTTCAGTGTAATAATATATTGCATAAGAGCTGTTTCTTACTACCCATCACTAACACGCCCATATGCGCCCTGTTTTATTCATTTCAATTATAAACGAAATATAATTTACAAATGAAGTATTAGTAAATTCATACATAACCAAAAATAAGGTACATTTAATATTAACATAAGTACATAATGCTTGTGATAGACTACACCCACCATAGACTATAGATGTGGTAGACCGATCTTACTGTCTGCGTGCAACCAGTCTCCGTGCCACGACATTGAGTTGCTTCTCTGCCGACATGTCTAGAAGAAATTGCGTGGATTGCAGATTTAAGAACTCTGTTTAGTAAACAAGTGCTTTGAGGTATTTATATACTTGCTTCTTCTAATCAATATGTAACGCAGTTCGAGTAAATTGAAATTGTTGACAGAATTAAGTGATTGTCTTCTGGAAATTAAGATATAAACAAACACGTTCATCATTGCTGACCATGTAACCGTTGTGCTGACTTTGGGTTAGATCAATGTTGGGTACACGCGCAGAAGACGAATAAAGCTGGATTTACAATAGAAACATCACGCGTTTAGAATTGTGCGGCAAGCGGTGATCTGGCGTACTGGAACAAGCCTTCTGCATTTGCAGTTTCCAAATAATGTTTTCATTCTTAATGCCAGCCAACAGAAACAGGCGACAAGACTGCCATGTTTACCTCGTATATCACTGCCATGTTTAAGCAGATCGTACTTCACAGTCGAAATTTTCTATCAGTGAAGCTTGTTTTTGTGAGCAAATATAATCATAAACATTTTCAATATTTTTTATGCTAGCATTACTGTAAATAATAGTTTCCCGCCAACAACACCGACTGCTCTGTTCTGATTGGTCGTCGCCTCACAAGTTTCACTTAAGATATAAAATACAACTGTTTCTTTTAATGCGTAAGGAAATCCTAACAACGCACACGACCCGTTAAGTTCCATTGCAAACCAATACATATAATAACATACTTTCATTTATTCTTCACACGTCGTTTGGCGGATTCCCTCCCGCCGTATTGGATTTATCGATATTTTGCCATAGCATCTCTTTCAGAAGGGGTATTGAAATTTCCCGCACGAAATAACGTAAATAAAAACTTTCTAAACTTTATCGAACTGTCACAGCTTCGCTACGTTCAGTAAATTTTAGCTGGTATTTGCTGAGTAGAAACGCGAGGTTATTTCTTGCGAACGATTACAAAAGCGACGATACAAACACCAATCAAGAGATACTAACCTCGGGCAATTCACTAGACAATGTTCTGTGCTCTGTCATTCCAGAAAACATGATAAAAATAAACAGTATTTCTTGAGTATGGTAAAAATTCCATAAATTCAAGATGGCGGGTGGGTATCTGCCTCAAAGCATAATTTAAGGCTTGATTTTTCTCTTGCATTTTAAATCCAGCCTAAACGCGGTCTACTTCGTCTTTCGTATACGAAACCCACACGTGAGACGTGTCTCACGGCGGTTGGCGATTGCGTTCCGAAAGGTGGAAGGGGCAAGGGACACAGAGAGTTGCGGGCGCGTTCCGACGAACGCGATGAACGTGACTCCGCGCCCGGTGACCGCGCACGCGATCGTGTCGGCCGGACACCGGAGCGAGCTGCTTCGTCTGCGGTCGCCAGACGGATCGCCAGCTGGGCACGCACGTGAAAGGTGCTCGCTCACGAGTGCATAAGGGGAAAAGCTGTCGTCTCGTGTTATTTTTCCTTTCTTTTCCTCCTGCCGGTCGTTCAGAGCACTGCGATGAAACCTGAGAGCGTTTTCACTTTTTTCCTTGCGGCGAACAGCAGTTTATCGGATATGTTAATCGGAAATTCGACAATTTTCTTACAGTTTAAAAGTGATGACAATAAAAAATATTTATTATCACCATAGACCATTAAAACTTTTAGACATTATCAGTGATTACTATATTCTCGCAGTAAAAAAAACCAGCACACAGTTTCCTCATATATTATATATATATATATATATATATATATATATATATATATATATATATATATATAGACACACCAAATAAGAACTAACAAAGAAAAATTACTTAAGTACAGAAATAAAATAAGTTATACCGAAAGAATATGCGAAGCGCTACTCAAAACGTCTATAAAATCGCGGAAGAAAAAATTAAAGCAAAGAAATAAATCGAAAAAAAAAAGAAGAAATTCTTGCGTATTTTAGATTTTAGTCTGCCTCTGAACTTTTGTAGTTAATTTTTTTTAAAGCATATCTTAAAAATAATTAAGTCAAGACCTTAAGTTGCCCTTGTTGAATTTCCTGAAAATATTTTCGTTCATTCTACTTTACATTACAAAAACAGTACAATTTTAATTTTGACGTGCCACTTTATAAATTTCACTCTATCTAAAAATAACTATATGTGAGAAAAAAGTAGTTCCAGAATGTGGCTAACTAGTTTTTAAAATTGTATTCAAGACGCGCACATGCCTAGCGCGTAAATTTTGGCGCAGTGTGTTCGTAATACAAGTTTTTTAAAACAAACTATTTCACATGTGCACGATTTATTTGCACACTAAGATAAATGACACTTCAAACCAGGCTGGGATACAACTACCAACATATCATGCTCTTTGTAAACGCTTTTTTGCACTTCTCGACATGGACAAAAACAACATTCCCAGACTTCTATAGCTTAAAATATTCTGGGCAAATACTTGCAACACTATAAGTTTAGAGCTCTGTATTGGACTATGAACAAATTAGTTTTTTCTTACACTTACCTGCATAAAAGAGGCAAAAGCAAAATTAACCATTGCAATTTACACATATGTTTACTTATAGGCTGTCCACGGTAAAGTGAGCACTTTCGAGGCCCTAGTTACTTTTTCCTTTCAGTCATTTTTTCCCCCCGTCAATCACCTTTTTAAAATAAATATTACCATGTAAGTAATAAACACAGTGTGTGTATTTCACAGCACTTGGAAGTTAACCTCTAAGGTTAAAATATAATATATTTATTGGCCATTATTCCAAATGAGAGGGCTTTCAAGAGGGCTCACTTTACCGGCAATAGCCTATATCGTCCATTCATGGTTTCCTCGGACGTTTTGAAACAAACCTTTGAAAAATTACCCCCTATATTAAGTATATAGTTAATTCCTAAATAAGCCATGTATCAAGCGTTTTATACCTCTGTTAATACAGACGGATCTTATTTTTCGTTTAAATGAAGTTTCACCTATATTTTATTTATACGTTATATTTGTTTTATAATAATCACAAATGAAAGCAGTGAGAAAAAATCGGTGTTGGTAGGACCTAGTAGAAAATAGTTCCCATGCAAAATATTATAACTTAGTGCTTACGAATTCGGTGCGTTGTCTGTAGTGTAATTTTTTGGATTTGGTTAATTTTAGTTTGCACGAGGCGGAGGAACATCCTGGAAGTAGAACTTTAGCAGGGCTACAGAAACATTGTGAAGCAACCATCAATAGATCTTAACAGTTTTAATTCAACGTTAAGACATGGAACTACTTTCCCTCCATCATTACCAACACAACATGCCAACCGCAAATTGCACGCGACCAGCATGCGACCAGCCCAGTGTGCCCGTAAAAGTTAATGCAGGTAGGGGAAGTGGCGTTTTTCAAAAGTTGATTTCAAAAAGTGCTCAAATAAACGGGAACATTCTGTAACACATTCTTCTATAGGTCCCTGCGTTCAGTTTCCGTAACCCTTCGACACTGATTACGTCATAGCCATAGGCACTGAGCACCCGGACAGCAGCCGAAATACGAGAAGAAATAGGCACATCGGCAAACTCGCTCATCCACGAGAAAGCCACGAGAAAGGCCTATCGCGGCACGCGTCTGTAATATTTGAATTAGGACCGACGTATATTAAGGTTATGCTACTCTAAAATGAAGACCAGGGGACTGATTTCTGTCGAACAAAATTTACTAACATCTATAAATGACGCAATGTATGTTTATCACCAGTAGTACCAACCAACTTACGAAACATACGAATTCCATCCCTTAATTCAATTTTAAGTTTTTTTTTTTTTTGTACGAGAATACAGTACAGGGTCTTCAGCTACATTACCAACAGTAAGCGGTTTTATTAATAACACCTTCATGGACAGCAGAAGTCTTCTAGAATATTACATCCCGTACATCAAGTTGATTTGTAAATGCAACAGAAGAGGCAGGGGAATCATGAAACACACATTCCCGATATTCCACTGCCAGGATTAACAGAGGCACGTTTTCCAACTGTGACGCGCGCATCGCCACCTGAACTGCTGAAATGACGTGGACGTTTGCAAACGTTCGACTATTCAACAAATCTGAGTTTTGGTCGGGAAAACAACGTATTTCTGTCGACGGTGTTCCAGTCTTGAATCCAAATCACGTCGTTTAGGTAGTGACCTCGGCAAAAGTTCAGTATAATACTGAAATACTTAGCGTGGTTGCAGTGAAGTTGAAAAACGCACTATGTCCTATATAGTACCTTTTCGAAGAATATAGGGGAAAAAAATACATCAAGGTTTTTTGTACCACGTAAATATTGTTAACAGTCCATAAATAATGCCAACAGAGTTGATTTATGTTCTCTTGCTTGTTTGTAATTGCAACTGAAGCATATATATATATATATATATATATATATATATATATATATATATATATATGCACCATGGGTGACATGAGCCTAGTCAAGTTGGTAATAAAGGATGGGAAGTAGTTCCTTATCTAAACTTCGAATAAATATTATTAGACAACTATTTGTGAAAACTTAAATTATTTATTTCTCTCGCATTTTTTTTTTTTATGAATTGAAGTGTAAAAATGAGCAGATTTGTACAATGTTTACTTTTCTAATAATTTCACAGTTCCACTTGACCGACGCGTAAATAAAGTTATGAGGCCCCTGACCTTGTTAATCTTACATAAGGCGGAAGAATACATAACGTGAATACAAGTAGATCTAATGCAGGGCTTTCAAAAGTGCTCATTTTACCGTGAATAATCTGTATCATCTATTTTGTGGCCATTTACAACTTTTCTGAAGCACTTATAAGAAGTTCTACTTTCGAGATACTCACTATGTATCATTCCGCCACATACAAACGATACGTACATACACAACTCCCGGAAAACATAAAGAAGAAAACCAAGTCCCGTATTCGCACGCTATACAGACAATTAAAATCAATACTTTTTGCACCGAGAGAAACTTTTGTTCCAGCAAACAAATTATGTACTTGTATAGGGGAAAAAATATGTTCAGTTGCCCCAACAAAATATTTCATATATAACAAAACACTCGCTTGAATGATCAAAACCTTTGTGTTGGTCCTAAATAAATTATACCGTCAACAAAATATTGAGTCGACTCAACTGTGTATATTTGCTCGGCCCCTCATTTGATAGCCTTCTTTAGAAAATACAGCTCGACAATTTCATTGAATTTTTGTGACATAACTGATAACAGTGTTACTGCATTTATATATGATTATTAATGGTATAAACGTCCTAATAAAACAAGATCAGCAGGAATCCATACTTTAAAGCTTTAAAACTTGATATTTATTTGCCCCTGTTGTCCACTGTTTGAAATATATTTGTTTTAAAACATCGTTTCACCAGTAGTCATTTTTGATGAGGTTTTTGGGTATTAATGCTCGCGCGCAAACGATATAGGCTGTAAGTTCGGATCTCGGTCAGGCGTCCGTATTTATTCTTATATCAATCGTAACTGTCATAAGTACGTAGCCCCGAACAAATAGTTATTTGCCACAACCAATTAAGAGTTTGAGGTAAGCAAATAACAGCAACAAAATAATTTAGTTTCAACGGAAAAATATTTCATTACCCATTGTATATAAAGAATTAATTTGGTCCGCGAAAACAAATTTGGTTTGATTCAACAAAACCTTTTTCTCAGTGCACTTTGTAATAAAAAAAATGCATATCAAACACAAGAGGCATCCATGATAAACAAAATATTTCAGTTAGAAATACTAACATAATAAATAACGGTAAAAAATACTCCGTTTGATAACACTCTACATACGAACTACCTATTGCCAGCCATTATCTACATAATATTTACCCTATGTTGAAATAAATATTGTACTTTATGGGTCTATGTTGATGTTAATGGAAGGATAAATGTTATGTGAAATATTATTTATTTACGAAACAATAAAAAACATGTCATACTTGGGATAGTTCTTTAAATGTATTATTTGGAAAGTATGAAGGTACTCTGGATATACGTATAATTTATAAAGGAGTTCAATCTGTTAGTAACAGACGATAGTTTAATTACCAAGAATAACTGCGGCAGTATTTTAATCGTTCCTGAAACAGTTATATAATTGTACGTAACTTACAGAATATTCTGGTGTTAGTATTGAAGTTTGCTTGCTGCAACCCTGAAATGTGATTACAGAACTCTTCAGTGAATGTTCATCTGCAAATTTCCCCCAGTAATTTAGTGACTCTGCCCATAGATTTAAACACGTACATATTTCCGAACTACGTACGAGATCGAAAATTAGCGTTTCTTACCACTGCATTGCATTACGTTAAAAACACAGAAACTTAAAAATATAATATTGCTGCCACAAAATATTTGTACGTGATTGAATAAATAGCTACTTCTACAAAGATTACGGGGCGTGCAGCATCATCTAGATTCAGACGAATAAAAGCTTAACTTCATTAGCTATTTTTTAAATACGTGCATTTGTAAACAGTTGCCATATAGACATACATAATTTTTTTTAAAATAAAAAAGTACTGATTGATAATATTTAAAATCTTACAGAAATTATTACTAAAGAAATTATGGTGCCCGTAGCTTACTATAAAAATGCGGACCACTACTACCACATTTAGTCCTAGCGAAAATGCTTGGCATTGCTCTTTTTTGGTTTAACAAAAATAAAGCATGGTTTTTGAAATGTTACAATAATTAATTTACACAGAACTGATTATTTTTAACTTCAGAGATGTGTACTGTACATGTATATTGTAACCTATAAATAATGAGTTAATTTCGACGTAATGAAATGTTCTAAGGCTAACGGATTTAGCTATGACTTTACCGTGGTTGCCGAGAAGAAAAAAACCTTCATTTACGTTGTAATTTATATCTATGTTATTTAAAGTAAAATTTTCGTATGTCTGACATGTTGAAAATTGACTTGGAGCTACAGGCGTCTCAGATTAGCTATATTTTCTGCAACTTCCGGTGTGAAAATGGTTATTCAAAATGTTCCAGCTGAAAAATATATAATAAATTGACAATAGTTTCAAATAATATTTTAATATTTTTGATCTCCTCTATACTTCCAGTCACCCATGGTCTCTGAAAGTATTCCAAGGAAATGTTTTTTTGTTCGAGCTTAATTTACAAGCTTTAATATCTATTCGTCCACTTTCTCGGTTTTCTAATGTCATTTTTTTTTTTTTTTTTTTTTTTTTAATATCTCGAATTATTGATTGTCATTCGAAGGAATTCTTGCTGAAATTCTGGAATATTATTTTGTATGAAAAAATAACTGTATACGGAAGATCGGAAACCTCGTTGGTGTATCTTTTACACTCTTATTTGGCTTGAAACATACGTATGGGTACTTCATTTATATTAATAATCTATATGGCACCTTTCTTTTCCTTCAATTTGTATGAACTGTACAAATTAAACTGTTTACTGAATTTGTGACAAGCAAATGTGACTAACTACGCTGTAGAATGATGCGGGTGTCCAACAGTGACAAATTGTGAGTATTTCTATGGCGTGCTGTTGAGCATACAGTATTGATCCCCTTACGGCTGCACAACTCTCTCTTCAACTATCGTCTCGTCACGTGCGTATAAACAATCGCTACCTCGTGAAACGCGAGTGCGATTATTTGCAGCGCATTCTGTGGATTTCTTATCAGCGATGTTCAAGCACTGCACGAAATTGTTCGTGACTTTAAATTCACCAGAGTATAGGCGTGACGAGAAAGCAAGAGAGGTAATTATTTTCTCCCGTGCAACCATGCTATAGGCTATTCACGGTAAAGTGGGCACCTTTTGAGTCCCTGGTTACTTTTTTCTTTCAGCCATTTTTATCCTTTAACCATCTTTTTTAAATAAATATTGCCATTTAAGTGATAAAGATAGTCTGTATAATCCACCTCACTCTGAAGTTAACGTGTAAGGCTAAAATGAAATACATTTATTGAGTATTATTGCAAATGAGATGGCTTTCAGAAGTGCTTATCGTGAAATTCTTATAGCTATCTTACTAATTTTTAGGATAATTTCTTTAAGCCTTAGTGAACGGAGATAATGTCCGTAGTAAACGCCATTTCTTATTCTTTTAGGAATAGGTAGACGAAAAATATGTGGGAAATGGGGGGCACGTAGTTTTGCCTAACGGCTTTTTACTTAACGTTAGGCAAAAAAGCCGTTAGGCTAAAAGTCATTAGGCAATACGCCGTAAGACAAAACGCCTTTCGGTGAAATGCATTTTTCATATTTTAGGCAGAATGCCATTAGGCAAAACGCTATTAGGCAAAACACCGTCAAAGGAAATAAATTAAGGGAAAAAACTGTTTTTAATTAAATGAAATTTTAGGCAAAACGCCGTTAGGCAAATCGTCTTTAGGTAATTTTCCTTTAGGGGATTCGCCGTTTGGAAATTCACCGTTGGCTAAATCGCCGTTAGACAACTCATTGTTAGGCAAAACATCATTAGGTAAAACGACGCAGGGAAACCATCGTTAGGCCAAACGCATGGCACCCGGAAAAGTACCACAAGTTGAAAATATTTTCCTTTATTTCTAATGCATGCAAATCAGTCCGCTAGCCGCCACTATCGTGGTTAATTACTTTCGTTTTAATGTAAGCTAATTTTCCTCCAGAGCTCATGCTACTCCAGTGTCTCCCATAACTTAATACGGATGTAATTTCATAGATAAAGTTTTTGGCTTTTCTACTACAAAGTTATTTTGAAAATTTATACACATACATTTCAAAGCTCGGCCTCTATGTTCAAACCGTAATTCCTAGAACACGGATCGATTCAGATCTTCACATAGAAGACCACCTTGTCAATTTTAACAACGAATTAGTTAAGCAGTAAAGTACGTTACAATTAAAGGTGATTTATAATTGTCTCTTACTTCGCTGTTGAAAAATATAATTTAAAAAAAAAACCTAGAAAAATACGTTTTACCAGCAATAAGCTCATCATGTAGGAAACTTTTAAGAGCGAAACGAACAGATAAAACTTTTTCTTCAGTAACTGAAGATTTTCAGTGTAGATTGTGAATAAATAAAGAGTAATTTTCATCAAATATTTCAATTGTTTACTTAATTTTATAAAACGACGGGTTAAAAAAGTAACTTTAATTCATTGTATTTGTGGGCAGGCAGAATATTTGTACGGTTTTATATATTTGAATCAAAATGTGTTTCTGTGTGTTAATATCCTTTCAATGAACCAAAAACTAACTTTGTAAATATGTCTTCTCCTTCACGAGAAGTACGAGTTACGTTTCTTCTTTTTTTTTAATATCGAATATTCTTAGTAGATGGAATAAGTAATTTAAAAAAAATACCAAGTGGATCCTTTCAATATCTTCATTCGCGACCGATCACTTTTCCGTTCTTTACAGCTGGCGTAGTTTTCGGAGAGTTTTATTACAGTTCTGCACGAGTATGGTATCAATTGATTAAATTCACAAACAAGTGAGTGCGAAAATAATTTCGCCAGTTTCGGCGAAAAATGCGGGATGTAACTGGTGCGAACACAACAAGTGAAAATATTTCGCAGAACATTTTATAGTGTAGAGGGAGGTTTAAAACAATGCGCAGTATTGTATAAACGCGGTTTACTTTGAAAATCACGGCGTGTATGACGTATTTGATTGTTTCCTAAATGCGATACATCGCATACTTTTTATAATACTGCCCACACAAAATAATCTTAATTTTTGTTAAATTGAAATTTTGCTTATGTGTTATTTAAAAATTATAAAATTTAATAAATTATTCATGCGAATACAATCCATGAGTAACACGTGTGTTTGTATTGCCTAGTAAGAAATATTTATCGTGCAAAATATTATTCAACTGAGAGCGCACAAAAATGGTGCGTTGTCCATTTGGTATTATTTTCTAGACTAGGTCAAGCTTCTGTTTGCATAAAGCGGAGGAATAGTCTGAAAGTAGAACTTCAGCAGGACTTCAGAAAAGTTGGAAGTAACAGTGCATGGAATGTATGATGTAAAGGGAAATTTACCACATGTCGAGTTGAAAAAATACGAAAACTACAATACAATGTCGGCGTATTTGTCACTTGGAGGAGTAGCGACAGCAGCAAATTATTTATACGCTACTTGAAGTAAAGACCATTCACGATAAAGAGAGCACTTTTGAAATCAACCTTCGAAAAAAGTCACTGCTCCTACCTGCATATGTTTTACGGGAGCACCGATTGACATGCGCCCAGTAAAGTTGGTAACAATGGAGGGAAAGTAGCTCCATATCCCAACGTCAAGTAAAAAGTGATAGGTAACCACGCGTGATAACATACATTATTTCTTTCTCTTTCTGTTTTTTTTTAATGCATCGAAATGTAAAAATGAGCAGACTTAAATGGCAATGATAATTTTGCATAAGGTTGGAGAAATCACAACGTGCATACAAATAGATCTTAGGGCTTTCAAATGTGCTAATTTTACCGTGAACAGCCTTTATTATTATGTATACTCTCAGCGATTTAGAGAAGAATCGAAACGTGTTTTCAGAACGTATATAATATATATTAATGTATATAATATATATTAATGTATATAATATATATAATATATAAATATATATGGGGTAACCAGCCTTAAATTAATAACTACATATATAATATAGGTATTAATTTAAGGCTGGTTACGTCATTAATTTTAATTTTTCTGATACTCCGTAGTGAACCACTCTCTTCGACTTCTACACTTTAAGCTGATCAAACTGCAACAAAGAAAACGGATTCGAAAACGGAATTTTTGTAGCATTTGAAAAAAATTATGAATTAATTTATTTTTCAGTCGGATTTTCTTCAGTACATTTTTTTCGTAAATAACTGCTTGATGACGTAAGACGAATGTTTCAAAAAGGATTTTATTAATCTAGCAAGTCAACTATGTTTTTAACAGGTTACACCAAAACCTACAGTAATTAAGTTTTTCAAATAATTAACTATTGGGTAACATCTTAAGGAATTATTAATTCACAATAATATAATTCTGTTGAAAAAATTATTATTAAATTGTTAAGTACCGAAACTAAATGTAGAAATACGTCTGTAATATGAGACGACTAGGTATACGTGTATACTGTTTAGTAGTAATTCTTCTGCTCGAGGGTTTTGTTTACCTGTAGTATCCATGAAAAAGAAACTGCCGAAGAACTGAATATTATTCATTTTTCTCGTTTCGTGTCACATGTGATTTGACGTGTCCGATAGTTTTGTATAGGCGGTTCACGGTAAAGTGAGCACTTTTTAAGGCCCTCCCAACAGGCATTAACCACTAATAAATATATCTTATTGCAGCCTCCGGCATTCAAATTTGAGGGTCCGGTGAAATGAATATACTGTGTCTATTGGTCACATCGCAATGTTTATATATATAAAAAAAAAAAAAAAAAACAGCAGAAAGATACGAATTGGATGATAGGGGAAATTTAGGAGGGCCTTAAAAAAAGTGCTCACTTTACCGTGAACAGTTTATATACTCTCGTAGGGTCTACTGGTAAACGGCGTTGTGAAAGCAATAAAACAAATGAAAACTGCGTCTTTACTTCCGACTATGAATATCAACAATCAGTATCCTACAACATCACTGTCAAAAAAATATATGGTGGAGAAATAAGAGCGTGTATTTGTAACAAATGCAGAAAATTGGTAGTCAATAACTGATGAGTACGGCCACCGGATTTTCCTCGAAAATATTTCTACACGTGTTGGATTTCAATACCCTACGGGCATACCAGCAGTATGGTTGCGCTTGCTTATTGGCGACGTGTGTCTGTGATGAGACACATTGTTACTTGACTGGCCAATCAGAACTAAGTTACTTCGGTACTGTACGTCTGTGATTCGCAGGCGGATACCTAAGACGCGTGCAGGTTGAAATCATCCAACCACGATACCATTTCTGAACTAACGTGTTTTCGAGTACAACTACACTGAGAGAAAATCGAAAATAAAATTTGTTTGTGTGGGGCGAAAAAATATATTGTCGAGTACACAAAATTTGAAAAGCAACAAAATATATGTTTGAATAAATAAATCTCTGTGTCGGGCCAAAAAATTAGGCTGTCAACTAAATATTTTGTTGAATAAACTGTATATATTTGTTTGTCTGCCTTCGTTCGAAAATACAGTTCAAGAGTTTGTTTGTATTTTCTGTGACAATTAGGATAGTAACCGTGTTTGTTAATGCATATATTGATGCTTAACAATCTTATAAACACATTAATAAAACACTGCAACAGTAAACTGACAAGTAAAGCTGTAAAACTTGAATTTTTTTTTGCACACATTGCCCAATATTTGCAGTATATATATATTTAAAAACTTTCTGGTGTCATCTGTTGTTGTATTAGCTGAAATTACCAAGGCGTAGCACTCGGATTGCAGGTGATCTAGGTTCGAAACTCAGTTTTTTAAATATCGGTCCTCCAAACTGTTTAATGTACGTGTAGACAAACAAATCTTTGGTTGCACCAACCAGATCTTACAGTTTGGGGCCAACCAAATGACAACAACAAAATTTTTTTTTTCCCGGCAACAAAATATTTAATTGCACCTATACAAACAAATAATTTGGTCGCACGAAACAAATCTCGTTCGATTCAACACAAAACCCCTTTTTCTCAGTGTGCCATACTCTTCCATGTGTGGGCACTTTACGCATAAGTGAGTGATTAAGGTGTATACTTCGAAAGTTGATTAATTATGTGTATCACAAACTACGGGTCTCAGTTTGCACGTGGGTAGACCACTCACTCGCCCCACTCTACGGATTTTCCTACGTGGCAACATTTGCCATTAGAATAGAATATTTCTAACCTAGTTGTCGTGAAACCCCCCCCAAAAAAAATCTGAGATATATCTGAGAGTATCCTTGTAGGATGAGCGATACAAGGTGATTTATGAGTGTTTGAGTAATGCACATATTTGTGACGATTCAGAACCACATCGATATATTGATAAAACCTCAATTTATTTGCACAAAAGTCGCCTTAGGGCATCTTAAAGAAAGAGAGACAGAGAGAGAGAGGATAGACTTCGTTATTGATAACTGATATATAATTATAATTATTTCGGTTAGGAAAATTTACAAACATATGGAAGGCAGAATTTCACAAAAAATTTTTTATCATCGTCAAGCAAGTTTCTTCTTTTTGAATGAAGCAGAAAAATGATAAGTAGTTCCACTTGTGCGTAAAATAAGAAGTGAACAATAACTCATTAGTAAAACTGCAACGAGTAACGATAAATAACGCTTAACAAAAATAACGTATTGACAACACTGTGCGACACTTCCCTTACTGAGGCACGAGGAAACATTTACCAATATTGTGGTATTTTCGGTAATAAATACACCAACCCGTATTTTGTTGTTTCCCTGCACCGACTTCCGTCGAAAGTGAGAGTGGGCGAGTGTTACCTGGACGGACAGGCATGTTCGTTCTGGTCGAAGAACTGCAATAGTTGTCTGTTTTAACGACCGCCTCAACGTCAGTCACAGGTGAGTATTCGTTGGCTAGCGAGAGCGAGAGAGAAAGAGAGCGTGTAGGAAATACGGCAGCGAAAGTGAGCTGCAATATATCGTTATAATTCCTCACACGGGCTATATAAGATAACTGTTTGCTCGTGGAGTGTGCCAGGTATCCAGATACCATCTTCTGGTCTACACGTGGAATTACAATGAAGACAGCTGTAAGTTCATCCATCACACATAAATTAATGTTCAATGCTTGTTTCAAATACTTTTGTGCTTATTGCTAAAATTTAATATGAACGACGGGAAACCTACCATGCCAAGTGAACTTATCATAGATTTTATTCTAAATTACGTCGGAAAGAAGATATATGATATTTTTTAATACTTTGTCACATTTCAAGAGCAAGCGGTTCTAAAAGAACATAAAGCCATTTCCACGTAAAAATAATTTCCGTCTATTGTTCGAATGACTGGCAGAATGTTACAATACCAAATTCTTGGTTTATAATTTAAATAGCATTTAGTGCAAAGCGTCTGCTAAACGCCCTTGTGGCAATACATATACAATTATCATAACGCAATGAGGTAAAATATTTTTTCAAATTTTACTGAATACGAAACCAATTTTTAACTGTTATCACCTTCGACGTCTGATCTCAGAACATTAAATCTCGCGAGCAGCTGCTGCAGTGATTGTTCTAAACCGCTTGTCGTAAAACGTGTTCGATACTCTCTAGGACACGCAGAATCGAAAGCCTATTTAAAAAAATACTCTAAATGCAGTTATTCCTAAAAATGGCGACTTCAAAATCTGAAAACTATTTAAACATCTTTTGTAACATACATTTTATTTCTAGTATCCTGTACTTTTATCAGTATACGATTATTGTTGTCACGTAAACCTTGTTTATGGTTTCTAATTTTTTTTTTTTCAGGAAATTTGAATAAACATTTTTAAAATAACTCTATAAGGCTCTATGATAATTGAGCAGCTTTAAAATCAAACTTTAAAAAATGTTTTACCCATATTTGTAAATGTGCTGTTAAATGCTGAAACTTCGTGGACTCCTCATAGTAGTGACGGCGAATTTTTACAATCAGCTATGCATTTATACATGCGTCTTACCAACGGCGTAGGCTTAATAACTTATGGCAACTGGAATAAGTTTCTTATAAATATGAACATTGCGTATTTACTGGAATTTTTCAATCAGATTAGTAGTAGGGTTATATTCCTTCTGGCACAACGGATGCTGGATGTGGTGCCATCCGCCATGACGACAGAGGCGCGGCCAGCGGCCTTGTTCATCTCCTCCTTCGCCGCTTCTAACCCACGGCCGACCATTCCAGCGACCCGCAACCCTAGAAATGATTTTTAATGCAAAAATATTTTAATAAAAAATTATTCATAAAAAATTAAAAGGTATCGGCTAGCCATCTGTTGTTGCAGATCATAATTCCATTAAATAACAGAAGAATATTTTATAACATATATTCTATTATATCGTCCCGTCACTTGGCTAACCAGTGAATCGGGGGATGAACTGGATACCGAAGTTCATGTAACCAAAAAAACTACTTTAATTTTTAAAATGTGTAAAAATTAAATAATTTCGGTGCACTACTTAGGACAGTTTTAAATTTTCCTAGTAAAACCACCGGTTTGTATGGAAACCTGCACTTACTCGATGGCATCGACCCCGGATATAGTGCCGATCGCTAGTGTGTATAATTATTTACGAATTCAAAGAATGTGATTCCCCTCACCCCACACCAACCCCCACGTTGGCCCATGCCACCCCTCAACTGGCCCTCAATCAACCCGGCTCCCCTCACATACCTACCCAACTCAAACCACCCACCTCAACCAGCACTAACCACCTGTACTTGCCCTATAAACCCTTCACACATCTCAAGAACTATAAACACACAGCCCCATCACCACCCTAACACCCCACAATATCCCATCACCTACCTTCACTCCTCTCACACCCTCGCAATCCCATTACTCACCCTTGGCCCATATAATTATAAAAATAGAGGATCATGTAATGTCATAACCCCATTCACCCTGCCACCGAGTCATAGCATTTGGTTTTGTATATTATTGGTTTAGTGCATACCCTCAATCACTCTAACCTCAAGAACTATTCCGAATAGGAGTTTTGTTTATGAAAATTAATAGTACATTTATGATTGTTGGCATCTTAAGTATATATAAAGGTAAGCGATGTATAATTGAGTTCGTATTTGATTTTCAGTTGGGTCCATATCTTAAATGATGGTATGCCAACATTTTCGCAATTCAGGTTGTAAGCAAGCGAATATTTATAGGCATATGTGATTATAATTTGCGATTTCGTAGGGCCAGGCTCGTGAAATTCAGTTTGCAAACATTATTTATAGCTCCAGGAAAGTATACATGTAAAAGCCCTACGACCATTCATAGACATAGTGATTAGCTAAATTAAATTTTTTTGCATCATAGTGTTTTTTCAAAATCAAAATCAGTTTATAACAGGGAAAGAAAACATTTATGGTTAAAATATTGAATTTTTCAAAATATTTTTTTAAATTTATTAAAATTTATTACTACAAATATTATCCATGTAACGTGTGCATTCTTATACATATCTCAGTTCTTCGATAAACATGAAACCAACTATTCTGGCATTTATAGACTTTGTGTCGTCGTGCAGTAATCTCGAAGGCGAAATCCTTGCAACAATAGCGACAGCGATTAGCCAAATGAAAGTTCTGTAGATGATACACTAGTGGACCCAGATGGTTCGGCTGTCGTCATGTCGGAAGGGGCAGGAACCAGGAATGAAGTTGTCTTCATAGAAAGAGATGTTGCACCTGCTGATGGGCTGTTGAGTGATCATTTGTACTCGTTGTAGGCATTGAAACACAGCAGTTATAGGAATGAAACGATGTTACTGTTGTCAATCTCGCCAATGATGGCAGTTGCAGCAACCCAGATATAAACTTATCAACACAGTAGGCCTCTTAGAGACATAACCGTGATCGATCCATAGGCTTCTCACTTACGTAGGCTCCTTATATATATGCACTTTGTAATATCATGAAATGGGGATATTTTCATGGAGGCTCAAACAAAGCCAGTGAAACAAATTTTGTAATATGAGTGGAATCCTCCTAATGCGTACATTAATTTTTGTCATGTTGAATGAGGGAGCAGTTGTGTACATATTTGAGTGCAGTGGAAGTAAAACATAAGCCTACGTAAACCAATTTTACAATACTAGCACAAATAATGATTATAGCACTAAATAATTAAATCTATTGAGTTTTTTATTAGCAGGTGATTGAAATTTATCATTAGGCATATAGATTCAATACACTGTAACACATATCTGCAAGCTGCTTAAAACAGCATCGTTATTATGTAGTGAACTGGTGAGAGAGCCTCCCCTTTTTCAAGATACTTGGGATTATGCACTATACAACCAGTAAACTGCATTGCATATACTTCAAATAGAAGAGTATACACCGACCGCAGAACCCGAAGTGTGTTACATTGAGATATACACCACTATAATTACTCTCCACGTATTAACTACTGCTTTATTTTATCCGGCTTATTCCCTTATTTACCAACACATACGGCTGTTCTTCATCACAGTTTAAATATATGTTTATTTACTTAACATATTTTATTACAACTTCGGTGAAAAATTATTGAATTACCTGGCCTGATGGGGAAGGAGGGGTGGGAGCCCAACCACTGTTGTTTGACCCAGACCCCGAAAAACTCTAGGCAGGATCATTAATAATATTACTATCAATTAAAGTAGTCAGTGAGGTGGTTGATTGAGTAGTTATTTGTGATGCCATACAATTGCAATTTTTGATCCAGCAGAAGAAATATATTTGGAATAAACGAGTGAAGGAATATAACCCTACTACTCACATTTATGTTTATAAAAAGTCAGAACATATATCCCAGGCATTAATCTGAAATTAGTGATTTACATGGTGGAAAAGTAGTGAATAAACAGTTTAAGACACTGAGAAAGTCTTTCAAAATGAACGTCGTGAATCAGCCATGATGTGTTTCATAGGTCTTAATTGGCAGATTAAGATTGGTGTACTAATGTTTCTCTTATTATGTTCAGGTGATTTCCGTGGTACTCCTGGTCTTGGCAGCCGCCAAGGAGCAGGAGTCCTCAAAGACGGAGAAGAGAGGCCTGCACGGACTGGGCTACGGGCTGGGTGGCGAGCTGTCCCTGGGAGGTGGCGGGTTGGAGTCATTCGGCTCCTTCTCTGGTCATGGCGACTACAGTCTGGGGCACGGCCACGTCAAATCCGTCACGATCCACAAGGAGGTTCCAGTTGCCGTTCCCCACCCTGTGCCGTACCCGGTGGAGAAGACCGTGCCGTACCCTGTCAAGGTACCCGTACACATACCGGTGGACAGGCCATACCCCATCCATGTGCCCAAGCCGGTGCCCGTACCTGTGGAGAAGCCAGTCCCCTATCCGGTGGAGAAACCCGTTCCCTACCCCGTTAAAGTACCGGTAAAAGTACCCGTGCCACATCCGTACCCCGTCCATGTGCCCAAGCCCGTGGCTGTTCACGTACCAAAGCCAGTCGCTGTGCCAGTACCTCATCCCTACATCGTGGAGAAGAAGGTGCCTGTGTTCGTGAAGGGTCACGAAGATTTTGGAGGTTTTGAAGGAGGCTATGGCGGATTTAGTGGTCATGATGGACTTAGTGGAGGTTATGGCGGATTTAGTGGAGGCCATGGTGGATTCAGTGGAGGTCATATTGGACTTAGTGGAGGCTATGGTGGACTTAGCGGAGGGCATGGCGGGCATGAATTAGGAATCGTCGAATTCGGGGGCATTGGCCACAACGAGTTTGGTAGCTTTGGAAATCATTAAGCGAAATTGAATTAATGGATTGTTCCGTACCGGTTCTTAAAAGGCGAGGGCACTTATTTAAAGACTTTTTTTAGGCCAACATTAAAACAAATCCTTCTTTCGTGATCTGTGTCAAAAACTTCCTACAGTGGTGTTAATTCCGAATGGTTATCCTCGATTTTAATTTTTCTACAGGATTTTTTCAGTTTTGCAATGCAAAACTTAAGAAACAAAATCTGAATTAGACGTTTAACTGTTGTTTTTATAATGAGGAGTTGATTTCAGACAGAGATTTGTAGACTAGAGTTAGGTAACTGTGTACTGATAGGGCTGTTAATTTTTTTGATCATAATGTGTATTTATCCTTTTAATAAAACTGACAGAAATCTTTACTGTTTCTTGTTATTAAAATTTTGTTCTCCTTACAACTTCATGTCTCAGATATTTGCTGAATTTGAACTATAATTGAAGTCTATTAGAAAAAAGTTGATACCTGTTTTTTTTTTTTTTTTTTTTTTTTTTTTACTGAAACATGTTTATTCCTTCTTCTATCTACTATCATTATGCAACGTGCAAAAATTTTAACTATCATGGGTATTGTCGCCAGTATCTACGAGTTCATCAAGTAATTCTGCGCAATTATAAAGATAAATATATTACTACTACATATTTAAAACGACAATAAGAATAAAATCTTAGAGCTGACTACAACTTCCACCAGTTTAAACACTTCAGTTAAAGATTTATTTAACAAAACAGACTAACATGCACTAATTAGTTGCCAACCTAATGTTAGCTCCTCCAGCACAAACATTGGCAGAATATTTTATCTCAATATTTAAAAATGATCAAGTAATGCTGAGAAAGCTATACTGGTTATGTATTTAGAAGTAATTAGTCATTTGAACATGGTAATTAAATATAGTTAAATATATATTTTTGAAAAGAAAGTCTGTTTTTCTAGCTCTTAACGACTTGAAAGTATTCCATTAATGAGTTACATTGAAATTCTGAGGACAACGGTTGATAATTATTTATTTTTCTCTACTCAGATGACAGTGTAAAACAAGTTTACCTTTATTTTATGACACCAAAATAATTCCTAAGGAAAGGTTAAATTATTTCTACAAATTCTAGGCGCCACTCGAAATATAATTTTATTTTGACACATTTGTTATTAATATTTTTACTTACAACATTTATGCCAGTTTTCACTTTGGGCATAGTAATCATTATCATCAGTAGCATGAAATGCACAACACTGAATAAACGCTAAGTTGAAATATACAGTCTAATTACAGGCTATTTGTTTATCACCAGATGAAACAACTATTTCCTGACGGACCTGGAGACCAACAGGGAATAATTAATAAACACATTTATTAATATTACGTGAAATTCTTAACTTGCCGGTAGTTTCATAACATTGCGTCAAGATAAATTTATTTTGCTTTGAATGTCCGAACTTGATTTCACCCGGGATAAAGGAGAAAGGAAATACACATTTACCTAACGTGAGTAAGTAATTAGTAAAAAAAAAATGCGAAACACTTAATTGCATCTGCAGTTCCATAATCACACATTTACGGCGTTTGAGTTTAATTGTTTGAATTAAGTGGAATGTTGAATAACTTTCTGTTTAGAATAGCCTACTACATGTACAGATATGTGAACAAAAGGTCATTTTAGGCTGTTCACGGTAAAATGAGCAACTGAGCACGTTTGAAAGCCCTGCTTAAGTTCTACTTGTAGACACGTTGTGTATTCTTCCTCCTTAAGTAAGATTAACATTGCCTTTCATGAGTCGGTCAAATGAAACTGTGAGATATTTAAGAAAGTAAATACTTTACAAATATGCTCATTTTTAGACTTCGATGCATTAAAAATAGAAAACGAAACAAATCATTTTAAGTTATCACAAATGGTTACCTAACACTTTTTATTCGACGTTAATATATGGAACTACTTTACATCCATTGTTACCAACTTTAATGGGCAAATGTCACTTAGTGCGCCCATTAAAATGTATGCATGCAGAGGCAGTGACTTTTTGCTAATGTTCATTTCTAAAGTGCTAACCTTATCATGAACAGCCTTTTAAATTATTTTGATTGTTTTACCTGATACCTGTTTCCATGATATGTTCATCAGAACCAAAAATGTTTGTGCTACGGTAAGTAACTATAACAACAGTCTTGCAACGATGATGCAGAAGGTTATATTTCTTATATAACTGATCACAACCTTCAGCAATGGGAAGTAAATTTATCAGATATCTTGTGGACATCTACCAAAACCGTGTTCATGTATAGATTGTTATTTTGTTGCAAATAAATCAAGCCCAGAGGGCTCCACTACGGAAGGTTCTTCTAAAAAGGAATTATTATATTTCCGGCGTACTTCTCTTACGAAATAAATATTCATTGAGAATTTCACAATTCAGTATAATGGTTTCGTTTGATAATAATTTCGAACTTGATCCAGGATCGACACAAAAACGGTAGGATCATTCGTATTAAGCGCACGACTTAACCTCGAGTAGAATTTCATTATGAACTACCAAAGATAGCGGGTCAAAGACTTGACTTAAGATTAACTACATAATTTTAGCATATATTTTTTCTATTGATTGCAGTTGAGTAATATAAATTGGGAGATAAAATCCTTGAATATCACGGTCGTGGTATTTATTGAGCACGGGTAATATTTTATTGATCTGACGGTTTTGTTTTCATTTAAGACATACTTACTGGAACATGGCTTTGTTGTGCTTATGCTTCATTATCGCCACGAAGTAATTTTTGACCATTCACAGGGAAGATTACCGTCTCGGTAGTGTACGGAGCGCGTCCTCCTCCCCCCTCCCAACGGGTTTGTTTTCGTTTTCCGGCACCAACATTTCAAAATTTCTCAATAAGGTTGGTATGTACGATTTACCTTCAAATTTCGGAAGGCAACAGCAACATTTTTTCTAAATGTCAGATTCCGGGTTGTTCCAAGGATTTCTACTTGAAAATGATTACTTGTTCTTCAAGAAATGTTTTAATTTTAATTAGGGCTGAATATTTTTTGTCCAGTCGCCTTGAGCAAGCGACTGTTTCCACCACGGCCTCGTTTCTTTGCGGTTGTGAGGTTCATAATAGTCGCCAGATAAATACAAGACTTTTAAATCTAATGGCCGCTGCCGCGGTGGTATAGTGGCCAGACTATTCGTTGCTCATCAAGGCGAACCGGGCTCGATTACCCAGTGGGGCCATTCCCGAGACTCTCCCATTTCCCCCACCTTTAACATTCCGGCGTCGCTCCATCCTCGCCTCACTTCATCCTCAATCAGCTCTCAAGGCTTCGATGTTGAGAGCAGCACAAAATTTCCCACTCCACTTTTATGTATGACGCAAACTACGTACATCATTCGAAATAATTGTGCTGTTATGCTGTTCTTTCATGTTATTATCTAAGTAGCAAAAAAATTCGAGTAACTCTGATTTGACGAACACTTTCGCTTCACTAAGTTTCTGAATAATTTAGTTAAATAATAACCTGCGAAGTTAGGTGTCATTAAAATGCTAATATTCGAAATTAATACATACCGTCGATATTTTTCCGTTCAGATTCATCTCTTCAATTATAATGAAATTTAGTTCCTCAAAATCGATTAGCATTTTAAGTACAAAATCATACTGTTTCTGCCACCGAGACCGTCACTATAATTACTTGCCCATGTGTCAGATGAAGTAGGCTTATTGAAGGTAGTACTATTTCTTGTTAAGAGATAAGTTTTTGTATTTGAACTTGGGAAATATTAAATCGTTTTCCACAAAATCAGTGTACTTGAGCCCGGAATACTTTCCATAATTTGTTAAGAGATGACATTAAATTTTCAAAAAATGTGGCCCTTTAAAATATTTGGGGTAAAGGGGCATGAATTAAACTTTTTAAATTACCGAGTGCAATGTCAGGCTACGGAAGTGAATTCCCCTCCATGTTCTGTGAGTAATAGGGGAACACGGGTTCTGAAACAAATGGATGCCGCCTTTATTGATATCAAAGGGTTAAATTTATTGAAAGGGTTAATAAAATTGATCGAAAGTGTTAATTACATTTTTAGAAAGGGTTAAATGTACTGGAAGGGTTAATTTTAAATCCGATTAAGTCCGATCAATTTTTTAAATCCGATTATAATTTTTTAATCTTAATTTGTGTTTGGTGCAAGAGTGTACTAAGGGCCAAATTTATTATTTAAATTCTTTCGTTTTGTGGGTTGGGGAGCAGCTCTGGTAGATGTTCACCCTCTGAGTTCTGACACTCGACTGGGGTGTGACGTGTTTGGAACAGGGTATGTGTATATATAAAGTGAGTTTTGTGCAAGAGTGGCATAAGTCTTAATATTTTGGGTTGGTAATGATATTGGTCATAGACGGTGTTGGGAGAAAGGCGACTTTGAAAGATACTATTACTCCGAATGAATAACAGTGCTGACGTAATACACGAAATATATTTCAAACGAGTTCTACGTATGAATAACCTGGTGTCGATATGTGCTAAACGATCACAACTACACGAGTCTCCAGTATGAAATTAATTAATGAATAAAAAACGCTGCTATATATTAAACTGCAGTCTTCCTAATTACAATAACAAGGTATCTGAAAACACGTAAAAAAAAAAAGTGACATTACTTGACGCCTCTCGCACATACCTTACATGATTTTAAAACACGTCTGTTTGGTCGGGAGATGCCTGAAGCAATGACTGCAGCGTTTGACGTATGCTAAATTATAAGCTGTTAGATACGTGGAGTGAGGCCAGCATCTGACAGGTGACTAAGGATATAGCTACTCGGAAAGAGATGTGAATATGATTTATGTGACAAATTAATAAAAATTATGTTTACAATGCACGTACTAATATATAAATTACACTCGTTGAATTAATAAATACATAACGAGAATCGTGGTTAACAGTCAGTGATTATAATATATCTCCATTCGCTCGGGAGGTTGCTGTGGTACTGATTTGGATATAGCTCTTACGTCAACTTATACGCTGTGTTGAGAGCAAATATAACCTGTGTCGGCCTACGTTTATTATAGACTGAGGTGAAAAACTCATAAGTGAATGAAAATACAAAACGAATATTTCCAATAAATTAAACAGCTAACGAACACAAGCACATGACAAGCACATGACAATCACCACACGAATTACGGAACCCAGCCATCCTCTTTTTTTAAATAAATGAAATCGGACCAGGAGCTCCCCCAAAACCCAGCCGTCCACCTGGGAGGCTGATGAATGAATGAATCGAGCTTAATTCGAGAGCCTTATTATATATGTGGAGCATGGCTGAGTTGAAATTTACGACAAAAACTCTGAATACACTACGTCCTACAACAGACAACGAAACAATAATTAAAAAATAAACTTACCCTAATTTTTAACGAAAGTTACACTATTGTAAGCAGAATAATCACTCTCAACAAAATTTTTTTTCTGACGAAATGTAAGAAGACTCGGATGGCTTAATCCCGCAACACTTTATAGAAACATGCTATATATTATTTTAAAGTATTAAAAATAATAGACGTACTACAAATTTTTCTTTTTGGTCTGTGAAATTCACAGCACAAGTTACCAAAACAATAGTTCTAAATGCTATGGAGTTTCGTCGACCGAACTCAGAAACACTTGTTACACGACAAACACAGTATATAGGTTTAACACATAAAAATTAATTTTCCAGATAAATTTTTAAAATATATAAACTTTTTTTAACTGTTAAAACGATAATCGTGGCTAGCAGTCAGGAGTATGTATGCCTACACTCTCCGAAGACAAGTGTTTTCGAATAACTAACACGGCGCCAACCCGCGAGAACTGTTCACGTCGGTGCTGCCTGCAGCAGCCCCCCTCCCTCCAACTCTTGTCCAGACTGCATCTTTGTGAGAAAAGAGAGTCCTTATCCAAGGCCACGCAGCCCCGACCCCCTACCGCTAAACCAGCCCAGAGCGCATTTTCGGAGGACTGCCCCTTCCAATGCCGCACTTTGCAAAACCTGCCCACGGCCCCCCCTCAAGATCAGAATGCGTTTTCGGATGACTGCCCTGTTCACGGAGGGCGTTGCTCAATCCCCGCTATCGATCCAAGGCAACGGACCACCACCCTACTCCCTTCACTGCTAGCACAGATATAGCCTCTTTTGTTCAACAACTTCGGGGACTGTACACCTGCCTGTCATCCCTCAAGAAACCAAGTTGTACTCTTCCAAACCGTTTATTTGTGACAGAAGTGCTTATTCCCCCTGCCTACTCCTTCCCTTAACTTGCCATACCTGGAGCTGGTTAACAGCCTTCAAACCTTTGTGCTAGGTGCTATTTGAATAATTCTCGCATTTCGAGTCTCATGTGTTTGAACGATTATTTCCATCGAATAAATATTTAATCAATTTTGCTGAAAAAAATTATTCCCTTAATATTAATAACTAGATTGGAAATAATAGCAGTAGATATGTAACTGCATTTACGGATATGCAATTTGTTGTTTCCGAATATCTTTCGCTATCACGGATTATTATTGTTTTACACCTTTTCCACCAAATCCCGCATTGGGAAGTGAAAACGTTTATAAAAGTTTGATACAATTTTCCGAAGAGTAATTTAATTTCTTTCATTATTATTACCGAATTTAATGCTATGAAGGAATAGAAATTATAACATTTCTTTTCTATCACCTGAACCCAAGTTTTCATGTATGGTTGTCTGAACCCATTCTGAATGCTTAAGGGAAACTAAATGAAAGTCTTGCTATGAACATGCAATGATCACTGACATAGGTTTTATCCTATCTCACTCGTTCTTCTATCCTATCTCTACAGCATTGTACCCGATCGTTAATGCAGGATCAATAAGCAGCGGTTATGGAAAACTTTACACTCCCTGCATAGAATTATTTTTTAGAAAAAAATATTAAGAAATAAATAAGTTAGGAATATTAAAATATATATATAATGAAAAGTATCTAACCACACTGGATTATCACTTAAATATTGATCCAATGAAACAATAATTCATTCAGCAAGCATATTGATTGCAGAATGAATAATACATCCATCATCTATCCAGAGGTTTATCAAATAAAATAAGACATCAAATATGATTTAAAATCTTTTATTTACTAACATAATTTTACAATCATTGTATTACAATCTGTTAATATCTTTATTCTCAACCCAGAAGTCGTGTGCTTTTGAGAAACCCCTCCATCCAACGTTTTTCCTTTTAATGATTTTATCAATCAAATATTAATTTGGATAATTAACTTTTTTCAGTTCATGATCGTAAAATCCACCTTCTGTGGGCTCTCTGTCATAGGTTTCTAGGTAATACACTCTTGGATGTGTTTGTCTAATTGCAACAATTTTAAATTTTTTCTGAAAGATTCCTTTCTTCTTCGATATACATACATACTGAACAAATTTGAACTTTGTTTTCTCTGGTCGATAACATTAGCATTATTGTAAATCGTTTTCATTAAACTATTATCCAGAACTTCTTTGGGTGCCATTTCGATAGTTCTATGATCTCTCGAATTATAAAATTGAACTATTTCAGGCAAAACGTCAACCCTTTCGATGTGAAACGTAAGTCCCTTTCGATGTGAAATATTTATATATTAATTGCTTAATCGATTTATTGTATCATCCAACAACACTGGCTTTAAGTTCCGAATATGTTGGGTAGTGATTAATACCATTATCTACCATAAGTTTCTGGAACAGCACAGAAAATTTTTTTGTTCATCTGTTGGTTTGGAGCGAATTTGGCTTTCTCTCTTTCAAAACGGTCTTCATTGGATTGGTAACCTGTTTCCCAGTTTTGTTTTTCACAGATTTACCCCAACCATATTTCGACTAAATGACTATTATGGTTAAAATATACTTGTATCCTTTATTGAGTTTGGAAAGCAACGTCATTTCACACAAATTCGCTTGGAAAAGATCATTTAGCCCTTTAGTAATAACTTTTCTTCTGGGATATCTTATCATTGCAGGGGTGTGAAGCTCTTCAGAAATATCTCTAAACTTCATTGGTAATATAACAGTCTTCTTTCAGCTCTTCAATAATAAGAAAGGTTACATTTGTGTGTGAATTAATACCAGATTCTCTCAAAGCTATGAGAAGTTTTCATCCATTAACCAATTCTTTGGGAGTGTTCGAAAATATAGAGGAGAAAGCCGATTTTCAATTTCATCTTTATATATTCCACTTCCGACTCTTATCAGCTATTAAATGTAGTTTCGGATGATTTTCATTTCCTATACGGTTATTCGCGTTCGTACGACGAACAAGTTCTTTATATTTCTGCAAATCAGTGTCGGAATATCCATTTGGAAAGTTTTTAAACAATAATACAAACAATCCTAGTCTCAAACAGTTATGCAATCACCTATTTTTAATTTCATTTTCATACAAAAACATTACTACTGAATCTCCAAGGAACAAGATGTTTTCATGTCGATAAACATCAAATGTCGTATCCCGCACATGTGAATTGTTTTTTAAAGCTAAATAACCATGTGGTAATTGAGAAAGGAGTTGCTTTTTCTTTGTTAAAGTTTCTTCTCCAGATTTAATTTACAAAACTGTTTCTTTAGGCGTATTTAACGCAGAATGCAATGTATCCATTCTACTCGTAACATGTTTAAATATTTCTTCATTTAAAACATCCCGTTCCATATGAGCTCATTAAGCTTGTAAATATTTTTCCCTCACAGCAGATATAACATGTAATTCTGAAGCAGAGGCAGACATGTTTTGAATATATTACATTAAATTCAGTCTAATTATATATGAATTAAGTCGTGGGTTTTTTAACTTTTGCAGTAGGTCGAATCGTTTGGGTTTTTTCAATCTTATCTACTTTACTTAAAACAACATCTAATTTAGCTATAGATTTTACTCTTATATCATTAATAAAATATGTTATTTGTGTTTCCAAATCATTATTTTGTTTCTTAGATCTGTTTGCGTAACTAAACCATATTTTTTATTAATGAATTCATTACTAATATATTTTGTTATTTCTTCCATTCGTTTTTCAAGTTGTTTTGTAATACTTGTGCTTACCACGTCATTAATTTAAACTCTTAAATTTTCTTGCATTTCTGCAAGTTGTGTTGTAAAAATTATGTTTCTCATATCACTAAAGTCTTTACTAAATCCATCTAAACGGTCTTCTATTCTAAATTCATTACTCTGCAAACCATTACAAATATTGGTTAAAATGTTTCCAATTACACTCGTGGTTTTATAAACACTGTCATTAAAGTTCACTAACTTAATAAATTTTTCTTGAATATCGATTGGTTGCGATTTAAATATATTTAGCATAATAGTGTTTAGTCTTCCATGCAAAGTTTATTTACAGCATCGCTATCTTTCACAGCCATACCCATATTACGTAATATATGTCTGTTCAAATAACAATTCCTATAGTGGTTTTTGGTTAAACAGCTATTGTAATGATTACGTTTTATACCGCTATGTCCAAACTTTAAAATACTCATTCTTCTTCGCCTGGAAGTAAAAAACTGTCAAAGCCAGACCTATATTTGCCTTTATATAGGGGAAGCATTGGTATAATCACCAAAAAACCACAGTTGTCTTTCCAGCAGTAAAAATGCCTATCTTTAAACTCTGTAAAGGTCATATTGCCTAAAACATGATCATTGTAAATAAGTTGGAGATTCATATCATCCATTTTAAACACAATTACCATATTTGCATTATCATGTAAATTATGTTTTGGTTTACATGCATAGCTTAGTGATAGAAAAATATTTAAATATGTTTTTAAACTTTATTATTCACTTACAGTAAGGGTAATTACTATAATTGTTTCGAATAGTGAGAAAAGGCTTTTTTTTTTTTTTAAAAAAGTTCTTTATATAACATTAAAATTAAAAAATCTGCTTAAATTTTAATTGAAAATTGACTTTGACAAATAATATTTTTTTTAAACATTTAAATAGGTTATATTTAGCAAAATACTTTTCATTATTACAAAATTGATGCTCTCTTCTTTCATCCGAAACGTAAATCGTACTTTTCTGTCAATTTTGATAGCGACTGTAATTAGTTTATGTGACCATTTAAACGGGTTGTATCCATTGCCGAAAACATGCGCAAGAAGAAAAGTAAAAAAAAACCCATAAACCAGGCAAACACCAATTAATAAACAAGTGATTAGGATCTGTAGAATAACCTAGCAGTCAATATAGCATGAAGTGACAGGAAACTATCTGCACAGGTAAATTTGAGAACACCAACATATGTAATTATATTTAACGAATTATTCTGCGTGTTGTATAGCCAGGTATAGTGCTCGCTTCATTAGAAGCCAATACACTTCTTCCTTAATGGCCTATAAAATAAATATAGTCCATTAGCGGTTTCTTCCAGTTTCTCAGGAGCTCTGCTTAAGTTCTACTTCGTGGATATTCCTCCGCCTTATGCAACAAAACATACCGAATCTATAAAATCTCATCAAAGGGACAACGCACCGCATTCGTGCGCACTGATTGTAATAATATTTTGCCTAGGGACTATTTCTTGCTATGCGTTTCCATCACACCTGTTTCCTGACTTTTTATTAATAATAGTAATAAAATAACTTACAGGTAGAATATAAGTAAATGTTAAGTTTAACCAAAAATAAGGTACTTTTATGTTAATAGAAGTATAAAACGCTTGTGATACATAACGTATTTATAAAATAATCAAACACATTATACGCGGCGTGATTTTTCAAAGGTAAGATTCTTTGAAGTGGGAAGAAACTGTGAATTCACTATACCACTTGAAGTACTTTGCTTATTTTAGAGCTCACGTAACTGGTATATAGAAGATTCCTATAAGCAAAAGTCCATATTTATTAATAATGAAAACTTAGCACTTTTAAACCTCAATATCTTTTCGTTCCTTTTTGAAGCGTTGAAAGATAATATATTTAAAATCGGCTACAGCGAGATATGAACCCACGACACACCTTACTGCTTAAGCCATCACAAACTTTCAGAATTCGAACATGCTGTGTGGTATTAATAAAACTGCGGTCACTGTCTTATTTCTCAGAATTGAAGTATTCTTAACAATATTAAAATACCGGTACTACCTAGCCCAACTAAGTATCGCTGAAATATATGTAAGAGCGTGGCCACCAAGCCTAGAAGACCTTACAGCCTCTTCTGGCCAAGCCAGTGACGTCACAACTAAGAGGCAAACATGCGTGTCCAATATACCTGGTAAAGACTGTTCGCGATATAGTGAGCACTTTTGAAATCAAGCTTAGAAAAAAGCCACTATCCTTACCTGCGTGTATTTTAACGGGCGAACTGAGTGTTATGCGTCCAGTGAAGTTGGTGACGATGAAATGAAAGTAGTTCCATATATTAAGGTCGAATAAAAAGTGTCAAGTAACCATTTATGATAACTTAAATTATTTCTTTCGTTTCCTTTCTTTTTTTTTATTATGCATCGAAGTGTAAAAACGCGCAGATTTCCAAAACGTTTTCTTTTGCAATAATTTCACAGTTGCACTTGGCCGACGCATGAATAAAGTGACGAGGCCCACGGCTATGTTAATTGTGCATAAGGCGGAAGTATACACAGTGTGCATACAGGTAGATCCTAAGCAGGGCTTTCAAAAGTGCTCATTTTACCGGGAATTGTCTATAGTTTGCTCAATTTATAAATCTGGAGGGTCGTATTTGAGTGAAAACTGCGACGTATTTGTAATAATACACCGCTGTGTTTAACTTGTGTGTTCACGAGTGTGTTGCAAACTACTCTGACTGGCTGAAAAGTGCACGTCAGTAAAGTTACCGACAATAATGGAAGAGTAAATGCCAGCGTGAATGCTATTTTGCGAGAGAACTTCGTGCACACGAAGACGTTTGTAGACGTTTGTCTATCAACTTTGTAGACATACAGTACAAAAGGTAAAATTCCAGTAACATTACTATTACTATTGCAGTGGGTGTTTGAGTGTACTAGCATGATATCACTAGCAAAGGATGACATTTTTGGCCCATACCGAAGCTAATTGTTTCATGCAATACACGCATAGCCGATTCCTGCAGAATTTTATGTTTAAATAAAATCAGTTTCATTTATATTAAACGAATTTGTTGCAAGTGTTCAACTTCTTCATTAGCAACTTTCTATAGAGTATTTGAAACATCGTAGTTATTTTAATAAATATAATGCACAGCGAGATTAACTCCAGAGATGTTATATGTATAGTACCTTCTCCGTTGGTAAAACAATATTACATAACAAATAACAATAAGGAAATGGTTTATTTTTATACGTTCAGCGAATATACCATTTGGTTATGTTTTTGGACATAGTTTTTTTTTCTTCTCGATTTCCAATAGCAACAGCGTAAATACATCAAAAATAATAAAAGCCTATAGTCAGTTTATAAATTTTGAGAATACATAATTATGTAATACTTCAGACATCATTTTTAACTGGAAATGGTAACATTGAGAATCCTCACTGGGCTACGGTAACATCTGCAACGTTTCCCACGTACGGAAATCTGGGTTGACACCTCCGGGAATCGAGCTCGAGACTTCGTGGTGAAAGGCAAGCAGTATAACCACTACCTCACCGCTGCTCCTATTTACATTTCAGCGATAGTTCGTTGGGGGGTCTCCATGGATAACACACGACATGCAACTTGGTTCCACCATTACAAGGCTTCAATTAGAGCAGTACCATCATGCACCAACTGCAAGCGTCTTGCTATGGTCCAGACGCTGCGATTCCTTTTTGGAATAATATGCATTTATTTCTCTGAAATAGAGGGTGTTAGGTGTAAAAACACAAGGCGGCCTTTTTGTTCACTATGTCTGGCAAATTTGTAATCCGTAGGAAGCAAAAAAAAAGAAATATGAGGAAGTTTGATTTTCAAATGCAAAGATGGGATTCCAATGCATTCGTTTTTTTTTTTTTTTGAGGTTGTTGACATACGCAACCGAGTTTTTATTGTTTGCTGTTCGCCTTTCAATAATGCATTATCTAGAAACTTAAGATACGTGCCTTTCATTCTGGCTGCGTTGCTAAAGGCTGTTCACAGTAAAGTGAGCAGTTTTTAAGTCCTAGTTTATGAGCCATTTTTTTATCCTCCCAGTAATTTTTAAATAAATATTGCCACGCAAGTAATAAACACAGAGTGTGTGTGTGTGTGTGTGTGTGTGTATATATATATATAATTTTTTTCACATGACTCAAAATTTGACGTCTGAGGTTAAAATAAAATATATTTAATGTCTATTATTTCACATGAAAGGGTTTCAAAAAGTGCTCACTTTACCGTGATCGACCTATAGCAAAAATATCTGCTTCAGATGCACTTTCAAGGGTGGTTATACCACATTCCGGGATATACTTATATATTTGTTATTACCCGCATGACACACATTTTTTACACTATATATTAAAATGGCAATCATTATATTTATTTATTTGTTAATAACCACACATATGATTACATCTTATACATCAAAACTTCGTTTTCTGAATGAACCGGGACCGGAGGGGGGGGGGGGAGGATATTTATACTGTGGTACCTTCTTAGTGTAATAAAATGTGGCGGTTATTAACTTACATATGCGAAAATATTAATGCTATTTTTAGAGATTTAAAATTTAAGATATGTAAATTGCATTGTCGTGTCATTTAAAAAAGACTATTATGTTGGCCTATTGTAAATTTGTGTGTATATGTGAGCGAGTTTTCATAAATAGTTTCTATCCTCCTTTCCTTTTTTATCCTTCCACTGTGACTTGTGAACGACGTACTACTAATGACAATACTAATACTCATCAGCCACCCCCCCCCCTCCGAAGAAAATTTCTTGATATGCCCTTACTCGGCAGAGTCAGCGAAAGAATATACGGTTGTGAATATGTCTAAAGACTGTTCGCGATAAAGTGAACGCTTTTGAAATAAACAGTTGAAAAATGTCACTGCTCCTACTTGCATGCATTTTAACGGGTGCACTGAGTGATATGCGTACAGTAAAGTTGGTAACGACGGAGGGGAAAGTAGTTCCATATCTTAAAGTCGAATAGAAAGTGTTCAGTAACAATTTGTGAATTTGTGATAACGTAAATTATTTATTTAATTTCCTGTTATCTTTCGAAATCCATAAAAGTGGAAAAGTGAGCAGATATGTAAAATATTTAGTTTCGTAAGAAATTCTGCTAAACTTGGCCGACGCATGAATAAAGTGATGAGGCCCACGACAATGTTAATTTTACATTAGGCGGGATAATACACAGCGTAAATACAAGAACACGAGTACAGGTGTCTGGATTGGTTAATGCATCAACTGACATCGAGTGTGTGCACTGCTGACATCCTCCGACAGCTCAGGCGACGGAAGGATGGCGTCTGCCGTAGGGTACACGCGGGTGGTGTGGCAATCGGTGCGGGCGCGGGTAAGGGCGATATCACACTACACCATATTCCGTAAAAGCTTGTGCAAGGTCCACCATAGCGGCCGGTATACGTGCTAGTGTGGCACCCGTCATGGCATTTCCCGCCTTGCACGGGCAGATTTCGTACCAGGTTCGGTAATTGGGCACGTCCTAGTTCTCGTGGTATGTTCCATACCGGCTCTCATACGTGGCCAATCTCATTGCAGTTTCAGAGAGTAGGGTGCTCCCGTGGCTGCTACTTGAAACGAGTTGATGCAGAAACCGAAAAGGAGGCCTCCGTCTTGAATTTATATCCGTGAGGTTGAAACTCTTTCAAATAGATTGAAAATACGACAACGACGAATAATATTGGCGATGACAACTTTTAATAACTGCTTAAAACCGTTCTAAATTCTTAAAACATTACCTACAACATGAAAAATGTAATTTAAAAAATTTGCGGCGCCCGCGAGTGGCATGTAGTTTTGGGCATGACTTCGAAACTATGTCGGACTCAAGTTTTTTTATCATTAAATTTTACATGCGGATAATGTCCCGGTACATATAGAAAAAACTATATCTTGCAACCGGTCAGTGATTTTCGTCAAAATTAAAGATTCTCGTACTCTAGTGACTGCACGTCATTTTCAAGAAAATGAATGAAACTATACTAGTAAGCAAATAATTTATGTAAAACGCGAACAGTAATAAAGCAATATTAAGATGTGCTGGCTAGTACTATTATAGGCCTACGCACGTTACTAACTGGTAGCAGTTCTACGAATGGGGTTCATATTTACTACAAACCACACACTGCGTACCCACCGAGGGTGCCAAACGTTAATACGCGAACTACTCTCGTGTAATATGAATCTTCCACGGCGGCTCATACAGCGGCTGGTATACTGGCTCGTGCACCAGGGCTCACAGAAGCTTGTACAAGAACCAAGTACGGCAGCAGGGATCGCGTGATATCCGCTTAAGCGTACCCCCAGAGCTTGTCGAGACGCGCCAGTGGCAGAGAAGCGACGTGTATCCAGGGCGAGGCCAGTGCGAGGCCACAGGCAAGGAGACAGTTTGGAAACACAGAGATATTTGGACTTCCGAGGCGACCATACAGCGCTGGTGGAGGCTCGAAGCGAGGTCTGGTTGCAGCCCGACGGCGACGACGCAAAATGGTGTGACGAATGGTGTGCCGAGATTCGCCGTAGCGAGACTATATGACGAGCAGCCCTCTGCAACGGCATTAAGGTGATGACGAGCTCGTAATTTAAGTATAGGCTCTAGTTAAATTTGTAAAGGCGTGGTGTAACGTATAGTCAGTAAGCTAATAGTTTCAATATACACTATCTACCAAAAAGTAATTGGGCACCTGTCCACAATGTTTGCTCGGTGATTGTCACCCAGTTATAATCTCGTAGGGCCACCTCTTGCGGCTAGAACAGCAGCCACCTTGTCTGGCATGCTCCCTACGAGTGTTTGCAGTACATCCACGGGGATTCGTCGCCATTCCTTTTGCAACCATTCCATGAGTTGAGCAATGGATTTTGGACTCACCTGACGAGCCCTCACCCGGCGATCCAATTCGTCCCAAAGATGTCTATAGGGTTGAGGTCGGGGCTCTGGGCGGGCCAGTCCAATCGGCGAACATTGTTGTTGTCGGCGTACCACTGCATAGTAGCCCTTGAAACATGGCACCTGGCATTGTCATCCTGGAAGTAATACGGGTCCATTCCGTAAAAACGCCACAATGTTTGAAGCATTTCATTATCCCAGAATGTTACAATAAGCCTTTGTGTTCATGCCACCACGGACAAACACCAACGGCCCTACGCCAAAGGCCGTGAAACACAAGTCAACTGACATACTGAATTACCTATCTTCACGGGTGCCCAATTACTTTTTGGTAAATAGTGTATTTAACTCCCCCGTGACAGTAACTTAACTTATTGTTCAGTATTGTATTTGAATTGATGCAACACGTTGTACGTTTTAAAGCTTGACAAAATATATTAGCGTAAAGTCTGTTCACGATAAAGTGAGCACGTTTGAAATTAACCTTAGAAAAAAGTCACTGCCTTTGCCTGCATACTTTTAAATGGACGCGCTTAGTGGCATTCGCCCAGTAAAGTTGGTAACGGTGGATGGAAATTAGTTCCATATCTTAACGTCGTATAAAAAGTGTTAGGTAAGAATTTGTGGTAACTTAAATTCTTTCTTTCGCTTTCTGATATCTTGATGCATCGAAGTGCAAAAATGAACTGATTTGTAAAATATTTAGTTTCTAATAAGTCCACAGTTTCACTTGACCGACATATGAATAATGTGATGAGGCCCATGGCAACGTTAACATCACATAAGGCGGCAGAATAAACAATGTGCGTACAAGTAGATCTTGAGCATGGCTCATTTTACAGTGTGAACAGCATATTAAAATACGTCTGTCATCTGTCTACGTTTCCCCGAAATATAATCTGTTCGGTAAGCGTATAAGGCTAACCGTGCCACAATGCACAAACAACACAGCCACCTTGTAAACTATAGGTGAACCCCCCACCACACACACACACACACACACACACACACACACATAATTGGTCGTCAACATGTTTACACGTATATTTTTCCTCGTGGACCACAACGTTTCCAAATCTCGCAGCGTTCCTCAGTGCAGATCCCATTCCCCGTTTCATTTTTGCACCGCTTTTACCGAAACATTCTGCATATAATCCATTCACGGTTACTTCACACTCTTCTGAAGCCCTGCCAAAGTTCTACTTCCAGGGTATTCCTCCGCCTCGTGCAAACTAAGCTTAACTAAGTCTAGGAAATTACACCGAAGGGCATCGCACCGAATTTGCACGCATATAGTTGTAATAGTTCTTCGCATGAGAACTATTTCTCACTACGCGCTACCACCAACACACATGTTTAATCACTGTTTTTATTTATATTTATTGTAAATTATATATTATAATTTATTTATAAATAAAATAGGGATAAAACTTCAAACTAACGATAAATAAGAAGTTTTATGTTAACAGAGGTATAAAACGGCTGTGATACAAGGCGTATTTCGGAAATAACTGAACATGTCATACATGGGGTAATTTTTCAAAGGTTTGAATAAAAAAATATGAAGAAACAGCGAATAGACTATACCTTTAAATGCGTTTAATAAACGTTTTAGAAAATGGTATGACTGAAAATCATATATATAAACTGATACAAAAAAAAAACTGAGGCTAGGGGTAGGAAATAAGCTGAAAACATATAACACGACTTACAGTATGAAGTGACTTCTAACGGCGTTGAGCTCGTACGTCTAAAATCGTGGACGAAGCAAACTTTTATTCCAGATTTCAAAGAGAGAAAGATTATTTAAACGTAATAATTGATATTTTTATAATCTGTAACTGAACAAAGATAGGCAACCTCTTCTAAAATTGTCACGGCCATGTAATTACGTCATGGGATAAATGGGTTTGCCATGATTTCTTTTTAGTAAAAATTTTGTGACCCGGAAGCTTAATAGTGTTAGAGTGATCCCGCTTGGATATATACGAGCCAATTTGCAAAGGTTACAAGAGGGAACTAAGCTACTAAATATTTACAATTCCAGCTGTGCATTACAATATATACCAATTAAATGTTCAAAACACTGACAGTTAAATTCTTCTCTTTTAACAACGGTATTGGACAGGCACATTCGCATGTTATTCCTTGCAATACAAATCTTCTACTTAAACAATAAGTATAACGCTTGTAATCATTCCTTACTGTTATGGGGTATAATTTTTCAGAGTTCACTCTCTGAGTATCCACGTATCTCTGTACAAAGCAGGGCTGATAATTGAACTTCTCATTGTTAATCAGCTTTACAAAAACTACCTTTAAAATGTTCTTGTATTTTACAGGGGGAAACTGTTTTTTTTTTTTAAATTCATGTATTGATTTAAAACCTAAAGTAGCAAAATCTGACTGTCTATGTGGAATACGTTGTCCGGTTTAGGGTACAGACATTTAAATACAGTAAATTACGCATGTAGGCTGCTAAGTTAAATGCACACGTGAGGAAGGCACTAGTCAATGTAGACTTCATTCGCTGTCCCAAGTGTCAACGCACACAGAAACTGTTTGGTCAAATGATGGTCGTCTTTTAAGCAATACAGACGCTCTACACTCTAAATTTATTTGTACTTTTACAATAAAAATCCTTGGAACCCAGTTGACAAGAAAATCCTTTGTAAAACAACAAAGAGTTTTCTTGTAGAATCTGCAAAACATTTTTTTCGTAATATTACAAAAGGTAGCCTTGTATTACAACTGACGTTATTGTGAAGTGTAAATAAAATCACTTTATTTTCTTCTAAAAACAAATGCAATGAGTTAGTAACAGATAGCAACTACAAAAAAAATATTCAAAATATTATTTACAAAAAAAAATTATACCTCGCGGTCACCGAGACTAGACATCACGCCCCTTCTAATAGTAGTCCGCATCTTCATCCATAATACCAACTTGACTTACCATATTACCGTTTATTTTTACAGTAAATATATATATACAAGTAAATAGAAAATAATATTTAAGTTATACGGTTAAGAAGAATAGGCGTGTGTGTCTATATATATATATATATATATATATATATATATATATATATATATATATATATATATATATATATATATGTGTGTGTGTGTGTGTGTGTGTGTGTGTGTGTGTGTGTGTGTGTGTGTGTATGTGTGTGTGATTTTAGATGTTGAGTTAAGAGATTTGGACGCCTCTTAACAGTTTCAATTTCATATCATAATTTCAAACATTTCTATTTTATACTACTCCCAAATATCCACATTTATTAAAGTTTTCGTAAACCGTAATTTTATATAATTATGTTTATATATAACGAAATAATGATACTCTCAATCTGAGAAAACTTTGTGCCATGTATTACTTAACAATTTTTAGTATAGTTAAACCCCTGATAGCTGAGATAATATATACATATCATACATATCTTTCAAATCTGATTTTATATAAATAGTCGCTAATGCATATGTAAACATTTTTTTAAATTTATGATCCAAAAAAGGGAGGTATCTTTTACTATAACTAGTATCATCAATAAAGTTTTTATTTTTTTAGGTTAGATAGTTTATTGATTCTACAATAATAATGTTATTACTACAATAGTCTATCCAGATACCTGAAATTACTGTTCTAAAACAGACGAAAGATATTATTTCATTTTATAGAGATATGTGATTCCTCATATAAAAAATTGCGCAAAGGATATTGAATATGACGTAGTAAAAATCATGCATGATCTCGTATTTAATACTGGCATTTCTCTGTCATTGAACGCAACTTATCTCGAGTAATGCAATACGAAACAAGGCGTAAAATATGCGTGACATATCACTGGACAGTAACTTCAATACCGCAATACTACTTTTGTCTTTGCATGGACTTCTTTAACGAAAACTGGAAACATTGGAGGCGCAACACGTTTTGCTACAGGCTTCGATATACAGAAAACATGGGGAAATTTAGCAAGATCATGTCATCACTGGTAATTTTTCATAAACCTCTTAAAAGTCTAACAAATTAAACTTTATATCAATAATGCTTATCTTGTGCAATTGGAAAAGGAGCTGTTTATTATTTAAAAATAATTGTCAATTTTCTACTTTTATCAATCAAACAAACAAAAATACAATATCCTCTATTTATAATCGTAGAGATTACTATATTTTCTTGCTTACATTATCTGAACATTGCGTAGGTATGTTAATAATTAAATATCTTATTTTTATAGCTTTCCAAAAAAGTTTTACCAATTTGTCTACGCATGTGGAAAATATTTTGTAGCAGCAGTGTTAAAGGCTGTTCACGATAAAGTGAGAACATTTAAAATCAGCCTTAGAAAAATGTTACTTCTCCTACAAGCTTATATTTCAACACGCGCACTGAGTGACATGTGCCCAGTGAAGTTGGAAACGATGAAGGGGAACTATTTCCATGGCATAGCGTCGAATTAAAAGTGTTTTGTAAACATTTGTGATAAATTAAATTATTTATTTCACTTTCTGTTAATTTTAGTGCATCGAATCGTAAGAATTAGGCAGATGTGTAAAACTTTTATTTTTCTAATAATTTCATAGTTTCACTCGACCGACGTATGGATAAAGTGATGAGGTCCATCACAGTGTTAATTTTGTACGAAGCGGAAGAATATACAACGCGACGCATACAAGTAGTTCTTCAGCAGGGCTTTGGAAAGTTCTCAGTTTACCGTAGACAGCCTATATCTATAGGAGCAATGGTTCCACGTATCATTATTTTTCAAACCCAAGCGACATATAGTCGATTTACGATCACTTCCAACTTTTCCGAAGCCCTGCTTAAGTTCTACTTCAAGGATATTCCTCCGCCTCATGCAAAGAGAGCAAGAAAGTGATGGTGTACTGCATTCGTGCGCACTCTGTGTAATAATATTTTGCGTAAGCACTATTTCTTATTTGGTATTACCAAAACACATATTTTCTCACTGTTTTATTCATACTCATTAGAAATGAAATCTAATAATTTATAGATAAAATACAAATAAGTTTTTAATTTAATAAAAAATACTGCAATTTATGTCAGCAAAAATGTGAAACGTTTGTGAGACATGACATATTTAGTAAACAACCAAATGAGTCACACATGGGAATATTTTCAAAGGTTCGTTTCAAAAAGTGCGAAGAAACTGCGATGGTGGTTGTGTTGGAAAACAACGTTCAGAATACACTTGTCAGCCTGGCACAAGATAAATAACATAATTGAGATATTTCGAAAAAAAAAAAAAAAAAAAAAGGACTTTTCTGTAATAGGTGTCCTTCGGGCTTTCTCCCTACATACTGTGTGTTGAGCCGAGAGGTTTTGGTCGTCGGTTAAAATCGAGGTCCTCAGTGCCAGTGAAGTTGAAGTGAGGCGAGGATGGATAAGTGATGGAATGCAAGGAGCGGGAAAAGCGGGAGTACCCAGAGAAAATCAACCAGGTAACCGCAATATCAGTCGAGCTTCCTGCGTACGAAAATCCAAGTTATCACGCTGGGAATCGAACCCGGTTCACTTTGGCGGGAGGGTTTCCGGTGCGATGGTAATTTCTACATAAAATATAAATTAAATTTCGTTTGTCATAGAGAGGCAATGTTTTTCACACTTCACTCAAAAACCTGTCTGTATTCCTGAATATATGTTTTTTTTTTTTTTCGAATATACTTGGCTTTTTATTCTTTTGATAGTTTTAACATAAAAAATTAATAAAATTACAAGCAATCAATTTATAAAACAACCTTTTGACAATGCTATGCAAAAATGTTGCCAAGGGCGAAAATTTACAAGATATATAGTTTCAGATTGTAACCAGTGAAAATCTGAAGTAAAAAAAAACATATATAATAGACTACGCCAGAAATTTATTTCTGTAATTTTGTTAGAAGAATGCAGTTGTTTAGACACTGAAATTGAAATAAATCCCATGGCATACTCGAGAACTGTTCCGAAGACTGCGCTGTGATATCTAATTTATGTTCAGCGTCGTTAAAAAATGTTACGTCTCATTTGCCTGAAATAGTTTTTAATGTAATTAATCTATCACAAATAATATCAGATCATTTTTAATATTTTCAATGTTTTATAAAAGTTTTTTTTTTTTTTGCTGCTTGAAACGCCCGCTATTCTGTAAAATTTTTATGAAATACCAAGATATTTCTCTGCTTGAGCGTTGGTAAAGCCATCCATCGCCTCTTCGGCAGCTTAATTATACAAATAGATTTTGTTTATATGTTACAGCGTTATACACACTCTACAGGTCTTGAAAGTGCTTTTCAATATGCTGGCTATTTTTAATCAACTGCTAGTTAAACGTATGTTTTAGTATGCTAAATATGTTTACTTAAACATTCTCAAGCTTGTGCATACTTGAACTCAAGATACATTATAATCATTCTGTCTTGTACACTGATGAAAAGTGAATCCGTAAATTATCATGAAAGAGAAAGGTTCGTAAACGAATTAACGCGAAAGACAGTGAATTACTTTCACAAAGTCAGCGTAAGAGAAGAGAATTTCAATAAATACGAAATTGTGCTCTTATAAACAAACTGTTGTGCTAGGCCAGAGACTATTTACCTAGGATCTTTATAATTGCACTGTAAGAAATTATGCGGGAATCTAACATACCAGTGTATACGCTTAGTGATAAAGCGGGAATGGTAATTTTTCCCTATACATGCATTGTAAAGTTCCTACATTTGCTCAGGAAACAGTCAAATCCATAGCAAATGAGGCTAAACATTCCTATATCTGCAGCTTGATGTGTGGAATTTTTGGGATACAGTGTATAGATTAATAACTTCCATTACAATTTAGGAAGTTCCCAGAAAAAAAATTACAGTGTTTTTTACCAGTATTTACGAAATGTTTTTTTATATTTTGGCGTGTGTTTTTTTACAGGAAATTCTTTTTTTTTTTGCAGGTTTACACTTGTTTCCTCGTCGCCATTGTAGTATCAGCGGTGAACACGCAGAACAGCAGTATTTCTGACGATGAACTTACTGAAGTTAGGAGGAAAATACTAAACTCTACTGGTGTTCCGCCACTTACGTCAAGTGAGAAAACTAGGAACGTTTCAACTGAAGCAACCCTGCTGCAGAGTCCCCTAAGTGCCAGTTCTTATATGGACGCCACATATTCAGGCAAACAACCAGGGAGTCTGGGAGATAATGTTGATTATCTCGCCCTTTGCACTACGTGTCCAAGAGGAGATCACTCAGCGCACAATGTTGATCAACAAAGCAATGCATTAATACTAATGCATGAGCCTCCACCAACAGCCGGCACACTGAACATTAATGTGAACATATTTGAGAATAGAACCAAAGAGCCAGGAAACATGGTTATTATAAACAACAACCAAAACCAAAATATTCAGGAGAAAGAAGGTGTTTTATCAAAATCCCGATTATCCAATCAAGAAAATTCGCCAGAAGTAAATCAAATGGGCGTAACTGGGAAACCTGGAAAAGAAAAACAAACGACACCGAAGGAAAATGACGAGGAAATGCGAAAAAAGTCACCATCCTCACGAGTTCCGAATATGTCATGTTACAGTTTACCAAACTCCCACCAACCAATTTGCCATCCAATAGGTGTTCCGTTACATCCTGGTGCAATTCCTTGGGACACAAGCATGCAACCTGGTGGGATACCTTTACCACCTGGTACCACGCACCCGGGATTAGTACCTTTCCCTCCTGGATATGTGTATCCTGGCGGAGTACCTCCACCCGTTGGTGTCATGGGACCTGGGCATTCATCACTACCACCCGTTGGTGTCCTTCCTGGACATCCGCCGTTCCCACAATACGTCGGACATCCCGCGTGGGTACCACCTGCAGCGGGTATTTCCGTTGCTAACCCTAAAGTACCCGCTGCTGGATTTAGGTACCCCGCAGTACCGAACCCCGCTATCATACATCCCGCAATGCATGGCCTCGTAGCTATACAACCACCAACGGGTTCGGGACCGACTCTCTATCCGCTCGGGAAACGATAAAGTTTTGATGGTCCCGTGAAAATATACGCTTCCATTAAACTCTTTTAATGTAATAAATAAAACAAATTTCTGTATTATGTTTGACTAACTGTTGACTGGTTGTTAAATGATAACATTTGAATGTCTTATTTGGTTTATTGTCTCTGTCGCCTGTATATTCTCCCACCACATTAATAAATTAATCTAACAACTTACTTCAATAACTGGTTGAGGAAACTCTAATGAAATCGCGAGAATTTAAGTAAATATAGAACTCAGAAACCAATTGCGTTAAATAAAAATAAAGCAAAGGAAGTGGTTTCAAAGGCTACCAATATGAATATTAAAATTCTTATAAGTTATTAAAATATAACTGATTTCTATGGACAGGGTTTTTAACAAAGGTTGATTTAAAATGTGTTCAATTAACTAGAAAACGATTTAACCAAAATGTACATCAACAGTATATTTAAATTTTAATTTGTTACAAAATATTTCGGTAATATTATAATATATTTGGTTATCTCATTTACGCACACTAAATGTCAATCATAACATATTTGTTTTATGTTGGAGCACAGTTTATACATGTGTTTAAAATCCATAAGGGGTGCCTTATTCGGTAAAGAAAAAGCTGCTTGGACCACTCAGCATATATTAAAATATCTACCAGGGGCTTCATATCACCACGTATTACCGTGCATCTTAAAGGATGATTCCATTTACCTGGAATGTGACTGGGAACAGTATATTAAGAAATAGTTAAAGTCTACATGAAAACATGTCTCATAGCCGACCATCTTTATGTTACAAAGCTTTTAAAGTCTCTTCCGAATTTTTAATAACCCTACCTACACATATGGGCTGTTCAAGGTAGAATGAGCACTTTTGAAAGCCCTACTTAAGATCTATTTGTATACACGTTGTGTGTTCTTCTGCCTTATATACAATTAACATTGCCATGGGCCTCATCACTTTAATCATACGTCGGTAAAGTGAAACCGTGAAATTATTAGAATATTATATATTGTACAAGTTGCAAGTAGTCGAAGGTAGTCGCAGGTAGTCACGTGTAGTCACAGGTAGTCGCAGATACTCACAGGTAGTCGCAGGTAGTCACGGGGAGTCGCGAGTAGTCACGGGTAGTCGCAGGTAGTCATGGGGAGTCGCATATACAGGTATGTATTTCAATAACTCCATAAAACCTGAGCGAAGCGATGGCGGTGTGCCAAATAGGATGAAGAGATTGGTACTTAATTAATATGTTGCACACCCCACGTACGGTTGGCGACACCTTTTCTATGTAACGTATAAGGTTTGAGAATTTTATCTTTCACTTCTCAAACGTCACAAATTTAATTTTACCATATATTTTTGCCTCGCCTAGCTTCAGAACCTTTCCAAAAGTGAGAGAACGAGAACTCATTCAAGCATAAATAATACCACCCCCAGAGTTCGTCAATAGGACAGAAGATACTGATATACAAATACTAAGCAAAAATATAGACATAATTAATAACACTTCTTAAGAATACCAACTACAAGGACTATAAGGTGAATATGTTAGGAAGTTTTAATGAACAGTATTAAGAACAAACTTTCATATGAACAAAGTGACATATATTCACAATATAAACCACATTCAAAAGCAACATTTTTATTGAAATAATAATTCAGAGGCGACACTACTTTTTGGAGATTATATTACAATTAATAATTTTCCTAGCCTATTGAGAGGAAAGAAAAGATATTCTTTTTCATAAAAAGATGAAATTGACCTTTGATTAATCTCTAATTAAATACACGGCCATTTAGAACCTTTAATGAAGACCGCCTAGGGATGAAGATAATTTTCCTTCGGTGTCCGTTAATCACTCTAGCTCGTTGCTCGAAACGCTGGACCCTGGACTTGCGCAGTGGCTCGAAGTGTTGGTAGGCTGTTACCCTCCAGATGAAGCGGTGTATCCCTAGTAATGGCATACGGTCATCCTTCCTTGGGTCAACGTCAGTTCCTGGATTCGAACCACTTCTTCACGGTCCTTCATTAGATCTTAAACTGTCCAAACTTAATATCAACGAATGATATCGTAACCACTACTTCTTTAAATCAGGGCTGGCCAGCAAAAAGAGAATTATTTTATATAATTTTTCATAAGAGTTATTTGTCGGCTCTTCAACATTCTTTCTTAGCCCTTTTATGAAGAACGAACAATAATAATCTTAACAAAACAAACAAACGCTGATCAAGACAATATTTGTCTTTATAAGTGTCGCCTCTTTACATTTGCGAAACATTTCCAAATTCATAGAGATTAACGCAAATGTTTTTAAACATAAAGAAATTCAATAAATTGTTAGCTTATCCGATCTAAAATTAACAAAAAAAAAAAGTACACAAAACTATTTACAAATTACCAGATTTTACAGCGGGCTCCTGGGAGTAATGTTAATTTAGATGTACTTCACAAGTATAACTTGCTGCCAGAATTTTGTGCGAAACGATAGATTGTTGTCCGAGATATGACATAATACTTAATTTTTTTCTTGTGGCGGTCTTGCAAAATGGCGCACAAAAGAGACTCTTGGTAGACATATTAGAGAGTTGTAATAGATACTGCTACCATACAAAAATATGTTAAAATTTGTGGATATAATGTACTAGGCTTAAAAGTTTATATGGCCCCAAGTTTGAAAATAAACGTGTGGCCTGCCTAAAACACGGGAGGAATTGGTTTGATTGTTTTCCGAAAGATGACACGACAACTTCAATTGTGCACGCAAACAGACTCGGTTTCAGAATACAAAGCCAAGTTGAGATTTGCTGGTTGTTTCTGCAGATATAGCATACTTAACTAAAATGTTTACACGACCAACATTAGAAAAATATAAATTTTACATGGTCTGCCGCAGTTCTAGTTGTTTGACATATTGAGTAGGAATCGTTTGATTGTTTCCCGAGTTATGATATAAATACTTATATTTTAATGTAACACTATCTTACCACATGGCGGAGTAAATATGGTTTGTGTAGACACATTTCACGGTTGGAATATTTACAGAGTTCAGATTAGTTACATCGTTTCGTAGATATACGTAGTTTACTAAAGATAAATGTTTATATGGCTGCCATATTGAAAATAATTATCTGGCCCACTGTACTACTTTGCCAAATTTGGTACAGGCCGGTTAATTGTTTTCCAGATATATGATGTAAAATTTTTGATTTATTCATGCTGCGCAATATTAAAAAAATAACGGATAAAAGAGATTCTTTGTAGACAGCTCTGATGGTAGTAATAGATACTGCCAGCAAACGAAGTTCAGTTAAAATATCTCACATATTTTCTTGCATATAGATTACAAAGCTAATATATTTATTTGGTAACCTTTTTCAGAAAATTGACTGATCCTCTTTTAAACATTTTCATTTACGTTGATTCCCGCAGTAATATACTGTTTGCTAAATTTTGTAGGAATCGGTTGACTGCTTCCCGTGATACGAGAAAAAAAAATTAAGGTTTTAATGTGAAGCTATCTTACAAGCTGACCTATGAAAGAGGGTATGTATGGACATATTTGATGCTTTAATATATATCTACTCCCAGCATACCAAATTTGGTCGTAATTGGTCGAACGATATAGTACATCTATAGAAAATTGACTTGATTTTTTTTTACATTAATTTGGCCATCTATGAACCGCAATGAACTCAAGGTGTAGAGGTGACTCAGTGGCTAGACTACCCGAGGTGGCGCGGTGTCTCAGTGGCTAGATTACCCTCAGTGCCGCGGGTAATAGTAGTAGCGATTTCTATGTGTAGTAAGAGCAGCGTTGCCAGATTGCGTGATTTGCCACCGTTTGGACTACTTCAAGACACAATTTGCGACAAAAAAATTACGAAAATGCGACTATCGCAATTTAAACGATTTTCGTAATGAATTTGCGATTTTTGGGCTACTTGGTATCATCTACTTAGTATTGGTATATGTTTTGATTCTGAGCAAGATAATTGAATATCACGCGATTTTTTATCCATTTGACATTTTTATTTTTTTTTATGTCTATATACTTTTTAAATTTTAAAACGATTGGTGTTTCATATATATATATATATATATATATATATATATATATATATATATATATATATATATATATATATATAAAATATTACTTGATAAATTTACAATATATATACAAAATTATTTAATATAAAGTGTGATCGAATGCCGCTACTTTTGGGCGAAAAAAGACTGGCCATTTAGGCGACTTCAACAAAAACAATCTGGCAACCCTGGTTACTCTCTATAATCACTGCTGTATTTATTTATCCGTTGGCTCTATCACTTTTCTACGTACAAAGTGGACGGGAAAACTCTTTTGAACTCTTACAGAGCTTCGTCCCATCTTGATGCGAACACGTGCGTGCAGCTGGCCATTGCTGAATAATACTTTACGGCCTACTCAGTAACACAACGTACGATATTCAACCGCTCTATAAATCATTATTAATGTCTTCTCGAAGTTGCTGGGATTATGAGCTACCTGTGGCACACGACTGAAAACATGATTTGAACTAGACGAGAAACTTGTTCGGCCCCATTCTTAGCAAAGGTCGCGACCAGACCTATAACTGCAACAACAAGAACTATCAGTGGATTTATGGAAACGGGACCTTTTTGTTATAATACATGCAGTGTGCTGTGAAAGAAGTGTGTAATCTTTTTGTGAAAATTGTTATCGATTTGTATAATACACAATTGTTATTTTTTTCTGTCTCCAGTTATGTAAAATACATCCTAATACGCCATTTAAAACTACACTTTAAAAGCTGGCCCTTATTTGGAACATGGGCTCTTAATGAAGCCATGTTGTTAAATTTAGGATAGATATATTATGTTCACTATTTCTCAGACGTCTGAAAATTATATTCTGATATTTATGTTATAAATACACCGTCGAATGCATGTAATTTTTAACGCATTTATTACCAGGTCCAGGTCCCTTATAAAAATTATGTTCTACCACGTGGAGAGTACTCAACCCTCCTCCATGCTGCATGTGCCAGAACACTGATTTCTTTACTACTAGTGTCACATTGGTGACAACGGGAAGGGAATCTGAGTTATTTTAAATATAATATATATTGCGGAGATACAATGAAGGATTCGCGAGACCTGACATTCACTAAAAAGCGTTCTGTGACAGGTGTAAAAAAAAAAAACTCTTCTAAGCTGTTTGAAATGTATTCAGAATACTGTTTTATCTGTTTTTAATAAGCAGACACTTGTTATAAAATCGCATCTATGTTGAAACAGGCGTTTCATGTTATGAGCTAATGGCCATGTGTTGTCTTTACGTTTGCACTGAACGAGTTACGAAGGAAGAATTAGTTTCTAGAACAGTGTTGGCATCTTTCGTTGTGAAATACATTCGAGGAGCTGACTCTGGGAACTGAGCCGAAGATTTTTAACTTGACAAAGCCAGTCACGCATCCAGAAAAATTAACACGTTTTGTACAGTTATTTTACTCTGTTCAGCATTCTTATTTCTTCGTCATTCATCTGGAAATATGCCTTGCAGCATTTACGCCAGTGCATTTTCAATTTTCAGAACTTTTTTTTATTTATCTCCTTGACTGTTTATGATAGTAGTTACTACCCACAAAAAGTATTTTCAGCATGGTGGGCATTTGCCTATAATTTGAATCCAATATAGGGACCCCGAATCACGTGTTATTTGAAACATTTTCTCTCGCCATAAGAATTTAATAACTTCACACTGTTTTGTAATCAAGTGGAAACTTATTTCAAATGTACACTGTTCAAGTAAATATAAATTTACACATGCGAAAGGTTTGTAATTTTACATTTTTGTATGTGTAATTTAAAAAAAAAAGCTACTGTACCGGTAATTTTTTACAAATGATCCAAAGAATCCAGAGAGTTATATACGTATTTCGTGAAAATAGATGATTTCATGGCTTGATAAACATAATGATGGTGTTAATTTACACATTTTGAAGTATGTGTAAAACATAAATAAACTGTGTATTAAAAACTCTAATTCTGTATTTTTACTGCTACATGATCGTTGTAATAAACACTCAATGTCAGTGTAGTTATACATCTTCCACTCTGTAATTTTATAATGGCTACGTGTGTGTAAACTTGCATTACATTCTGGAGTATCTGTAAGAGTATATTTACATACAAATTTTCGGTAATTTTACATTTTTATGTGTAATGTGCAAAAACGTGTACAGTATTTGTAATTTTACATTACTATTGCTAGGAATTCAAAGGTAACTAGATGTATTTGTTTAAAACTTGCTGTCTAACGCTACTGGAGGCATACTTATCCTTCCTAAGAAGTAGAACTACTTCAAACTCCATTTGTGTGTTCACTTATGGGATACGCTGACTTTTGCATATAACTACGTATTCTATATTTGAAGTCAATTGTTATCCACGTTATGGAGACATGTTTTTTTATATCTCTCTTAAACTAACACTTTACAAAACGAGTAAAATAAATTAAATACTATGAAAATACACACACGCAGTATGTGAATTAACATGCAATTTGAAAAGATTATATACTGATGGCAAAATTGCTTAGCAAAATAGTGAAATGTGTACAGAAATGGTTTATTTACGATTACAGTGAATCTGTATTTTACTATTTTGTAAGCTAAAGAAGAAACAAACACTGTGGTGAAATTACAATTGCGATGTATGCGTGTAAATTTACTTGCAGTTGTAAGAAAAATACACGAATGTTGCAGTTTATTTTCTGCTACACAGTAATTCTAATTTCGCACAATTCAATGAAAAATTAGTTGAAGAATGTACACGCTATTTTAATAATTTGTTGGATAAATTTTATTGGACATGAGCAAAATGACATTGACATATAATCGGTGTATATTTACACTGATGATAGTGGAGTCACCGCTGCGACATACATTCAGTGTAAAATTTTATACAATTTGTCTTACAGTGTGTGAGCAGGAACTGAATTTCTAGAGAAACAACGATGACTTCGACTGCTTTTACTTACGGTGTCGTTTCGTTGTTGTTGTTTTTTTTTTTTTTTTTTTTTTTTTTTAAAGAGTTACGTTACGTAGACATCATACAGTCCTTGCTTCAAATTCCAAACAAGTATTGCAAAGACACTTTTGACTAACGGACGGATTTATTTCATTCGGTTCAACCTGTTCCGTCGACCAGCCCTTCCAGGAACACAACGGTGTCATTAGCGACTGATAATGAACTACGCCCGAGAACGTTCGCCAGTTCCGCGTGTTTACAGAAACAGATAGCGCAAACGGCAAATCCGCTTGCGCAAATTAAGAATCGCGGAATGCGTCTTGCCTAACTGTAATTCTCGGGCACGAACGCATCAGTCGACGCCGCACATCGTCGCTGGTTTACAAGCATGAAGAATTTTACTGCTGTCGGTCTCTACATGTGGTGATTACATGTTTTGCCCTGAACAATACCAGTGATTAGTGTTTCGCATCAATAATCACGGATCAAAGTTAGAGCACAAACTTTGGCCAGTGCAAAACATAAGTAAATTTTTTAAGGTCAGCATGGGTAATTCTTGGATTTAAACAACGCGAGGCGAATTTTACTCCTACAACAAGACTAAGCTGCCCTGATCTTTCTTAAGTCAAGATTTATCGATTGTAAAACAAACAAAAAAATCACTTGTTATAAATATTTCATATATAAAAAATTACTTTATCTTACTTTTTTCGATAGCTTATTTTAGTGTAAGCCCAATTTAATTCTATACTTCAGCTGCAAGTATGAACTGTAAATTTGGTTATAAATTCAATGGGGCAGTAAAATTATTTATAGGATATACGCATGAAATATGGTTTTAAACCAAGTGCTTATGTTTGGTAATTATAGTAACATAGCTGAGCGTTACACGTCTTGCTATGCTAGTAACTGAAATAAATCATTAGGCTAGTGTAATAAGTCTAATATGCTGACCTATCTTGATTGTCTACTCCATATACAAAACTGTCCTCATTATAGGAAAAGTAAGGTATAGGTTATTTACGGTAAAATGAGCACTTTTGAAAGCTCTGCATAAGATCTACTTACATGTGCGGTATGAATTCTTCCGCCATACGTAAGATTATCATTGTCATGGGACTCATCACTTTAGTCATGCGTCGGTAGGGAAGTAAATATTTTATAAATCTGCTAATTTTTACTCTTCGATTTATTAAAAAAAAAATGAAAGAAATAATTTAAGCTATCACAAATGGTTACCGAACACTTTTAATTTAACGTTAATATACGGAAGTACTTCCCAACCATCGTTACCAACTTTACGGGGCGCATGTCACTCAGTGTGCCCGTTAAAATATGTGTAGGTGGTAGCAGTGACTTTTTTCTAAGGTTGATTTCAGAAGTGCTCACTTTATCGTGAACAGCCTTTACTTAATAATTTAACAGAAGAAAATAGATGATGGTTTGAAACGGCGGATTACAACAACTAACATTTAGGAAGTATTAGTAAAAAAAAATATTGACAATAGTGTAGTCCGTTATAAACTGGATTGACAATAGTGTAGTCCGTTATAAACTGGATTTTTCTAGGCGTGCACGCCATAGGCTAATAAGATTATTCCAAATAATATTTTTTACTAATTGAAAGGAGCAAAATCATATATTCAAATAACAAAAAATAGATACTAAAAAGCAATTTTTTGCTCTATAGAAAAAATTCATTCTAACTTAAACATTAGTATTTTAGTCATTTAAACATCACCAGTTAAGAAATTCGTTTGAGTCGAAGTGGATTTCGTTTGTTTACAATGGAAAGACAACTTGAATTGGATTCATATTTTAGGCTGAAAACGTGATAGAGAAGCAATTGATTTAGAAAGTATAAACATTTTTCTGAATTGCTGTACTGATTTGTGTACCACAGGAGATGAAATATTTCTGTACAGCTTACATTGCACAATCTAATATATCAGCTCGGAAAATTGAGAAGGGTATAAAGGTAATGACTGCGACGCGCATAAGTTATTTTTATTTGAACGCTGCCTGCAGGACAGTCGTTCAACGAATGTGTCGTTTCCTCCGCGGTCGGGTGGCCCGTGTCCGGTAGTGCCAACTCAGGATGAGTGCGCCAAAAACCCCACGTGCGACGGAGATAGCAGACGGAAACTGCAGTGGGAGAAAGTATTGGTCTAGAGGAGAAGACATATGCTGCCCATCTCGAGTATAAAAAGGCGGGACAGGAATGCCACGTTCCACAGCCAGCTCTTTGCCTCGCGGGCGGCGCAACACTTTCAAAACTGCCGCCATGAAAATACAGGTAAGATGTGTTTTGTTGTAGGCTACGTTTTCCTCTAACGAGATCAGTACGAGTGGCATAGGTATATCGGTTTGAAATTTTATCTGTGTAAGGAAATCTGCATTGTTTTTTGTAGTTGTAAAATAGTCCGATCTGAAGATATTAAAATACGATATCTAAAACTCCCACACGCTGATTGCCGTTGATAATACACGCCATAAAACCAATTAATATCATACTCGGTTAGTTTTAAAATATTTCTCGTTTCTTCCTGCAAAAAGTAATATTTCATTTTAATGGATTTTTTGTATTCATTACAAGCAGCGTTTTAAAATTTAATAGCATGAGTTTCAGCTCAATAATTATAAGTTAGAATTGTTCTCGTTATAACTTTTTGCTAAGGATAAACAGTGGGATAGATAAATATAAATTTGAAACTAAATAACGAACAAAATTTCGTCACCTGATGTGTAATTTAAACATACGGACCTGGGAGTCTATTCCGATAATATCTTAAAGTTGCTAATTATATTACGCTTCTACATAATATCTTAGATGTTAAATATTATTCGTTGTACATTCGTAAAGAAAAAATGAAATTAATAATACTTGTAATACACAAGCTATCGAATTACTGCTAAAATCGTACACATTTAAAATAAGCAGGAGTGGTCTGATTAAATTTATTTGAAAAAAAAAATCAGAATATGATTTAACAAAACTGGTTTTTCAGAATAAAACAATGAATTCTTAAGGTTTAGTAAAAGTATAGTTGGCTATATTTTTGCATTTATTTTATAGATTTCCCTTAAATTAAAATTAAGTTATAACATTTAATGCTTAACTCCAAAGTAAGTTAATATTTGTCAGTAGGTTTTATTAGTATGATTTTAAATTTTAAAAATATTTAATTATTAATGTGTAATGAGCTACCCAAACGAGTTTCGCACAAAATTTTATTTTAATTAATTGAAATAAACCTTTTTCCGTTGCGTTAACACACTTCATTCAATTGGCCAACGCATTGCACAAATTAAAATTTTTCAGAATTCGTTCTTAAAATATTCAGAAAAGAGGTCTGATAATTGAAATAGGCCCAGTTGAATTTTTTGTAGGTGTTTGTTTATAGCACAAATGCCTTACTTTCCATAAATACAATGTATTTTGCTCCAAGAAGCACGAATATCTTCTTCAGGTGCATTGAATTTTTAATTTGATTATAATTGTTCACTGGCGCAAGGAGGTTAACAAAAAGTATAATATAAAATACGCTTCTACACAACCAACATTTGTAATTAACAATATATATATAATACTAGAAAATAAATAATTTACTTAACGCTGTAATGTACAGAATGCGTAGCATGCAATCTTGAAATAATATTGTTAACATTTATTTAACTTGGTATTGCTTCCGTACTACTAAAATATAAAGAAAATCTAGATTTGAGCATTTACAGTGAAATAAGGTTTATTTTAACGGATACTTTTCAAAGACACATTTGTTCCAACAAAATGACCACATTAAATGCTTAGTTATTTGTATTTTCTACAGTAATTTCAGAGATAAGATTTATGGAGCAAGAGTCACTCAAAAACTTGAAAAATATTAAGTAAGATGTTGAACATATTCATGTACTACTTTGGAATAGTTGAACGCTATTCACATTATGCGGTAAACCTATAGATAAAAATATGATTAAAATCAGCGACCATTCATTTGAGGGTTGCGAATAAAAATATACATATCTTACACGGGGTCGCGGTGGCTGAGCTGTTAGCCTGCTCGCCTCCCACCAAAGCGTACTGGGTTCAATCACCGAACGGGTCACTCCGAATTTTCGCAAGCGGGAGTCATGCCGGACGATGCCGTTGGTCGGCGGGTTTGCTCGGGGATCTCTCGTTTCCCCCACTCTTTCATTCCGGCGCCGCTCCATACTATTCTGTTACCCACATCGGTTCTTAAGACCTCGCTGTTTAGAGCCACCAAAATCTCTTCACCCACTAGCTCTATCTTACAAAATAAAACACTTTTAATTTCTAGAAGCAGCAATTAAATCCATTTTTTTCCGCGTGTTGTCATTAAACTCACTATTTTACTCGTTAAAGCTGCAAATCTATCTGTTCCATTTTCGGAAATTACATTTTAAACTCAGTTTAAGATTCTGTTGCCTGCCATTGGTGGCCACTCACTTCTCCATGAACACTTGAAAATAATTATATATTTGTAATAATTATTGAACATATACATTTCAATAGTTTAGTAATGCGTGCAATTTTCTAACATTTTCAAGTTAATGTACGCGTAATATTTTCCAAATTTGTGCTAATACAGCGATATCGTAAAATATGTAAATTTTACGAACTTCTTGTTTCTTGGTTTTATTTCTGTAATGGATTTAAGTCTCTTTGTTGATAAAATAAAAGAGCACACGAAAGAAAATTTTAAGTTTTTTATCAAACTCCTTGCAAATATTAAAACGTTTATTTGCAAAAAAAATGTTTCCTTAAGTCTTTTTAGTTTCAACAAGCTCTAACATGTATGAGTGTGTCACGCCATTGAATTTTCACACCATAAAAGTGTAAACTAATGCGTTTACTCTTCGCTATAAAAGCGCTTTACTGAAAATTATTTTCTACATGTGGCAAGTAATTCCAAAACTTAGTTTAATAATTTCGTTATGCAATAATTACTAAGAGATCTTCTCTTTATTATTTTCATCATCATCATCATCATCATCATCTTAATCATCATCCAAGTTTAAAGAAATTTTCTGCACTGCATTGAAACATTGCTTACGAACAAATTCGGGAGCGTGTATTTTTATGGGAAAGTTTTTCCTTATGGGTACGAAACCAAGTGATATAACATAAATGAAATCAGATTACTGCATAAAATGTTACAGTTTCTTATAATGTAAAGTGAGCAATTACTTTATTTTCCTTTCGTTGATCAAGAACTTACTAACAAAACATATTTTAGATCCACTAAATATGGAATATTTACGACATTAGGCTACTGCCACAGAAACGTATGAAAAGAGCACAAAATTACTTGACTGCCGTTATTTGCTGTGCATGAGATAACATTGGGTGTGCATACACATACATACACCCAAACATAATTACAGTACATGCATACACATAAATGCGCACAATTCTTATGATGTGAGTTGTAGTTCAATCATACGTATTAAGGGCTACGGAAAGGTCTTGTGGTGCGGAAATTCCCGAAATATAAAACCAAAATCAGAATATGAACTATTTAATATATTTTGATGGAAGTATAGAAAATATATCTGAATGCAGGTAACTACCATGTAAAACAACATTCGATAAAGACTATATCATAACTTGCTATTTGATCATTGGAAACATTATTTTTTGGGAAAAATTAGGGAATAAACTACAAAATCAATACATTTGCTAAGATAATTGTCTTATAGTTAACAAAATAATATAATCAACAAATCTATGATATTGAATTTTATATATTCTGAAGAATGAAACTTGTCTAGAGAAATTTTTTTAACACGAGATATTCAGTAAATGAAATTAGTTAGAAAACAAGTTTTTTATTTGTTATACACAGTGTAATATATAACCCAAAATCTTTAAGTTGTAGAGCTATTGTTTTTGTATGAGAACAGATTTTGTGGTGTCTAAAATTTTTTTTGAAAAACAGTGAACAGTTTTTTTTTCTAAATATGTATGCTGTATCGACTAATGCTACATAATAATGGGTTTAGGTCAATAAAAGAAAATCCCCAATCAAATAAGTATAATAAGTAGTTCAAGTTGTTTAAAATTTTATATTTTGGGATTTCGCATACTCTGAGACTTTTCTATAGCCCTCAAATGATATAATTATATATATATGTAAAAGTGCTGCTTTGTTGCATTCAAAATGTAAGCAATTAATAATATAATATTACATAATTAATATTTTGGATGTTGAATTTATTTACGAAGGATGATACCAAAATGCATTTCGTTTTTCCTTATCAGGTGTCTTCAGTTCTGCTGTGGCTGTCAGTCGCCCTGGCGAAGGAGCAGAAGGACGACATAAGCAAGAAGGACAAGCGTGGCCTGGTCAGCATCGGAGGCGCCCAGTACTTCGTTCCCGATGCAGGATACGACGGCCACGGGATTGGCTTCGGGGGTGTCGGTGGGGGGTTGGCATCTGGCGTGGGAGGTCTGGCAGGTGGGAATGTGGGCTACGGGGGATTGGCATCTGGCCATGGGCTAGCAGGTGGGGGAGGCCTGGCGGGCGGGCATGTGGGCTACGGGGGATTGGCATCCGGCCATGGGCTAGCAGGTGGGGGAGGCCTGGCGGGTGGGCACGTGGGCTACGGGGGATTGGCATCCGGTCATGGGCTAGCAGGTGGGGGAGGCCTGGCGGGTGGGCATGTGGGCTACGGGGGGTTGGCGGCTGGAGTGGGAGGCCTGGCGGGCGGGCATGTATTCGCTGGTGATCAAGGCGCGGGACTCGCTGGCGGGCATGTGGAAACGCTCGGAGGGGGCACCATAACTGTAGGGCACCCCACTAGCAACGAAGGGAGCGGCGTCGTCGCCACTGTCATCACCAAGAAGATCCCCATCACGGTGCCGAAGCCATACATAGTGGAGGTGGAGCGCAAGGTGCCCTACACCGTGCAGGTGCCCGTCGAGGTGCTGGTGCACAAGCCGTACGAGGTTCCTGTTCCTCGGCCCTACCACGTACCCGTCGAGCGCAAGGTACCCGTCACCGTGGAGAAGCCTGTGCCATACCATGTGAAGGTGCCCGTGCATGTCGAGTCGCCACAGCCGGTGCACGTGGCACAGCCACGGCCGCATGTCGTCGATGTGCCCAAGCAGGTGCGCGTGCCCATACCCAAGCCCATAGTCGTGCCTAAAGGTGTGCCCATCTACGTGGGTGACCACCACGGCGGTTACCAGCAACACTGACCTCGCCTAACTACTGTGCTCGTCACACACCCAGTCCATCCAAATGCCTTGAGCACACGCATGTCCTCGCTCTCCAACTGTCTGTTGCTGCAATGTAATAATTGTTGAATCAGTATATCATGAAACTTTGAAGCAAAATCAGCATGAAGATACACGTCATGTAAAATATTCATATTAAAGTTTTTCACACTTAGCTTTTTTATGTGTAAATAAATACTGTAATTCACTGATTCTCTTTTACTGTTATTTAAAAATAAAAAATAGTTTTGAAATAAGTTTGTGTTCACTTGTTTATCAATCGAACCATCGTACCTCCTAAAGTCACTTTCGCCTATGTAAAACAATATTATCCATACTGGGGAACCTGGAAGACAGTTGGAGTATGGTACAGGTTGCATCATGGGAGATGTGTAGTGACATAAGTGTATGTGTTTGCAAACAATTGAAGGCATACATAAATATTTCACCAGAAATTCCCTGGGAACTTGTTAATAACATTTTTCATTAATGAATAAATAATCTTGAAATTTTTATTAAGCGTCATTTTTTTTCCTAAGAAGTAAGTAACTAACTTTTTATTTGAATATTTCTTATTGACCATACTGAATTTCGACCTCGTACCTCTTACCAATATTCTCCTGAATCTTTTGTAATGTTAAGTCCAATCCTTTCCAATTGAAGTACAGCCAGTAGTAAGCCTTCAGGAACACTAGGAATTGATCAGTTCCCCAGAAATTGTGTTCGACCCAAAATTTTTGCTTAATTTCTGTAAAATTCAAATACTCTGTCATTGTCCTTTTCTAAGCGCGAAAATTTATAAAATGCAACTTTGCGAAACATTTGAAATATTTCAAATTGTTTACAATAAATTATTTTAAATAAAAATGATTCTGTAGAACTAAGTAATTGTAAATATTCATAGCCGCACCAATTAGCCATTAGACTATATATATAATCTTTAAAAAATGCAAATAAAAAGCTTGAGAAGCGACATTGATCAAAGTTTGGGATTATTTTACACCGATGGGTCAACCTTGACAACCAATGTATTAGTGGTATGAGTGCTAGAAAATGCACTTACTGTAATGGGTTTTAGTAAAGGTAATCTAGTAAATGAAATGTGGCCAGGAGTAAATTTGGAGAGATCTACTTTGTTAGTATAGGTGTTTTCAACATAAATAGCATTTTTTTTGTACTCCAGTGCAGTTTAAAACCCCGTTTAGGAAAGGAAAAACAAAAATATTGCACCCAGATAGCATGTAAGCCTGCCATTTTACTGAAATTCGCCTTGCCCGGGAAGTTTGTCATATCATGTATGATTCAAGCTTAATTCAAGCCATATTTCTTGTGAGTTGCACATTCGTTCTACTGGTGACTTGATTTATGCTTGTAGGAAGCCAAGAACTGGTCGTGACAAACGTGATTCAAGCTTGACTGAAGCTGATTATACTTTTGGGATACTGATGTGTTCAGATATTTGGCTATTGTCAAAGCTAAGAACAATTTTAAATAGAATCATCTGTGTCTGAAATAGGAACGAGCAGGGTGACAATTGTTTGAACAGCAGTTATAAGAGTAAAGTAAAGAAAGAAAGCAATTTCAATCACTGAAAATATTTTAAACACACACACACATGTATATGCATATTCTAGAACCTTTATGTTGTAGTCCTGGCCACTATCATCAAACTGTTAAGATATAAGGTGATCCACTTATTGATGTTTGTGCGACAATACAGACAACTCTTAAAAGCAGAATATCGGCTGTAAAAGCATGTAATGTAAAGGGTTTTGCTGCCAGAATTAACTTGCTATTGCCAGAGTTAACCTGCAATCACTTTACATGATTACAGTGACCCCAACGAGGTTGGTATGTTTTGGGTATTACCTTTAACTTCAAACAATTCACAAAAATATTAGACAACTGAATCTAAAACCGGGTATTGTAGCGCAAAATACGTGAACTGTCGGATAAACCTGAAAAGCAATTGACATTTGTAAATTACAATCAGTTTATTTCCAGTAGCCCATAGAATAATGACGTAATTATGATGTGTAAACAATGTCTTTGGTTCAACCCTGCTAAAGGCGGAATGGGATGGGTATTAAATCAGTATTTTGGAAATTTGGGTTTTTATACATTATTTAATAATATTAAAATACAGGCAATTAGGCTTGTAACACAATATTCCTATATTAATGGAAACTTAATGGAATACTCAGGTGTAAGAGGTATTGAATATGTGAAAATTATCACTTTTGTAACATTATCATCACATTAGTCATCCAGGTATGATATGACATATATGCAGTTTTTCCACCAATGGTGCGATCTGGAAATCGCTGGAAAGGGTAAAACTACTTTACTTCAAACAGTTTCCGAGACATACAAAGTGGTGTCTAAAAGTTTGGATATTTACAATAATTGACTTTATTAATCTACGTTTACACACTATCGCCTTCAAATCAGTTCTCTTGCACAGCTACATAGCTTTACAAGCGTCATGGCCACTTCTTAAATGTGTCCTGGAAAGCACTGAATCTCCGTAGTGGTGTCAAAACGGCGATCTTAGAGGTGAATCTTCATCTTGGAGAATAGGACGAAGTCTGCAGGAGGCAAATGAGGTAGGTAGGATGGATATGGAAGTACAACTATCTTATTTCTGATAAGAATTTCACATGTGAGGAGAGCTTGGCGGCAGGGTGTATTGCCATCGTGGAACATCCAGTTTCTCCTGCGCCACATTTGCAGGCACTTTTGTTGAATGTGCTTCCTCAGACTCTTTAACATCTGACCTCGGAATGTACTATTGACGGTCTGGCTTATGGGGAAGAATTCTGACACATAATGCCGTGAACGTCGAAAAAAGACAATAAGCATACACTTGGTCGTTCTGCAAACCTACCAAGTCCTTTCTACTGCGGAAATAATGGCCTCTTCCATTCTGAAGACTGTTGCTTTGTCTCGTAGTCGTACATGTACATCCAAGTTTTGTCATCGGAAATGATCCACCACTGCGGATATCCAGCGCGAATCGCCGAAGGTACTTGATATTCTTCGAGAAGAAGACTTCGAGGATTCATTCCAGAAGGTTCACGAAAGATGGCATTTCTTTACTGCTGGGCAAGGGAACTATTTAGAAGGCGATAGTGTGTAAACGTAGATAAATAAAGAATGTATTTGTGAACAGATCTAGTCTCGAAACTTTTTTATAGGATGCTTAGAACTATTTTAGAATAGAACATTTTGGGATGCAGTACGTTCTGTAAAATTTTCCTGATGGAAGGTTCAAATCATCGAATTTCCGAGATGTCCGAAGCTAATCAATAGAGTTGAAGTAATTCCATTAAATAAGAAACGATAATTTAAGTAAGAGAGCTGAGAGTGTGTAATCCTGTTTTAAGTATTATCCCTAAGATTGATCCATACGAAAAAATAACTGTTCTCCTATCGTTATGCCCTCTTCTCTGAGGAGTGATTATTGTTAAAAAGGAAGAGGTGAGGAATCAAGGGCAGATGTTATAAAAAATTGTAGAAGGTAAGCCTAAGTCTCTCCTCCATCTCAAATACGCTTTTGGCAATAATAATTTATGCACTGTGTAAAAACCATTAGGTAAATGTACAAACAGTGAAATTTTCCGCAATGACATGTGCACATATGTTGTATGAGGGCGCTACTGCTGCTCATAGCGTGCCATATATAAAATGTTATCATATCAATGGATGCTATATTACATGCAGGCAGGATAATAGAGCTGTGATGTGCAGGGTAGATGACGCGCAGCCTCGCTAGTCATTTTACTATTTTAGGGCTTCAAAGTCCGATTGTGTTCATAGCAATGGAAACGTGAAAATCGCCCATATATGGTGGACCAATTCTGGACGATCACGAAGGAAGATCGTTTGACAATCAGAACTGGAAAAAAAAGCCAGTGGCTTCTTGTGCACCATCGAATGACACATGGCAGATAAACTAGAGCACCGTGCCTTCACCAGAAGAAACTGCGTATTCCCAGAGATTCCAATGACCTTTAGGTGTTTTACCATTAACACCTCAACATCATCAACTTGGTTAGCAGTTGTGTCACCATGCAACAACACTGAATGCTACAAACTTGCAACATTTGCACTTTAGCAGCATATAATCAATTTCATTGGGTATGAATGACAACTCTGTCAAAGTATGGAGAAATGCAGGTGATGGCTGCATACACGCAGAGATTGACTGTAAAAAAATACAATAGTTCAAATAATGTAAGTTTGCATTTAATAATATAAAATATAACAACACACAAAACACCTACATATTTACTGTAGAAAAAAGCTGTCTATAATATATTCACTTTATTCGCGGAGTGAACCAGTCGATGACGCCAGTAAAGAATATTTTCTTTGACGTTAGGGCTTCAGTTGAGACAATTTCAAGTGAATTTAAACAATAACCGGCAATGTTTGTTGGCAGATCCCTTTTTTCATGTTCTCAACTACGAGAAAGTACATTCTGCTGTGCAGTTAGAAACTGGAGTGCACGCAAACAGTCGGAGGATAATACTGTTTGGGTAGATCACCTGTAGTTCCTACTTTTGTATGGACCGACACCACTCGAACGGCCGTAGTTCATTGTGGAATTAATCATTTTCTGAAAATGAGCTTCAATGTACACTCATTCATGATCTAATATGTCCTGAAAATCATCGAGAAACTCTGTTTGAATACACTTATGCTTCTTTAAGCTAATGCTCTGTAAAAATGTCCAATTTGAGCCACAGTTCTAAATGCACTGTTAATTTGGGCACGAACCTATCTTCTCTTCTACAGTCCTGATTATAAATTGTTTGCGACAACAGCGAAGGTGTTTACAATGAAACAGTTTCTGCCATTCAATTACATAATACTGCACGGAGACTGGCTTTGAAGTAAATCCCTTCATACATAATGGCCAACCTTCATCTTTGAAGGACAGGGTAAACACAAACGTGCTTAAGAATTCATCAGCTTTCACCAGCAAACTAAATGTAAAATCTACGTCAAATATTAAAAAAAAAAACTTTTTCTGATTGTGGCTTGCAAGATTCGAAATATCTATATACAGACAGGAAGTCGTACATGGTATCTGCATGACGAAGAACATTCTGTGGAGTATCGAAACATTCATCAGTTAATCGTGCCGGAAGTGCTTAGTACCGAAGGTTTTTCACTAAAAAAATATTTAAGAGTACATAGGGTTTGTTCCTTTTAGTACAATAGCTTAGAGCATGGATTCGGTATTTTGGCCGCCATTTTGAAAATTTCCCTTTTCCCCTTCAAATGTCTCTTCTCTCCTCAAAATCGAACAAAATACCCTAAAAATTTTCTATTTTTCCATCAAAATTTCCCTTTTTTCTTCAAAAGTTACCTTTTTTCCGTAACAAATTCCCCATTTTACCCTAGAAATGGTTGAATCCCTCCTGTGCAAAAACAAGCCCCGAAATACAATTTCAGCCAATTTCTGGGGCTACCTTATTCCGTCTAGACCAGACCTTTGACCTTGACCTTTATCCTTTAACCTGGACATCCGAAAAAATTCAAATAATTATATACATCTAAAAATTATAATAACATATCACATTAACCTCACACGCAATCCTCCACCCTAAACATCAAACCCTACCCTTACATAACCACCCTATAATACTACAAAACAAAGAAAAATTACAAAAAATTAAAAAAGTATATAAAAAATCGCAACGCCGGCAAGTCTGCTATGTCACCATTGCCAACAGACACCAGCCAAATATCATACAAGACATCAAACAAACCACCAGATTATACCAACCATCCGTATAAATAAAAATGCTGACAACCACACCTCAGACATATGAATCAAAATAAATACAAAAGACAATAAAAAAATCTAAAATCATATCATGTTAACCTCACACTCATCCCAGCACCCTATACATCAACCCCTGTCCTTACCTACTCACCTTACAATAACACAAAACAAAACAAAAAATCACAAAAATTAAGAAAAAGTATACCAAAGACCGTAACTCCAGCATGTCTGTCATGTCATCATTGTCATCAGACACCACCATAACATACAATGTGACAACCCTCAAGCATACCAACATAATATACCATCTTAATAGATCATCTAAACACCACAGCAGTTAACCATACCAAACAAAAACATACATACCAAACCATATCATTCACTCTAACCCAAGCATACCTTAATCATGCTATTAACAGTACAGGCCTTATCAACCATCACACCTCAGATTTACTGATCAATCATAACATTCAACTATATTGACTATCATTCCAGCCCATCTAACTACACCAGTTACATATATAAACAACCCATACGAGCCACTGTAACTCATGCATGCCATCTGCTCTACCAACCAACACTGCTTATACCTACCAACCATACCACCCAATATAAATCAAGCATAGCTCAACCATTCGTCCCACACAGACCATACAAAGCAAAACATACAGCCCTTACCAGTGACACAAACATTGTTTGTGTCACTGGTAAGGGCTGTATGGTCTGTGTGGGACGAATGGTTGAGCTATGCTTGATTTATATTGGGTGGTATGGTTGGTAGGTATAAGCAGTGTTGGTTGGTAGAGCAGATGGCATGCATGAGTTACAGTGGCTCGTATGGGTTGTTTATATATGTAACTGGTGTAGTTAGATGGGCTGGAATGATAGTCAATATAGTTGATTGTTATGATTGATCAGTAAGTCTGAGGCGCGATGGTTGATACGGTCTGTATTGTTAATAGCATGATTAAGGTATTCTTGGGTTAGAGTGGATCATATGGTTTGGGCTGTATATTTTTGGTTGGTATGGTTATCTGATGTGGTGATTAGATGATATATTCAGATGGTATATTATGTTGGTATGCTTGAGGGTTGTCATCTTGCATGTTATGGTTGATGTCTGATGGCAATGATTACATGACAGATATTTAGGCATTACGATTTTTGGTATATATTTCCTTGATTTTGTGATATTTTGTTTTGTTTTGTATTATTAGTAAGGGTAGTAGTTGATGTTTAGGGCGATGGGATGAGTGTGGGGTTGATGTGATATGTCATTAGATTTTTTAGATGTTTTTACGATTTTTTTAATTTTTTAGCATTTCAAGGTTAAAAGTCAAGGTCAAGGTTTAAGGTCTGGTCTAGAAGGAATAAGGTAGCCCCAGAAATTGGCTGAATTTGGATTTCGGGGCCTGTTTTTGCAGATGAGTGGCTTTTACCATTCTTAGGGAAATTGGGACATTTCGAGGGAAGAAAATGAATTTTTTTTATGGAAAAGGGAAATTTTTAGAGTATTTTGGTCGATTTTGATGGAACAAAGAGAAGTTTTGAGGGTAAAAAGGTAAATTTCCAAGATGGCTGCAAAAATCCTGACTCCATATTATAGCCCCTGTGCCATAATAAACCAAACCTATCTACCTTTAGGTTATCACATTTAAATAATTACAATTTCGTTAATATTCTGAATTAGTTTCACCCATCGACATGTATCACAAACAGATGTCAAGATAATTGTGAGTATTGGCTTAGAAGGAATAAGACAATAAAGTGTCTAAAGAGTAGAATTATAATTACTAATATAGCTTCGAAAATTATTATAAAATTAGTAGTGTTTGTAAACAAATTAGGCTCTACTTCTTACCACATTCAAATATACTGATGTTTCAAACACGCACAAAAAAGTAATGCCTCAGGAATAAATGATTTGGTCTTGCCAGTAGGTTACAAAAGTTAGGTAAATTTAGAAAAAATTACAAACTCGTGGTAACTATGTACTTGATAAGAAAGCTGTAGATTCGCACTGAACAGACGAAGGCAACTAGAGTTGTAATTAAATTGTAACAGATTTAGTTATACTTTCGTAAGGTGGCCACCACAAATGTTATACAAACATTCTTAGCTCATTTTTATGTCCCACTTACTAACCGAAGTGTTGTCGAGTTTCTCCTAAATTGCAAATCTGAGTTCTGATTATCCAATAATAATGTAGTGAACACCGATGTTAGGAAGTGCCCTGGTTCATGACCTGTTCCTAATTGACTGGAACATCCACAATAAAGAAGAAACTGTGGGCGTATATTTCTAATATCATTACAAGATCTTCTGAAGATGATACGGTCTCGTTGTATAACTTGTGGTTTCTGCTAGGCTTGACATACTCGTTATGCTTGAGCCTTTGAAACTGAACACCCCCAGCATATCGTCCACTAATTTGTGTTTATTATTTTCCCGGATTACTCTAGGTCATGAGCAAATTGTTTGGCAAAAAAACGAAAATAAAGAAAATGAACAACTATATCACGTCAAGAAATTCAATAATGTAATGTTTCAAATAGCTACGGATGAAAGTTTCTGAAGTATTTCACAAGTTTGCGTAAATTATTTTTATTAAAAGATATCCTGTTTGCAGAACAGTTGATCTACTTGTATATTATTTAAGATTAGTGTATTTGGCGGATATTCTACGTGATCGTCTGTTTTGCAAACTGTTTAACAGGCCAAAAGTGAACTCAGCTTAGCTTCAGAATGCTTGTAAACAGTTCACATAAGACATAAATATATATAGCACAACATTAGAAGTTGCTATGGACAACAATCGCTGGAAAGTGCTGCTAAAGAGCAAATTTTACTGTTAATTTTAATTTCGCCTTTATAATTGTGTTGTCTCCCACTCCAAAAGCATAATACAAACAGGTGTTTCGTTGTGCGTGTGTGTATAGGCTGTTCGCTGTAAAGTGAGCACTTTTGAGCCCCTAGTTACTTTTTACTTTCAGCAATATTTAACCCTTTAACCAACTTTTTAAAATAAATATTGCAATGCATGTTATAAACACAGTGTTCACCGCACTCGCAAGTTAACATCTGAGGCTAAAATAAAATATATTGATTGACAATAATTCCAAATGAGAGGGCTTTCAAAAGTGCTCACTTTACCGCGAATAGCATATACCTGTGCTGACAGAACGTTAGAAGTCTATTGCACTACAAATTTAAAGATTTACTAAGTTACTCACTGGCACGTATAAGATGAAGTAAACCTTCCTGCTAGAAATATATATTATACTTGTGGAGCAAATTACTAAATGAATACTCAGAGGTAACTTTTTTACCGTTTCATGTTATAAATTTTAACTTTTTCCTTCTTTACATACGTATTTTACAACAGTTTACACTATGATTTTATGGTGGCGTAGAACCACGCTTCACAATTATACTAGGTTTCCTTTCTCTAAGTTGTTTCCTCGTACGTTTGTAATTTTATTCCTGGTCTTTTGCTTATTTCCCTTGCTGTTCATATGTCACTCGTCGCTGCTACATGACTCTGTGGTAATGGTTAATTGTTTCTTGTATATTTTGATAACGTTTTCCTGTACACATGGTTTCCTTTTGATTATTCATTTAGAGAATTATACTGCCACTAGTTGAATTATTTTATACCAGTGTTGTTTTTGTTTTGTTTAAAAGTGCTCTTGCTGAATTTTTTTCAGTACTTTTGAGATTCTTGATAATTTATCTGTCATTGGTTTATTCACCCTATGCACGTACAACAGAGGAGATTGTAAATTGTCTGGGGTGTTGTGTCATTGTAACTTGTGTACTGCGTTGTTTTGCTGTCATTGCTTTATTCACCCTATGCACGTACAACAGAAGAGATTGTAAATTGTCTGGGGTGTTGTGTCATTGTAACTTGTGTACTGCGTTGTTTTGCTGTCATTGCTTTATTCACCCTATGCACGTACAACAGAAGAGATTGTAAATTGTCTGGGGTGTTGTGTCATTGTAACTTGTGTACTGCGTTGTTTTGCTGTCATTGGTTTATTCACCCTATGCACGTACAACAGAAGAGATTGTAAATTGTCTGGGGTGTTGTGTCATTGTAACTTGTGTACTGCGTTGTTTTGCTGTCATTGCTTGTACGTCTCATGTGCAAAACACATCAATAATCTAATCAAATCAATTAAAAAAGAACCATGCACAATCTTAAAAAGTGTTTAATTATTTTAGTAGCAACATTTATTTTACTGTCTATTCTTTATCGAAAATTTCGAATAATATTCACGAAGAAAATAATTGTACATATTAAAAGTTATTAACTTTTACGGAGAAAACTCAAATCTTCTCCTAGAGTTCAATTACCTGTCGACTAGACTCCGCACTCTTATGCATTGTCGAGTCCCAGCTGTTTGTTCACACAGTCTGCTTCCCCCAGTAAATTTACCCGTTTGACCCCACGCCATCTTGCGCACTCCATGAGTGCTGCGGTCTGAGAGTGTTGGGAGATTGGATGAAGGAGCTCGGAAAATTGACACTTTCTGGGTTCGGGCCATAGATGTACCCAACATTGACCTACTCCAAAACAACACAACTGTCAAAGTCACGTGGTCAACAGTGATAAATGTGTGTTTCATCTTGGTTTTGAAAAGACACGCACTTTTGTGTGGACAAATTACATTTACCAATTTGGATTTAATCAAACTGCAATACAAATTGGTTAGAGGGCGTATACTAACTTCTCAAAGCACCTGTTTAATACACAGTGTTCTAACCTCAAATCAAAACCACGCTGTTTTCGCAAGTCGTGTAGCCAGAAGAGCACAGTTCAGTTTTGGGACACGGAGATTGGTTGGGCGCAGCCAGCGAGATCGGTCTACCTCAAGTCTGAGGTTCGGGCGTGCGCAACTGTCATGATAGCCTGAATTTCACCGCACTGATCGAGCGTATCTTTATCACCCTGCCCACTGAAGTGTCAACATAAATTATGGCCTATTAGCTGGTGCTTGGATAACTTTGCAGAAGGATATTCATTTGTACCATCTCGCATGGGATTCTGTTCTCAATTTCTTGCAAGTTTTCTACTGACAGAGGAGTCGTCCAGAACGTTGTCTGAAACGCTGTGATCTAATTTGAAAGAAAATGAGATGTTTACTTTTATGTATTATACCTAGTATGTCTGCAATTCATTCGCGTGATTTTCCAGTCTCTTATAATTTGGAAGCTGTACTTTTATAATTTACGTACTTAAGTAATAAAGCTGCGATGATAGTATACGGCGAAAATACGATAACGTATGCACGCATTATCACTCACCTACAATTTTCAGTGCAGAAACGAGCAGATTATTATTCGTGGCGCCAACACGATGTCAAGGAAAATACACGGAAAAATTTCCGAAGACTTACAATGTTAAAAAGAGAAATAATTAAAAAATATAACATATATTTTTCTGTCATATCGCCCTTCTTTCCGAAAGAAAGAAAGCCTTATGAGATCACTTTCCTGTCTGTGTATCTGACTATGTGTATGTGTGAGTATGTATGTAGGTGTGGGAAGACGTGTTTGTGTGTATTTTCAATTTTTAACGCTTGAACCGAATTTCACTAAACTCAGTACACATATTGTACAACCACTTTTGTCAGTCATTTTGTAAGACAGTACTAAATGAATGTATGAAGCTTTTGTGTAAGATCTCGGAAAATAATTAACAGATTGCTACCAAATTTTGTAAACAAGTATTGCTGTGGCAGTTGACGTGTATAGTCAATTTACGGCTTCGGTTGTTTTGAAATGAACCTTTGAAAAATCACCCTAGGAGTAACATGTCAACGTGTTTTTTTCAACAACTTGTATACCTCAAATATCTAACACTGTGATTAACTTTAAATTATTGCATTCTTGAATAAATTAAATTTTAACTTAGTATTTTATATAACTTGAAATATTTATTACGAATTAAATATGAATTAAAATCAGTGAGAACAGCGATGTGTTGGCAATGGCTAGTGAGGAAGTGTTCACAGTTAAAATATTGTTTTAACCTATTTTTGGTACGCTATTTGTAAATTAAACGTTGCAATTTAATATACTTAAATTGTTAGGCACCACTGAAGGAAACACGTTTCATTGTCACAGTTAAAAATACCAGCGCAAATTACAGTGCGTAAGCCCTAGTGACATGGTGTTATTTTTCGTCTGAGGAAGAAAATTCAATAGGCGGAGTGGAGCTTGTCGCTCTCTCCTTTCTGTCTCGGGATGTTTCGCAGTGCCTGTAGTAGCAACAAAATTATACATGTTTACAATCTTAGCATATTCCATACTTATTTAAGCAAAACTATTTTTTTTGAACTTGTAATTAGAACTGAGACGAGATTTTGTTGTTTGAATACTTACTGTAGTATATTTAGATATGATGGCGGGATGGTTACAAATCCGAAGTTTGCAGAAGTGGTGACTGGCGATGCCAACACGACACGACATGACATGGCGTATTTCTGAACGAAGCGTCAAGTTGGTACTCGTTGTGTTTTTTGTTTAACCTACTTAGGCAAGTTACGATGTTGTGGTAAAGCTGTTTTTTTTTTCCACGGCATGGATAAATATACCTACTGTAAACTGCGTCGTGACCGCTGTGTATGTGATAGAGTATTGTTGCCATTGCGTTACGCTGGACCTGTGTGTGTGTGTGTGTGGCTGTGTGTCTGTCTATGTGTCTCTGTCTGTCTGTGTCTGCCTGTGTGTGTGCTGTGTGTTACTGTGTGTGCTGTGTGACTGTGTGTTGCTGTGTGTCTCTATGACTGTGTGTGTCTCTGACTGTGTGTATCTGTGCGGGTGCGTGCGTGCGGGGGGTGGGAGAGAGATTGCAAATATATGCCGTTTGAGATTTATACGTTTTAACCGTGAACTCTTTTTAAGACAAACTTAATCACAACGTCGTAACTTTGGCCTAGGTGTTTGAATCACAATTGTGTAACGTGCGTACGTTTCTGCGATTTGAAACTCCAACAAAATACTAAGCCAAGCCAGATCAATTTAAACAAACAGTTAAATAAACCAAGAAAACAGTAAGTGGGCTGAATAAATGTTACGGTAGGCCTATTTGTGTCCACCATCGCCATTATCTTTTAAGTTTTTCGTTGCTACGTACATAATATAAACGACACGAGTTGCCTGCTTGAATTTACTTTGTGTTTTCACTGGACTAGTTGTCGCTTCGTTTCAATATTTATTCCAACTAACGAGGCCTTCCTTTTAACGAAATAACCCAGCAAACGTCAATAACAAGAGGTTAAATAATACAGTTCTTCCCTCCGCAGTTGTAATAGGATTAAACACACTCGCGTCCAAATATTAATGTGTATTACGTAGAACGTGATATGTTGTGTATAACAAAAAATTATGTTAAAAATGTAAAATAATAAGCGTAAGAACTATCGTCAATAAAGATATTGTTAAAATGTCCCACAGTTGACCTAAATATGGCCATAGGCCTAAATTGTGATAATTCGTAAGAAATGTTTTTTTTTTTTAATGTGCCAGAATTCTTTGAACAGCTGAAAACAGTAACCAAGCATTTGATAGTTAAAACGTAGTCACATGGCAATGTATATGTTTACATGTAGCGGAAGGATACGTAATCGGTAACCAAAAGTATAACTTAGCAGAGCTTCAGAAAAGTGTGAAGTAACCTTGAGTGCCCTATACAAATATGTTTAACCTATTTCAGACACTTATTTTCAAAATGGCGGCCATACAAATATTTTTGGTTTCTATGGTGTAACTACAATACTGTTTGACCAATTTCAACCGCATTTTGTATGCTGGCACAATCTATTATAAGCATCATACAAGATAAAATACAACCACTTATGTATGCCATTATGTAAGATAGTGCTAAATGAATTAATATATGTTTTGTATAATATCTCGGGGAACAATTGACAGATTACTACCAAATATGGCATACGAGTAGTACTGATGTTAAATGATATGTTTTAGGTATGTCGGACACTTACTTTTAAAAACAGTGGCCATATAGCTATTCTAGTTTTGTGTTTTATATCGCTGGAACCATGTAATTAATTCCAATGAAACTTTGCATGCTGGCTACATACATTACAACCATCAAATATGCACACACTAAATCTCTTTTGTCCGCCATTTTCTAAAATAGTCACACATTACAAATTAAACTTACGCGACATCTCCGAAAAACGACCGATTTCTACCAAATTTGTAATGTAATAGCACTATGATAGGCCATGTAAATTTATAGACTTTGAGAGGGTCAGACTTTCATATTTTCAAAATGGAGGCCATATAAACATTTTAGCTCAGAATTTGTTATCTACGACACCACAAAAAAAATTTCAACTTATCTTTGTGTACTGACACTAACAATTATACCCATAAAAATTATATATGGAAAGCCTCATTTTACTGCCATTTTGTAAGATTGCCCCACATGAAATAATGCAATTTCTATGTTATATCTCGGGAAAAAATCACCCAATATCTTTCAAATTTGGTGAATAATTTATTCTGTGGAATGCAAAATTAATTTATGTGTTTTAAGTGTGTAAGTCTCTTCCGTATGGCGCCTGTAAAAGCATTTTAGCTTGGTGTGCTATATCTACGAAACTATGTAACAGATTTAAATTTAGCTTAGTTTGTTTTATCTATGAGAATCATCGAACGTGAAAAAAAATTTGTCTTCCATTAATGAAGATCGTCAATTGAACAATGGAGTAATTGTGCCATATATTGAGGACCAATCAACCGAGTGATACAAAATTTTCACGAAATATTGATACAATAAGCTATGTAAATAGACATGTGTTATGTGCGACAGTCATATTTTAATGGGGTTTATACATATAAGTAAGATGAAATCGTTATAGCTATGAAACATCTCAAACAAGATTGAACCAAATTTTGCACGCTAATAGTATTAATTAGAAGCATTATTTATTCATACAGAGATCCGCTTTTGTCAGATTTTTTTGCATAATAGTGTCAAGTGAGCAAATGGAACATTTTGCCATATTTCCGGGACAATTCTACTGATTTCACCACATTTCGCCCAACTACAGAAGGCGATTCAAAGTTAAATGATATAAACAGGGCCCGAGATACCTATTTAACAATTTAACTCAATTCAATAAAACATTTTATGCTGATAGTATCTATTGGAAAGATCCGATACCTAGAGAAAATCCTTTTACGCAGTTTCTATAAGATATCCCTGTAAAAAAAAAAATTAAAGTGCCATATCTCGGAGACCATGCAACCTAATTGCACTAAATTTTCAACCAATTGTCATCATTGTAGGCCATGTAAGTGTAAGTTGCTCAGATACATTAATTTTCAAATTGGTGGCCGAGTAAATATTTCAGTTTAGTGAATCCTGTCATCCAAAGCATTAGGCTGTTTACAGCCGAAGATGATGCTCCGAATCCTACCTCCATGTGGCAATGGATTGCAACCTAGCTCAATATTGCGATATTTCGTGAATTCTAATCCCGGGTAAGTCACTCGTGTATTTTAATTGTCTTTGCACAGTTTCTCATGTTTATGGTTTCATCTCTAATGTCATTGCTGTCAACGAGACGTCACCGCCTACCAGCCATCCAAGATGTTAAGAATTCCACTGAAATTTACTTGCGCTCATGTAGAGGACAATAGACTTAATAGTTATCGCTGAATTCTTCTAGTATTTTCCTATATTCTGCCCGTTAGCTGTGTTTGTTATGGTAGCATTTTCCGCGCATAGCGCGTAGGTTCCCAGTAACCCCCCCCCCCCCCTCCCAAAAAAAAAAAAAAACTTTATTTACTGCAACAGACGATTTTTAAATGTTTCGTTTAATATGAACCACTGCCTAGTAGATATTTCAGAAACGAAATTTATTTCTAATATATTCCCGTTTTAGTTACAATAGTTCAACAGTATTCATCACAATAAAGTCGGTTATTGTAATTTGAAGGATAAACCAAGATATTTATGACTGAATGAAATCGTTTTTTGGTAACTTAGATTTTAATACGTTTCTTTACGTAGTAACGACTAAAACGTACGAAAGAAAAATTAAAAATCACGGAGCCCTTTCCTTTAAAAGCTCAAATGACATTTCTACTTCGCTGCGAAGAAAGGTAATATAAGTATAAAACAAAACCACTTCACAAAATAATAACAGCAAACCTATGTTGTTTACGAGCTTTATTTAACTTGTCTTGTTAGTTAGTTTGTTTGTACGTTCGGGTGAAATCTTGCCGGTCGATTTTAAACCACTTCCCCTTATCCAATTGAGCTGAAATTTCGCATGCATGTGTAGTTCCCATGACAATACAACACGAAGGTACCACACTGAGCTGATCTTATGATCGAGCCGGAAGGTGGCCATAGGAACTCTATAAACTACATGCAGTAAACGTCGTATCGAGTTTGTTTTACAGAATCGAATAACAGTAAAAAGGAGATTAGAAGTTTCGCTGCTGTTGTGCGTGTGCTTTTTTTTTTTTTTTTTTTTTTTTTTGCGGCAAGTGGTTCTGAAAACTATTATTATAGTTTGCTCCTACAGTATGTCCCGTATCGGAATGAAAGCGAAATACTGGTCTATCACGATACATCATGGGGATCTTTCTTAGCAAGGGAAAGCCATATTCATGATACAAACACATGGTTGGATACTTAAAAGTGAAAAATAAAATAAATGTAAAAAACTTTTAAAACCAACCTTTTAATTATAAATGCACTAAAAAGAAAAAATAATTATAATATTTACCCAATTTGTAGAACTTGTAAGACGTGGTCGAACATCCGTAATACACTTTACTACAAATTAATATGTATGTATCAATTTATATTTAGTATATAAAAGTTTGGCACGAATAGCCAAGCGCCTTACGCAATATATGTGCTTACTACGCTTACGCAAATGAGGTATACGTTCTACATTGGGCCAAGCTTTTATATACTAAATATAACTTGATACAAACATATTCATTTGCAGTAAAGTAAATTACGGCTGTTCGACCACATCTTATATAAGTCTTACAAATTGTGTAACTGTTGTAATTTTTTTGAGTGCTATTATAAATAAAAGGATATTATTTTATTTTTCATTTTACATTTCTTTTCAATAAAATCAAGTTATGATTGCTGTAAACAGAACATCAGTCAAGAAGTTGTTTTGTTTAAAGAAATGGTTTATACAGTTTACAGAAATTGCGATGGGAAATAGAACGGATTTCTACCTGCAAAAATATAGTGCGCAATCATCGTCGATGTAATGACATTTAGGCTTCACACGTCCCTAGTATCACTATAACCACTTTAGCGTGCGTAAGGCCGTAATTAATTCTTTCTATAGAACCTGTTTCACTGGAATAGTGATCTGAAATATACAGAAAGGATAAAAAAAATATAGCCGTTCACGGAAAAGTGAGCACTTTTGAGACCCTAGTTACTTTTTTTCTTTCAGACATTTTTTATTCTTTTACCACGTTTTAAAATAAATATTAACCTGTAAGTAATAAATACAGTGTGTATATTCCACCGAATTCGGATGTTAAAGTTTAAGGCTAAAATATAATATATTTGTTGACTATTATTCCAAATGAGTGGTCTTTCAAAAGTTCTCACTTTACAGTGCATAGACTATAACGAGTAAATGATATTGCGTGAATAAGATCGTTTATTAGTCATGATTGGTGAGAAAGCAGTCTACTGATACAAGTATAGTTCCGAAAAAAAAAAATTGTTCGTGCCCGCATCTATGGTTTAAAATGTTAGATAAAGACTGTTCACGATAAAGTGAGAACTTTAGAAATGAACCTTAGAAAAAAGTCACTGACCCTTCATCCATGTATTTTAACGGGCGCACTGAGTGACACTTGTCCATTAAAGTTGGTAACGATTGATAGAAAGTAGTTCCATATCTTAACGTCGAATGAAAAGTGTTTGTTAACCATTTGTGATAACTTAAAATTATTAATTTCGCTTCCTGTTTTTTTTTGTACATCAAAGAGTAAAATTGAGCAGATTTGTAAAGAATTTTTCTTTCTTAATAATTTCAGTTTCATTTGACCGATGCATGAATAAAGTGACGAGCCCTATGCCTATGTTAATTTTAGATAGAGCGGAGGAATACACAACGGGTTTACAAAAGTGATCTTAAGGTGTATCAGTACCCGCCATCTAGAATTTTTGAAATTTTCTACGTAAATTGCGTCACAGATTTTGCATTCTATTTTGGGCTTCGACAAAACGTAGGGCATTACATTGCAAATATTCTAAAACATGTATTGCAAGACTATTGTTCTGAGGTCCATTTCTGTAACCGAAAGTAAGAAGAAATAATTTATTTCTTGCCTTTAATCACTAGTGAAAAATAAAAAATAATATAGAAATGTAATATGTCGATTAAGCTTAAGGAGCTATTATTTATGTCATGTTGTGTAAAAAATCTCATTAAATGTTCTTAAATGGAACTTACGACAAAAAAATAGTGAAAATCCAAGATGGCGGGGACTGATCCACCTTAAGCAGTGCTTTTAAAAGTGCTCATTTGACCGTGAACAGCCTATGTAGAGTTACGTAGAACGTGCCTGGGCTTTAAAGACTATACTCGTGCGCGTTGTAGGTTCACGTGCGACGCGTGACGTAAAAGACTTGTGCCGGCGGACGCCATACTACTCGCGGCGTCCTTCAAGTGACAGGCGGTAAGACGTCGCGCCCAAGCGTCGCGACATCTGGCAGGCGACGATGGCCGGGAAAGCTGGAGGGGAAAGCTAGGCCCTTGCTAGTGGCCGCTGATAAATTGTAAGCGGCGACTGTCGGCGATTTCACGCTCGCAAGCCGCGACTGTCATGACTCCCCGCTGAGCGACGCCGACCCAGCCTCACGGGGGGGTAATCGAGAGTGGGCGATTCTGGACCCTCTCCCGAGACACATCCTATCTATAGGCTGTTCACGGACACTTTATGAAATCAACCTTTGAGAAATGTCACTGTACTTAACCTGCGTGTGTTTGATACCAGGCACACCTACCGTCATGCGTCAAGTTAAGTTGGTAATGGCACAGGACAAGAAGCTCCATGTCCTAACGTTCAATTACATGTGTTAGTCCAACCTGCTCTGAAAACTCAAACTATTGATTTTAATTTCTCTTTTTTTTAATGAAAATAAATGTATGCATTAACAAATCTGTATAGTGTTTAGATTTTTAATTATTTAACAGTATAATTTACTTGGTGCATGATTAACGTGATAATGCCCATGGAAATGTTGACAGTACATAGGGCGGGAGGATACACATAGTACATACATGTATATCTTAAGCAGGGCTTTTATCAGTGCTTCGTTTACCGTGAAAAGCCTCTATATACTGTTAACGGTAAAGTGACCACTTTTGACATCAGCCTTTGAAAAAAATTACTGCCGGTTAATGGCTGTTCATGATAAAGTGAGCACTTTTGAAATGAACCTTAGAAAAAAGTCACTAATCCTACCTGTATATATTTTAATGGGCGCACCAAGTGACATTCGTCCTTAAAGTTGGTAAAGATGCATGGAAAGTAGTTCCACATCTTAAAGTCGAATAAAATGTGTTACGTATCCGTGCGTGATAAGTTAATTATTCCTTTATTCATGCGTCGGTGAATTGGAACTGTGAAATTAACATAAAAGTAAATATTTTACAAGTCGGCTAATTCTTACACCAAGGTGTATTTAAAAAAAACATAAAGCAAGGGAAACCATTTCACTTTTCAAAAAATATTTATATAATACTTTTAATTCAATGCTAAGACGTGGCCCTAATTTCCCAACCCCCTTTCCTGGGCGCATGCTTCTAAGTGTGCCAGTTAAAATATATGCAGGTAGGGTAAGTAACATTTTTGAAGGGTTGGTTTCTTTCTAAGTTCCTCACATTTTCGTGGACAACTTTTATATTATGTGCTACATGGTGTCTTTATAAGATTTCAGCGATTTAAAAAAAAAAAAACTAATTTCATGAAACTTTATATGATTAGCAGCAGACCCAGCCCGTGAAAACTAGACATGGCAGTTAGTACAAAGACATGAAAAATGCAGGTATAGCAAAAGTTAGCATTACAAGGCAAACATAAACGAAGTAAAAATGACTTAGAATCCTAAGATAACACTCATTTCCAAGATAAAATAAAATAAACTTTTGTACATAAAGTCTCTGGTGGACGTTTGTAATTGCCGATAAGTATTCACGGATAACACTAATTCGTTCGTCACGGCATTATTTTGTTTCCACGCCTTAGTGACTCATATTTTAAACTACGTTCAGTGGCTTCGTTCTCCTTTGGAACCATATAAATATTAATGTATATTTACTGGATGCTCGCCCTCTCATATGGTGCGCTCTCGTACGAAAAGTATTATTAGATAAAAAAAAATTAAATATTCAATCAAGGATAGTACTCCGATGATACACTTCTGGGCATACAAATCGCTAAACCAATTAGGAGTCATTAATTTTCAATAAAATGATAAGCACGTGCAGTAGCAATTCCATAATGCATACGGTTATAGTGACGTCACAGAAACTTCACTGCAAAACGTGATATAAAGGCCACTTGTGGCGAATAACCAGTGCTCATTGGGTCGTACAACATGGGTGCATGTTTAGAGGCACATCAGTAAGTCATGGCGTCATGCTCGTGAAGAACTGAACTTGAACGTGGTCGTGTGGCCGGACTGTCGTCTCGTGGTATAGCCATTCTTCTTGGCCGAACAGTCACCATCGTGACACGATTGTGCAGGCGTGGATACCTACGGGTCCTACGTCACGTGGACTGGGTGCCGATTGTGCCAGACGAACCACAGACAGAGGAAATCGTATCCGCCGACGTATAATGGCGGAACGAGACACCGCATTGAGGGAGATCCTGCATTATGCTGTGAGGTTCGCACTGCTTTTGCTGGTCTCAACAGAAAACCACGTGGTCTCATTTTCTACCACGATTTCGCAGTATATCCGATGGTATCGTGCATGAAAGGTAATTCCCGTTCCCATACAGCTGGCATACCCCAACAAGCTCTATAAGATGTGGATCCCATTCCTTGGCCTTCCATGTCTTTAGGGTTGATCCCTGTTGAACATGTATTGGTAAGGCCACTGAATTTTCGCAAAGAAATTCGAGCACACAGTAGACTTCAATACTATATATACACCTCGGCATTTGCCATACCTCCATTGGCTGCTGGTGTCATTTCCGCATTTGACGGAGCCACTGAGGATTCCGTAACTCCGACGTTGTACCTTCGTGATTCGTGTGCGAACAGTTAACACGAACCAGAACATGCTCCAGTCAATTGAAAAAGCTGGACGACCCCACAGTGTTTTGGGCTATATCTTGTCTCTAAATCTTTACAATCGAAATATCACTTCTCCTATGTATTGGCTATTATGGGGCGACGTCTGTACCACATTCGATCATCTGCCCAAACACTGTCTGATCTGAATGTCCAGTTGCAGGAAGCCAGGTAGTATGTGCCTCAGGAAACCATGCATCGTCATATAGAGGCTATACCCCATATTGAACGCTTGTTTTGCAAATGCTGAACAACGTGCCCTTTATGCATTAAAAAACTAATCACTATCTCATTCGCGCTATCATCTATCAAACTGTGGTGGTTTAATAAATTTTCACGCAAACGAAAAGTTGTGGCGATGTCCATGTCCTGCCCCGTATCTCCGAGGAACATGAGGTCAAATCCACTATTTTGTACTAACTTTCTTCGCAACTAGTAGAGAAGATTTCCCTATTAACTTCAACGTGTATCCTTGAGTAAACCAAAATCACGTATGTCACCATTGACAATCAACATCACCTGATCATAAATCGTAAGTAATCTTCTCATTGAGTCCCATCGGACAAACAGAAGCACTGCACCGCCGTTTCTTGACCAAAGACTCACCAACTTTGGAATACACGAACAGTCAATGTCGACTACTTTTGTCAGCGTGTTATTTGATAGGACCATGTTTTTCACAGTACACTCTTAGATCTGTGCATTATTGCTGATTGTACTTAGTCTAGGCTAACATAATCCCATGGATTCACATCTAAAATGAAACCTGAATGTTTAAACTATTTCACACTGCTCAGCAGCGTAAGCAAATTGCATCAAGCAGACGATATATGCAGGATAATTTTGGTGCAACCATGTAATGTTGAATGTGCATGTCATCTGTTTGAAAAAAAATCTACTATTATTTCAATGAATTATAACATCTTCTAAAGAAAAATCTTCTAAATTAACTCCTATGTAATCTATATTTCTTTGTTACATACATTCAGGACATGCTTAGCAGAGAAACATTTTAGCCTATTTTTTTGTGGCCTAGGTTACAGTGTTTGCTTGAAATTCCAAAACCTGGCTTTGATGCATGCACAGATTTCCTAACCAGCACATTGTAGCATAATTTACACTTTTAGGCTAACTCATTGTCAAGAAAGAATCACATATGATAACCATAATCATGCTCAGATCATGATCGCCTTGCTAAAAATCAGTCAAAATCCAGTTCAAATATAACCTGATCAAAAGCTACGACTAATATAGCATGTCATTTTTACCCTACTTTCCCACTGTAAAAAAATGTAATTTTTACCGAGAAATTGTTTGTAATTTTACAAATGCTTATAACAATAAAAATATTTCTCTTGGAAAACTACTCGTTTGTAAAACTACAAGGCACATGTTTATAATAGACACTAAGAAATTTTTGCAGTATAGGGGCCTACTGACCCCTATCTACGAGCTTCGGTAAAATGGTGGTCACCCAACAACGAAAAACTGTATATAGCTTTGTGCAAACACTATGGGTGATCCAAAGTGTAGTTTCGTGCAAAAATAAATGTATTGCAAGTTTGAATACCGTAAAACACTTCAAACAACTCAAATAATCATAATAAAACGACATTTCAATCAAATGTGATGCAGAAATCTTAAAATGAAATAAATGTATTCATCTTAATTAAATAACTTCTTTAATATTTTGTAGGTACATGCTGCTATATTTACTTTAGAACTTAGTTGTAAGCTTGTCAGTGAAGTTAATCTTATGGTTAAGGTTGAGGGCTAATAATGGGCCTACAAAAGGTGTGGGTTCTATTCCCCGTGTTGACGAGGCGATCAAGTGTAAATTTCTTCTTCGGTAAATTATATTTTGAAATATTTTTTTTTAGTTATTCACTGTTATTAATTCATCACATTGGTTTCTCAAAACAAGAAAAGAGAATTTTATGTACACTTCTCAATGATATAAGATGTAATAAACACGATAATTTGTTATATTACAAATATATGTTTTGCAGATTTTACAACATAAGTGTTTGTAGTTTTACAAATGATTTTCTTGGCAACTGGGTTTCCAAGGGTTTTTCTCGATAAAGTATAACAAATTTTTATAGAGTTAGGTAATCTATAGTCATGCGATCACACGCCTCTTTGATTGGCTGCGTGTGAGTTTGTATGTAACCCTAACATCTTCTTCATACATCCGCTGATTTTCACCATTCTTGTTACACTCATAATATTCAAAGGGAAATGTGACTTTTATACTTTTCGACCATGCCAAATGTTAATTTTGAAAATGTCAGCATTTTATATGTTTGGGTTCTATGTTATATCTCAGGTTCTAATTAGACAATTTGAATAAAGGTGGTATGTAGACAGTCTACACTGTAGCAAAACATTCAGAGACTAATGTTCTCATTGATACTGTGTGTTAGATTACGGTGCTAGCTTAAAATAGAAAGCTATTATGTCATAAATCGGGAGATATTCAATCCGATTCCCGATATGTTTCACTAAAATTGATGCGACTATAACCCACCGTAAACATATATTATTCCCATATATCAAGCACTATTTTTTAAAGGGGTGGCGATATTAATATTTTAGTCTAGAATGCCAGTCTATCGAAACATTTCACAGGTTTCAATCAAACTTGGTATATTAAGTGTACCTATTATAAGGATTTAATACCGTGGTTCATTCCTTACTTTATCCACCATTTGGCAAGATAGCAAGACCTGCAAAATAAAGGAGATACTCACAAGAAATGAAATATCCAACCTATTGCCGCCTAATTTGGCGTAGTTGTATCTGATGCTATGGCAACGCATCCTGAACATATATGGATGTATTATATCAAGCACTCGTTTTTTTTTCTTCAAAATGGTAGTGTATAAATACTTTTTGCTAGAATGCTGTAGCTATCAAACAATTTGAAAAGTTTCAACCAATCTTGGTAGGCCGAGAACACCTATTACGACCATTTAAAGCGTCCCGCCTCCCTTCCCCCTCCTCCTAATTTTTGAATAATAAAGCTATTTTGTCATATTTAAGGTACAAATAAAAATATTCCCTTAAAATCTGGCAAACAAGCAGAGCCGGCTACAATACGTATGGGTTTAATATATAGGCTAAAACAGTTATTTTCAAAATAGATGGTACTCAGATATTTTAAGATAGGATGCGATATTAACCAAAACTAATTTCTAACAAACTTGGTTGACTCATAGCATATATTGTGACAATTTAAATAGCTCCTTCACAGCCTATTTTGTCTGTCACTTGGTGAGATAATGGCAACTGAATTAATAAAAATTCGAGGGCGTATATCCGAGACTTCTTATGCAATTTTCGCCAAATTTGGCACTGGAATAGTAATCTGACATGACCCTATTAAACATTTGTTTTTTTTTTTTTATATATATAGCTCAGGCACATTTTCAAAATCACAGTTGTATAAAAATTTCAGGCAAAATCGGAGTGCTAGCAGCACCTCGGTGGCCACTGAAATTAATTAAGAGTGGGATGGACCTGCGCGTTTTTTTGTCAAATAGTTGTTTACGGGAATACGTGTATCTTGGTAAATAAATTCTGCAAACACGACTTTTGGTCAGAAAAGATTAACAAAAAACAACTATATATGCTACTATTTATTTAGTTTGGTCACATTAAGTGTATTGTTGGAGAAAAAAAATTTGTGAAGGTGGTCAAATTATGCGTTTTTAAAGCTTAAGCGGAAAGAGAGAAATACAAATATACGGCGTAGTTTAATCTGTGGGCTTTCGTCTCGTGTAATAAAACCCCATTGTGACATCTCCAATTAGTAAAGTACTGCGTCACGACGAAAACACTGCACGTCTTTGTTCGTAGGAGCGATGAGGCGCTAGAAGTGCGTGTTAGTGTCGCCCGTATCGCTCACTCGCTTCTTCACCTTGGACGCGCGGGTCCATCACTCTCTTAATTGTAGAATTAGTTTGCCATTTTGTAAGATAGTAAAATACCACACACTTAAACGCCATGTTTCAGGAACTGCCGAAATAAATCCTAAAACTAACATGTCAAACAGACTGCCTAAAAAATTGCAGGAATAAGGTAATATAAAATGTGTAAGTTACCATTCTTTTAAAATTATTTCCTCTTAATTTTTTTTCCACTGCGGAATGATCAAACCGATTGTAACTGAACATTACATTGGACGCACGTTTAATAATTTCGCATAAAAACGCCAACTAAATGCTGTTCACGATAAAGTGAGCATTTTTGAAATCAACCTTATAAATAAGTCATTGCTCTTTCCTGCATATATTTTAACTGGCGCACTGAGCGGCATGCGCCCAGTAAAGTTGGTAACGATGGAAGGGAAGAAGTTCCGTATATGAACGTCGAATAAAAAGTGTTAGGACACTATTTCTGATAACTTAAATAATTTATTTCGCTTTCTGTTTTTTTTTAATGGCTCGAAAAGTAAAAATTGGCAGATTTGCAAAAGATTCACTTTCCTATTAACCTCACGGTTTCACTTGACCGACGCACGAAGAAAGATACGAGGCCCGCGAAAATGTTCATTTTGCATACGGCGGAAGAATACACAACGCACATGCCAGTAGAAGTTAAGCAGGGCATTTAAAAGTGCTCATCTTACCGTGAACAGCCTATACTAACACTTTGTATCGCAGTTCGAGCCCCAGTTAGGCGGGAGCCTCGAATTGCAGTGCAGGCCCTACATTTCTCAAACGTGGCGCCCACAGCGGCGAGTGCGTCACGGAATGTCTGCGGGTAGCAAGGCTTGAAGACCCCTGGCTGGCTATCGTCTGTCAGTATCCACAGCGTTGCCGTTTGTTTGCAATAAAGGTTTCACTCGGCAGATGTCTCGCTACTTGAAAAGTCACGGCGAAAGTGTACGGCCGAGGAGCGGAAAACTATAAAAGTGAGCCTGAAGCCGAATGCTTCAGCATCCGTCTTACATCTCGTCTCCTTGAACGCAGCCACTGCCGCCAACATGATATTACATGTAAGCAAACGTTTAGTGTTATTAGCCATATTACAATTAAGCTGATATTAAGCGGTAATCACTCGAAATATTTTATCATTAAATTTATTTTGGTAACTGAGACAGAATATTCTAAATCACGCTTTGACGTGGATAAATCTTTAAATTTGCAACCATAGTTGGAGGCAATCCAGATAATCCAATGATAACAAAATCGGTACTTGAAATGATTTCTTTTCCTTTCTTATCTTTCTTCATCTACGAAGGTGCAATAATTAACATATCTGTTATATACTTACTTTTCCAATATTTTCACAGTTTCACTTGACCGACGCATGAATAATGTGAACAGGCTCAGAGCAATGTTTATGTTACATATGGCGGAAAGATACGCAAGTGCCTACAAGTAGATATTTGGCAGGGTTTTCAAAAGTTCTCAGTTTACCGTGAACAGCCTATAGGCCTACACAATATCACCATGAAAACGTTATAAAAAAACCGACGCCTTGTCTATTTTTGTGTAGAAATAGCGCGCTAATTTTGGTGTTTCTTTATTTATTGTTAGGGTGTGGTTTATACCTCATTTAACTATTTAAATTTATTTTTACGGAAATGTTATTATTGTGGAATAAGATCTATAACATTTAACACCAAACGATATCCTGCTTGGTTGAAATCCCTAGACGTTAACTTCAAACGGCGAGGTTCCTGGACCCCGGGTGCACCATAGATGTGTGAGTAGATAAGTATGAAAACATCTTTCAGCGGTTTTAAACTCCCTCTACCGAAGAAAGCAACTCCAGTTATCAGTTCACGCTGGAAATAAATATAATGCATGTGTATTTATCACAGTCATTCAGTGGCAGAGATAGGAGGTTTTTACGTCGCAGTGAGTGGCAACATTGCTTCTGCTCTGACCTGGATAATCATCAGGGTGGGAGTAAAATCTCTAGGGACGGTGCATCCCTATTGTACCAAGGTGCTCTGTGTACGAGGTTCTCATGGTGTTGGCAGGATGGACGGAAATGCACTGAGTATGAAAAGTTTTTTGTTGAATCAAACAGTGGCATGTAGTGAGCTTTTTTACAGGGTAAGTATTATAATAGTCCCACACATTTGAGTGTTTTAGATAACATATGCTAGCGCCGGGCTGTGGTTCTATTTTCAATTTCTACTAACAACCGCAACTTCCAACTTTGCTTCCCCTCAAATATATTTACCGTTTTATAATACCTAACATTGGTTATAAAAACAGAAACGAAATGAATGTAATAATAATTAAACCGAATATTATTTAGAGATGACAGACTTCTGTTTTCCCGAACACATTCATCCACTTTCCAAGTGAAATGATGAGTGGAGTACGCAGACAGAACGACTGTTCGATTCATCGCTAGAAGCTCCCGTTTGTGGAAATAAATACTAGATAGCAGCACTGCGCGTGTACAGTACGGGAGTTACGAAAACTCTGTTTCTCGATTCGGAAACGGGAAACTCATATTTAAATATTTTTAAAATCTAAAGTTAATATACAGGTAAGACATTTCCAATATGTGTAGGGTAAGCATCGCTTACCTTGCGTCTATGGAATTAACGCCACTGAGTCCGGCGCAATAAAAATTGGTAGACCACTCACAGTTACTTCATACTTTTCTGAAGCCTTGCTTAAGTTCTACTTTGAAAATATTCCTCCGCCTTGTGGAAACAAACTTAACCGAGTCTAGAAAACTACACAAGAGAGGCAACGCCTCGCAGTCTTGTGCACTCGGTGTAGTAATATTTTGAATTAGAACTATTTTTTACTATACATTACCAACACACATATTTTGACACTTTTTATTCTTAATAATGTTAAATTAAATAAGCTTTATATAGTAAAGATAGATAAAATTTCATTTAACCATTACGAAGGTAGTATTTTATGTTAACGCTTATGTGAAACGCTTGTGATACATAGCATAGTAAGGAAACACCCAAGCGCTTCATACATTGGGAAATTTTTCGAAGGGTTGTTTAAAAAAAAATATGAGGAAAACGCTGATAGACTACATTTTTGTATTGCGGCAATGAAACGTTTTGTTGTTATATGTAAATAAATTTGTGGCTCTTAATAGGTTGTCGCAAATAAAGTTTACTTGGTGTAACTAAAGAATTATTTGCTTCTACGTAAATTAAACAGTTTAAGGTGGGCCAGTCCCCGCTATCTTGGATTTTCTCTAATTTTGCTATAGGTTCCATTCAAGAAAATTTAATGAAATTATTCCCCCGACATGACATAAATAATAGCTGCTTAAGCTTACGCAAACTATTACATCTCTGTAGAGTTTATTATTTTTGACTAGTGATTGCAGGCAATAATAAACAATTTTTTCTTGCTGTCGGTTACAGGAACGGTCCTGGCAACAGTAGTCCAGCAATACATGTTTTATAACATGTGCACTGCAGTGTTCTGCGCTTTGTCGACGCACAAAATAAAATACAATATCTGTGATGCAATTTGCAGTAAAAATTCGGAAAATCCAAGATGGCCGGGACTGACTCCTCTTAAGTTAAAATAAAAATAATCGGAAGCCCAAGCAAGATTCAAGCATAAATTGTTTGCGTCCGAGCGATATGCCGTCAGTAACCTCAGCTAATGTGACTATTTGTGAAAAACGAATGTTGTTATATACATAGATGTCGGATACTGAGCAACGTGAGCAAGGATATAGTACAAGTTTTACAGCTGTACTTTTTAGCTTCCTGTTGATATTGTTTATTTATTAGGACGTTTATACTAGCAATAGCAACCTGACCCGACCTCGCTCGGGTGCGATTTACAAATATGACGCTGTTTAGGTTTACATCAAGTATAGACACTAAATGCTTAACGTAACTAACATAGGATTAGACCTGTGTTGTTCACAATGCCTTCGTAAGTGAACCCTTATTTTCAATAAAATTTCAAAATACAAAAATGGTTACTGTGTGTCATTCTGAAAAGATAAACATTTGCTGTCGCGGACATTTTTGTAGACCTTTTTGAAATCTACAATTTTCTATCACAATAATTTGGCGAAAATCTTTTGGTTTAGCCAGCGTAAGCCATACAAGAGCCCGAAAAGCGGCTTTTTGTGAATATTATAAAAAGGTTGACATTTCTCTCTTACATTAAATATTAATGTATTATATACCTGAACCTTTCCCAAGGAATTCTCTAAATGAGGGTGCAAACCGCATCAAAATCCATTAAGTAATTTAGAAGCCTTAGTCGAATACACAGACACACACGGCCAGGCGACTTTGTTTTATACTGTGTATAGATTAAACATCAGTAAATGCACTAACACGCGTTGTTGCTATCCTAATTGTCTCATACGATACAAACTCTCGAGCTGCATTTTAGAGTGATTGCAATCAAATGATTGGCCAAACGAATGTATACAGGAGATTCGACTAAATATTTTGCTGGCATTCTAATTTATTTTGGCAGAACAATCGTCTGGGTTTTGTTAATTCAAGCGTGTATTTTGTTAGACGTACGAAATCAGTTATGTTGCTCTTCAAGTTTTATTTGATCAACAAAATATTTTGTTGGGGCAAAGCAGTGTAGTTTTGACCGTATGAAAGTAAATATTCTGCTGGCTTTTCTCTCAGTGTGTACGAGTGTGTCACACTTACGGGTTCGGGCGTGAACAACTGTCGTGTTAGCTTAAATGTACCCGCCGTGATCTTTATTAAAAACAAACACCTTCAAAATCACATAATTGTTTTTCTTTTGGTAAATATATTACATTTTACACTTTTTTTTTTTTTTGTTTTCTTGATAACTAATTTAAATTTTGGTTCCAACAGTGAGGTATATTTCAAATGACCAAGAAGTGTCACGCATATTATATTAGTGTATTATATGAAGCGTTATAACACAATGAATGAAAAAGAATTGTAAATAAAATGTTCTATTCCGCATTCTTAGACAGGTTTTAGCAGTCTTAACACACGAAATTTAAACATGGGATTACATATTACCATCTGCCGTAGTATATAACATCATTAAATGCGTGTTCTGGAGCAACTGCATATTGAAAGATTTGTTATTTTTTTCAATAGACTGCATATAGGGCCTAAATAATTTCAAGTACACTAGTAGTGTAGATACTAGAACAGCACAAATAACATTGAATATAGTTACTATGTAAACTAAATGTTGATCATTATGGTGATGTCTGTAAATTAAAATAAGATTTATTAAATCATTTTACAGGTCTGCTGTCTCCTTTTCCTTTTCTCTTCGGTCTTGGGCGAAGAGAAGAAGGAGAAGGAAGCCAAGCAAGAGAAGAGGGGCATAATAGACATCGGCTATAGTGGAGCTGCTCTTGGCTCGGGAGGTGGGTACATTGTCGGTGGAGGGAGCGGCTACAGCGGTGGAGCAGGTGCCCTTAGCATTGGAGGAGGCGGCTACAGCGGTGGAGCAGGTGCCCTTAGCATTGGAGGAGGCGGCTACAGCGGTGGAGCAGGTGCCCTTAGCATTGGAGGAGGCGGCTACAACAGTGGAGGAGGTACCTTTAGGAGTGGAGGAGGAGCTCTCAGCCATGGAGGAAGTGCCTACGGCATTGGAGGAGGGGGCCTCGGCAGTGGAGGAGACGCCGTTAGCGTTGGAGGAGGCGGCTACAGCATTGGAGGAGGTGCCGTTAGCATTGGAGGGGGTGGTTTACAGCGGTGGAGGAAGTGCCCTCAGCAGTGGAGGAGGCGGTTACAGCGGCGGAGGAGGGGACGAAACCCACCCCACGCGGCTCGGCGGAAGCTCCATCAAGGGCATCCGCATCACCCAGGAGGAGCACGTGATAGTGGAGAAGCCGTACCCGGTGCACGTGGAGAAGATTGTACCGTACCCGGTGACTGTGAAGGTGCCCATCCACGTGGAGAAGCACTACCCGGTGCACGTGGACCAGCCGTTCGCCGTGCCGGTGGACAAGGAGGTGCCGTTCCCAGTGGAGCGGCAGGTGCCGTACCCCATCAGGGAGCCGGTGAAGGTGGAGGTGCCAACGCCGTACAAGGTGTCCGTGCAGCATCCCGTCGCCGTCAAGGCCGTAAAGACTGAGCCGGTGGCAGCGCCCTACCCGGTCTACTTGCACAAGGAGGTGCCTATCTTCCTGAAGGCTCACGAGCACGGGCAAGGTGCCATCTCGGAGAGTCACTCGTCGGGCGACCACGCGACTTATGCCTTCAAAATACACCACTGACCAGCTGTCAATAAATATTACGAAATAAGAAGATTATTTACCTAATAATCTCTAATCATTCCATGCCAAAATTGTTCCCATCTTTTGTGTCATTTCAGTGTAAAAAGTCCGTGTGTTTTGCAGAAATTGAAGAATATGCTCTTTACTTGTTCCAAAAATTCTATAAATGATTATAGCACGGAAAGTACTACAATGTCTTTATTTTATTATGCTTTATATGTTGTACACAGTCCACATGTTTTCTTAAAAAATATTTCAGTTATTGCATAACTATTTACAAAATGATAGGTCTATATCGAAGAAACAGCCTCATTTACATTATGTCTGTGTTTATACAGAAACTATTTAAAGTAAATTCAATTTTTTTTTCTATATTTAACAAACAATTTCCCTTGTATAGATCACGAGTTCTATAAAACTAAAGAGGACTTCTTGGAGATGTTCATATTTATACAAAATGCATGCTATAAATATTTAAAAAATGGGTCTGAAAATTTACGTATAAAATAAAGATGAACCTCTCCTTAGTCCTAGTAGTTTTGTGTTCGAGGAGAACAGTGGCGATGTTACACCGTCTTCATCACTTTACCACTTGAATAATTGTTCCTGTGGAAATTAGGACAATCATGTGACTTCACATTGCATATCTGGCTGTAAATAACACAAAATTTTCACAAACTACATCTGACAGATAGAAACATTTGAAGAGTTTGGGATACTGAAAAAACTTCCCGGGTTTTATAATTCTGAATAATAACTTTTTACTGTAGGTATTACATTTGGCTAGTAAATGTTTAGTTTCGAAGAATTTCTTCTACAAAAAAAAAAGCATTGAAATTTTATTAACTTATACCACTGAAGCTCACACGTAATGAAAATAAGGTGTTTTTGATGTAAAATCACATCAATAACAATAATAACAACAAAATTATAAAAAAACTGACATGAAGATAGGAAATTCACTGAAATTATAAATGAGAAATAAACAATATTTCTGCATCATTTTTCTAACAGTTTTGAATAATTCAGCTCAGGATAAAAAATTACCTTCTCGTAGTTTATTGGCGTTTCTGCTGAAGATGTATATCGCTAAATTAATTGCAAGGAGTGTACACTACTAAAACTATTTAATTTTTGAATTTTTGTGGCCAGGAAGCTAGTGTAAAATATGCTCAGACGTGGGAAGATTAAGGATGTCATCAATTTAAGAAACAACATCGACAACAGGTCTACGTCATTGCCGCCCATTTTTCCTTGAGAATGCTTCATTAGGGTAATATTTAATTTACCATGTACGTAAACATTTGTCTTTCATCACATATCTGCTGAGCATCTAAAGAGCTACCGAACTCCCTACTACTGTTCTGTCAAGGGTGGTAAAAATGAGAAAAATTTTGCGCTAATGGAGTGTGGTTTAAGAAAAGAACGAACTCAGAAGTAAAACGCGTTTATAGTCAATCGTATAATTTATACCAGTATAAACATTCCATTGCCCGTGGTCTGCTAAAGGGCGTTAAGAGATTCGTAACAGGTGCTAAAAAATGTATTGCAGACTCTTGGATCTTGTGAAATGGCGTGAATAATATTTGCGCAGGAAAATTCCCTTGTATCCAATAAGTAGTATATGTTTCAGTTTCTTACTTTCAGAAAAAAATTAATTTTCGTGTTTAAATAATTTTCATTAACAATCGAAATTCTATTTTTTCAGACCCGAAATTAGTTTAATTTTAAACTCAAATTCGATATTTTTTTAATTTGGTTTATTAGGGGCCTTTTTTCATAAGTAATACAATATATTTCTCGTTTTATCCTGACTTCGTTTAAAGGCGCTGCACAATATATCTTACAAGAGAATAATGAAGGGGGTATAAAACGCGGGAGTAATATTATGCAAGCCAGATAAGTAGTGAGGAGAGAGAAACCGATAGTTACTCTACTGCTGCTATCATTGATCGTGACAGCCACTGAAGGGCGCCATACAAAGTGGCCGCCTAGCATAGAATGAGGTTTTCTGTGTTCACGATTCCTCGTAAGTGGATAGCACAAACGTATAGTTTTGGAACGAATTATTCCATGCTTTACATCCAACAGGAATATATTATGTAATAATTGTTAATCAACGTTGAGCCGTTCTTGAATTATTTTATATTTCAAGATCTTTTGTAATGCACGTAGAATACCTGTAAGAAAGTCCGAATAGCAAATAAATATGTCGAAGTTCTCTTCAAAGACTAAAATAGCATCTGAATACTCTAGTATTCCTGGCCGGGTACTAGTGAGAAAATGTGTTCACACGACACACAAAACACTAAACACCGCCTGCGAAGAACACGATATCGCTTACGCAAACACCAATAATTTAGTCGACAGCATCTGGCAGGCGTCGTCGAAGCGGAGAAAGCAAGGGGCATCTCGAAACCATCGAAGACCATGCAACGTATCTACGAGCCAGCTTACGCTACACCCGAGCCGCTACTAAAATTGTAATTTCACTTTGTTTTCCCGTTTTGCAATGTATCGCCATGCGCATTGGGTGCGGGGCGTGGCGACACTGAGTTGCATCTGCGGGGGAAATCACGTGACCTTTCCCAACAAATCTCGAGAATTACACACAATTGCTCGAACTGTGGCAATCTTGGGTTTCAATCTCTCAGCATTCGTACTCCAATATAAGTTTTATCTTTGGCGGGAATAAACAAAAACTAAAAAAAAAAAATATATATGGTTCGTTTCTATGCTGTGAGTAAAAGAGAAAAAAAATCAGAGGCATTTTATGAAGCGATGAGATACAGGAAAATACGTAACATTGCCTACGCCGTTTATGATCTATTTAAAAGTGTGCTGCATATATGAAAACGTCTTCATTATTTATGCTTTTCCTAATTAGTACCCGTATGAGGTACGTTATCAGGAAAATGGTCAAATACGGAACGTTGTATAAATACAAAACGCTACAAAGCTGTTATGAATTTCTCACTATTACAAAATACTTACATGTACACGAACTGCAGTGCACTGACTCATAATATCCGACGGGAAATCAGGGAATTGCAGATTTATAAATTTAACCCTTTAATGTAAAGTGGGTTACTGTATAACATCTTAGATAAATGTAATTGATTTACAGAAATATGAACATACATTTTCTAACAGACAAAAACGACATGCGCAATAGCGTAACACAGTGCACTTTGTTATAAATGGCTTTTAAAAAAAAATCGAACATACTTTACATGCATTGTCCTTAAAATATGGTAGACCAAACATAAGAAATTTCTCTGAGTTACAATAGATTAAAATATTTTCAACATTTGCAGAAGGGAAAACTGAAACACTATGTGTAGAAATCTTTCGCGGATTAAGTCGCTAAGGTGTTAGCTTCGGCCAACGAGGCTGTGAGATCGATTCTCGGGTTAGTCATAGATGTGTTTGCCGTTTTGAGATGTAACTTTTGGGTAATTTGGCACACTTTCTGTGTAACAGTTACGTTTCGAACATAAAAAGGGCAGTTTAAACCCCAGCTAAAAATAATTAAATTTTACAAATGTCTTCGAAACGAAATAAAACTATCCTTATAAATCCCGTGACTTAAATAAGTTGCAGTTTTATCCTTCTGTCAGCAGCAGTAAATTTTTTTCTGAATCTTATCACATTGAGCAGTCAGGTAAGACTTAAAAGGTACTATACATATTTTGAAGGCTTAAAGTATATGTAACTGAAGACGATCTCTTATTCAGGTTGTGAGATCTTATTTTGTTGCAAATTATCAATACCAATATTAATTAAAATTTCATTACTAATTCCCAGAGAAATTAATAATAACGACGAATAATTCGGTAACCAGTTCTTAAGAAATCCATAAATAAAAAATATTGCGGTAAATAGGACTGTTTGGACAGTACATAAATATTTCAGAGCTACGTTGCTAAAGAAAGTTTATATTAGGTAAACTTCATTAAAAAGAATCTCTTCGAAGAAATATAATAAAATCTATGCAATGTCATATTGTTCTCTGTTGCATTATCTAGCCAAAAAATGTCCAAATAAATAAAACTGAACAAACTACGGCAATGCACGCAGTTACATAAAACGACAAAAGATGTTCTGAAAATGTTGCGACCATTGAATTACACTATCAATCGACCTCGCTTCTATTATAACAGGCCTAAGAATTTTAATTTACATCTTAAACTTATTCATGAAGTAGCATGCACTATTATAAACGAGTAACAGAATATATGAATAATTACGACAACCAGCCATTAAAAAAAATTACGAGCATATTTCAAGACAAACCTAATATTGCACTGCAATATTACAAATGTTATAATTCTTTTTTTTTTCGCTTGGAAGTTTCTTTGGTGGACTGTATAAAAAGTATCAAGCAACAGAAAGAATTTTCCCACCAGATTTGATGCAGTTATTATTTTTTCCTGTGATGTGATATAAAAATTCAACTATACATTTTTTTGGTGGTAGTTTATAAAGTTGACAAAGATTGAAGCAATTACTCAAGAAGTTTTGCCCAAACCGTACGTGCCCCACTAAACTAAGCTCGAGTTAAATAGTTTTAATGGCACCAGAATTATGACATATAATAATATAAGAATAACCGCGGAGTTTTGGGTAAGAGGGGACCAAGTTAAAATATGTTATGGCCGCTGGCCTTCTGTAGTACGGTTTGCATGCAATATGGTGATGGGAAGTTGTTGAGAGATTACTTAGATATAACATTTTGGTTGTTCAGAGTGTTCTGAATACGCTCCAGACGATTGCTGGAATGATTCCTTAAACATATGTTCCTGGCATATTCCTTCTTCATTAATTTAATTTCAAGAGTCCTTCTACCAATGCCTAGTCGCTGTTCGGAGGCACTCAAGATGCAAAATAAATCGAAAATGATGTAATTAACTTTACTTAAAATGTCAGGCGACCTTTCAACATGGCGTTCTAAAACGTCATCAGTAAGTTTAATTAATGTGAAATTATAGTAACTCTAATCATTCAAATTTATATTAAGACCAGTAAAATTATTTCAGAGATAAAATACTGAATTTAATTCTAGCGCGGCAGCTATTTTGAAAATAAAGTACTAACTTCTAAAATTATAAAGGTTCCGTTTGGCAGTTTTTACAATATAATATTTAAAAATTTTAATATCATGCGACACTGCCTTAAAAATGTCTAGAAAAAGCTACAAGTAAGAGAAGTTAATCCATATGTAGTGCATATTTTAATACTACCAGCGTAATAGGTTATGTTTAAACATGTGTTATTAGTTGCAGAAAAGGTATACTAATATAAAAAATCATTGCAATAACGTGTCTCATATTGTAATTTTTTGTATTTTTTTATGGTACTCAAAAATATCCCTACCTCTATGACAAATTTGTTGGAAAGCCGCTAAGAATTTTACCGAGATATGACAAGATATTAGTTGAGGTAGCAGTAGGTTAAAAAAAAATTACACATTTACATGCTATCAGTCTACGAATTTTTATTCGAATTGTTTGAAATAGTTTGGTGGAAATGATAGCCTATCTTAGAGTATTTATGTGACCATCAATTTGACAATTGATACCTTATGTATAAAAATTACACACATTTATGATGACATTACACAACACAATTACACTGGCAAATTTAGCATCAATCGAATGGGTGGTTCCTGAAATATAACACAAGAGATTTACTTTTTTCAAAATATGATATTTTCCAAAAAATATTATTAATAACGATGCATGTTTCTTAATTTAGTGTTAATGTTTTAAGCTGTCAGTATACCAACTTTGGTTTACATAGCTTCAATTATTGCTGATATATGGCAAAGCACCCAAAAATAATTTAAATCGCCGCAGTTGAAAATACTATAGTTGGTCACGATTGAAAACTATAAGACTCTGTTGCTTTTACTTAGTATTATAAGTCTAGCGAGTTCCGAACACTTCGTTGGAGGTGTATAAAAGTTTATAGACACACAGAAAGGAACGTGAATTCATGAGTAGCGGATAACAAATGCCCAAGCTGACGCAGTGCACTTTTTAATCGAAAATAAAGTAAATTTGATCCAAAATCAAGGTATTTCACCCCAAAAATTAAATTAATATTTAAGACATTATAGATTTCGTACTTAAAGCCAAAATAAAAGTAAATTTAAGCCAAAAAAAAAAAACAAGCCAAATTTAAGCCAAAAACAAGCAAAGTTTAATTTCTTTTTAATTTGTTCAAAAATCTCATGTATTTTTCGTGACACTTAAAAAAAAAAAAAAAAAATTGAGCTAAAATCAAACAAATGTAAGCCAAAAGAGCAAACTAAATCCGGCAAAATAAAGACAAAACCAAATCAAAAAATTAAAGAGAAAACCAAATCATTAAAATTTAAGCCAAAATCTAATTTAAATTCAAGAAAATGATTTTCTATTCAATAAAACAAGTCAACTAAACATTTAAAATTTTGTACAAATTTTAAAAGATTAAACAAATAAAATAAATATCTATAGTTGATGAAGTAAATATTAAGATTTGATAATATTTTCACAATTTTCTAAGTTTTCAATTTGATATATGTTTTAACGGGACTCTTTATCATGCATAGTTTTTCGATTTTCATTTTTTTAAAACTTTATATCTTATAAAAACTTTTTTCTCATTTATTAATTTTAAGCATTTTTATCAAACATATTCAAATAGCGATCAGGTAATGTAATTATATATTTATAATCAAGAATACAAATTATTTTATTTCACCAAACATAGATGCATAAATTTGAAAATGTGAGACAGCATACCCTTTATTTTTTTCAAGCTCTTGAAGTTTTGTTAACTCATAATAATTATTTAACTTTTTAAGTAACGATGCCATGTGTATTATTTTATATTTAAAAAAATGATATGAGAAAAAATATCAACATAAAATTTTTTAATGAAATAAAAAAAATTCCTTGTTAAATTTTTTTCTTTTATAAATAATAAAAATGGAATCAATACCCTCTTACGAAATGGAAAATAATAAGATTTGTAAAACGAGTGATAAAACACTAAACATAGAAAGTTTTTACCTGTAAAAAATGCATTGAATATGGTAAAAATCAATATGGCTTAAATGAAGAGAAATTACTATGCGAATGTGGAAAATGCCTTTATAGACGACACCTCAAAAAGCATAAAAATACAAAATCACACAATACAATAGCAGATATTCAAATTGGAATTCAACATGGTGATTATTCAACAAAGAAATGTAGCGTATGTAATGAGAACTAATCAATAACATTATTTTCTCCTCATAAAGCTACTTAGGATGGATATACAAAATTACTTGAAAAATGTTTTAATAAGATATATCGTCATAAAAAGAATAAATGAGAAGTATCTCCTTTATTCGATACAGAAGTACAAAAACAAATGGCCCATAAAACAAGAGTTTTAAAATTGTACGAAGAGATGGGTATTAAAACATGGTTATCAATTGATAATTAAAGTTTTAACTTTTAATTATTTTCTACCAACAACTTTTTAACTGTTTAATTCACATTTAACGTATTATTTTTGCTGACTTAATATTTTTGTAATCTTATTAAATTTGTATTCTTACAAACTAAACAATTATCATCAATTTAAATAATTGTTTGAATTTATTGCTTTATTGTTTTTTAAATTTTTGTTGAATTTATATTTTTTGCAAACATATAACCTTTGTCATCTTATAAATAAACAAATATTGCGATGAACAATTCAATAACTGTGTTGAGTGAAATGAGATTGGTGGTGTTAATGAATATAGGTAAAAGATTAAAAATAAAAAACTCTATAAACTACCAAAAGATTATTCAATTAGTATTATTATTACACAGTGTAATGCTAGTATAGCAGGAGAAAATCTAATTTTAAAAAATATCTGCAGATAATTTAAATGATTTACATATTGTAGAATTAAGAGGTAAAGCTGAAATTTAAAAAAAATCAAAAAATATATACAAACTAAGAAAAGACGATTCAATTACATGTATCGTTACAAATCGTATTTAAACACAAGAATACCAAATTAAAAACCTATGGAAAACCTCAATAATTCAACAGCTGTGGAATTAAGACCTAAATCTAAAAGCTTTAAAATAAAAAATATACATAAACTAAGAAAAGGTGATTTAATTACAACTCTTATAACAGTTATTTTAATGAAGAAACAAAGAGCAATAAGATAATAAAAAGGAATTTTAAAAAGTTACCTATTTCAGGTGCTAATGTGAAAGCGCTATATGAAGAAGATAAAGAATTTAAAGTAATATTACCTTTTTCTACTAATGTATATGTAAACAAAAGAAATAGTATAACCAATTAAAATTACAGATTTAATAAAGCATTTAAATGTACTATATTAACATATAATATTGAATGTACTATTATTTAGTATTTCTTAATAAATTTTTTTATTCAGTATTTGAGATAATATGCAGTCATCTTAGGATTCTTATTAGGTTGGAAACACATTAAATTTGTTGCCTAATTTCGAACCAAAAAACTGGTTAAATACGAATATTTGATGACATTCAATCATATACCTATACAATATTGAATGAAGTAGAAATTATACAGATTTACAAAATTATAAAAAAAATTTATCTTTACACAAATAGAAAAGATTGAAAAATGTCCTTAAGATTGGAAATTATGTAGAATAATTGGAATGCAATTATCTATAAATAAGTATAATCCATTAAACAGAGCATCATATATTGATCTACCAGAAGAGATTAAGAATATAAAATCATGTATTAATGTGAAAAATGATGATCAAAAATGTTTTCTTTCAGCAATAAATTCTGCATTGTTTCCAGCAGAAAAAGATTGAAAAAGAGTTACTGAATATAAAAATGTGGGGCTTAATATCGATAAAGGAATAGATAAATATGAATATCCTTTTCAAATTGACTATATTTCGAAAAATAGAAAATTTAATTGATACATCTAAAAATGTATAACCTGTTGAAGAGCAGTCTACACCATATCCAATAAAACTTACAAAAAATAAAAAGGAAAACATATAAGTTTACTTTATTTCAAAAGTGGTACAAGTCACATTACTGTTGGATAAAAATTTATCGAAATCAGTTTCAGCACAAAAAAAATAATCACCAAAATAAAACATATATGTGATATGTGCCTTATTTTATTTTATTCACATGAAAAATTGAATAAACATGCAGAAGAATGCTCTAAAGAAGAATCAGTAAAAATCTATTTGCCATCAGAAGGTAAAAAAAATATTATTTCAAAAATTACAAATATACACAGAAAGTTCCTTTTAGCAGATTTCGAATCAACACTAACACAGTTAAACCCAATCCTAGGGAAATACAAAAATTTTAATTAATAAAAAAATATCCAGTTTTAACACTATATGATATTGATAATGATTTTTATACGGCAATGCTTAAAGAAAGCTATTAAATTACTAATGAAAAAATAAATAACATTGATTTAATGTGAATGATGAATCATATACAATGATATACCAGCTTTATGAAGCTTCTGGTTTTTGTGATTATATTGTATCTAGTTATTGTGATTATAAACCACTAGTTGTATACAGAGGCTCTGTTGCACATATATTTTATTATACAAGCAATGAATACAGAAGTAGAAGAAATTGGGGAAGTATATTCACAAATTGAAGCAATGTTCCCACTAACAAAAGAAGAAAAAACACTACAAAATAAATTTTTAAAAGTGCTATATGTCAGTGTGAATACACGAAAGAAAATAAATATGAACATCATAATTACGATATAACTAGTAAATTCATGAACCCAGTATGAAACAATTTTAATAGCCAATTAAAATACCCAATTTTATCCAATTTATTTTCAAAATTTAGCTGGGTATGATGCATATTTATTAATTAAAAATCTAAGTTATGATAACAAAAAGACAGATTTAATTGCAAATAATGAAGAAAATTTGATTAGTTTTGGGAAACAAACAAAACCTTAAAAAATTCCATACTAGCCATACATTACAATATATGGCTAGTAGTCAAGATAAATAACTATCTAATTTAACTTAGGAACAAAATATACACAAAAACATTTTCCAAGGGACAAAATAGATTTAGTTTCTAGAAAATATGATTATATGGACAGTTGGATAAAATTTGAAGAAACTGAACTTCCACCAAAAAATTAATTTTACAATAAATTAAAGAATCGGACATAACTGATGATGAATATCAACATGTAAAAGTTGTATGGAAATAAATTCATATTTAAAATATTTGGGAGTATCGAGACTTGTATTTAAAAACTTATATATTATTGTTGACAGATGTATATGGAAACTTTAGAAATACATGTTTAAATGCATAGGATTTAGATCCAGCATGGTATTTTATAGCACTCGGTTTATCATGGGATGCAACATTAAAAATCACTAAAAAACCATTAGATTTATTCAATGATTAAAACATGATTTTAAATGGTAGAATGATGAATTAGAGGTGGAATATCGCAATATTGTAAATTATATGTTAAAACAAAAAATAAATACTAAACATAATCAAGAGTCTAATTATTTAGCGTATCTCGATGCAAATAATATATATGGTTGGGCAATGTCTCAATATTTACCATACAGAGGTTTCGAATGGAATAATTATCCAGAATTTAAATTAGATTTCTAGGAAAAATATATACTATATATGAAGGATGATTCTGATTATGGTTACATATATATCACATAGAGATCTTCCATTTTTTCCAGAAAACAAGGCAGTTCTAGGAACAAATACATCTAAATTATTAACATATTTACTTAACAAAGAAAGTATGTATTACACTGTTGTAGTTTGAAACAGTGTCTAAATAATGGATTAAAACTTCCTAAAATACATATAATATTGAAATTTACTCAGTCTGATTGGTTGAAAAAGTAAACTGATCTAAATACGGAGATAAGAACTAATGCTAAAATTGACTTTGAAAAATTGTCTTTATAAACTAATGAATAATTCTGTGTTTGGTAAAACAATGGAAACTATAAGGAACAGAGTGGATACAAAACTGGTTTCAAATGAAAAAAATTGTGAAATATTAAAAGCAAAATCAGAATTTAAAGATATACTATATTTAATGAGTGTCTTGCAGCTATACATATGAATAACACAAACATATATTTTAATAAACCTATTTATGTGGGCATATCAATTTTAGACATATGAATAGAATTAATGTATGATTTTCACTATAAAGTTATGAAACCAAAATATGGAGATAAAAGAGAATTATGTTATTAAGATACTAATTCATATATTTATAACTTAAAAACAGAAAAATTTTACAAGGATATGAAGACAATGTTAGAAAAATTTGATACAAGTGATTACCCAAATGATAATATCTATAACAGACTGACAAGTAAATAAGAAGGTTTTTGGCAAAATAAAAGATGAGTGTAATGGCAAAAAAAAATTTAGAAAAATTATTGGTTTAATAGCAGAATTGTATGCATATAGAGTTGATGATAAAGAAAACAAACAATCGAAAGGTGTAAAAAAGCATAGTTAAGGATAGAATTACAATTAATGATTACAAGAAATGTTTGTTTAATGAAAAAATACAATATAAAATAATGAATTTAATGAGTGAAAAACATAAAATGTATACATTGAAGTTAATAAAATAGTATGAAGTCCTTTTGATAAAAGAATGATTTATTAGAAAATAAAACAGATACATTGCCATATGGATATCAAAACATATAATTTCAATGAATTTTCTATTATATTATTATAATCCATATTATTATATTCACTATCATTATTATCTGTATTATTTTCTTTTATATTATTATATTCTATATATACATTAAATGGATTTCTAAATATTTGTAATATTGTAAACTTCTTTAATTTGAAAAACAATGTCAATATCAGCACTGTCAAAATCAGTCAGTGTTCCAATTTCATTCCTAATTTCCTAAAACAATATGATTTAAACATTTATTAATAATGAAAAACATACTGTATACTGCATATGTAGGTTTATAAATAATATAATCTCTAAATCCAAACATCGCTTTTGGTGGAAAACTGGCAGTTATATTTGTTTCCAAATGATTAGATTCCTTATATATTTTAGGCAAACCATATGACATGTGACAATGAACATTTATCTTTCTGAAAGGATCAAAATTAGATAATTATGTACCTATACAATTTTTTTCTTTTTCAATAAGTACATTTTTTTCAAAACCAAGAATATAAGATATTCGATTATCAAATTTAGTATTAAGCTTAGCTTTAATCGATAATCTATTTTTTAGATAATCATTTGTATGTTCAATGTTATTAGTTGAAAATGATTTAATTGAATACATAATTTCGAATAATATTTTACTTTTATATTGCCTCCAGGGGATTTTTATTGCTTCATTTTTATCAATCAATGTTATAGTATTGTTGTTTATATTAGGTGTTACATATTCTGTTTTAAAACTAATTGAAGCAATTAGGTTATATTTATGAATGGTATTATAGTGAATGTTTTTTTTCTGTAGTATAGCACAGTTATTTGTTAAGTTACATAATTTATTATCCATTTAATTAAAAAAGTATATTATTAATTAGAAAAGGTTGCTTGGGGTGTTTGTTTTATTTCTGAATACAACTCTTAAAATTAACATTAAAATTAAGAACTATTTCCTGACAATATGAGGACAATAAAAATGGGTCCAAGATATTGTTGAAAATCTAATTTGATAATAAATTTTATTTATAAGAATGGTTGGTTGAATATTAATAAATTATATGTTTGCTCAAAAAGTTTAAATAAACCAAAATATATTCAGTTACAAAAATATATTGATATTTTATTAAAAAAGATAAATGTTAATGAAAAATGGGATACTATTTAATAATAAAAATTATACCTTGAGATCTGTGTGAAAATATTTCTCTGGTTATATTTCACAATGTTATTTTAGACGATCAAGATATAATTCGCGAATGTTTCACTAGGGGAAGACATTAAAATATAGACGAATTTTATTTGGTTCAATCTTATTCGAAAGTTCCTAAGCAATTGGTATTCTATGTATATTTTAACAAGTTGATACTAATTTAAAGCATATTTATATTGATTTTGTTTGTGGAGATGACTTATGAAAAATTTAAAGATATTTGTGCAAAATTTGAGTAGAAAAATTATAGTAGGGAATTATAGAAATAAAGTTAAAAACTTTATAATTTTAAAAGCATGTTGCATATATGAAGCTTAAATGTCACACTATCAAACGGTTTCCCACATTTCTTGTAAATGTAAAAATGTGTTTTATAGACATAAAAAACATGTGTTGAATATGACGAACATTTTTTAAAACATTAAACATGCCTTTAATAACATTTTATGCATTTTATTAATGCTAAAAGATGTTTCATTCGAAATAAATATCAACAATAGAATATTGAAAATTCACAAAACATCTGTTTTGTATTAATCAATGAGTTATGAGTATTATCAAAACATAACCATTTTACAAACATTTTATTATCTTTAGTTTTGAAGATATTGTAAATCAAGTACTCATCGGGATAGTTAGTTTTAATTTTTTTGTATTCATAAAAACAAGGTTTTATTTCTTCTCCATTAATTTTTTTTTATTTGTAAGTAGTTGCATCATAATTTAATACTTTAGAAATAGTAAATAATTATGTTGTTCAATTAGGGGAACAAACTTTTCAAAAATTTGTTTAATTTTGCTGAAACGGACATCAACTTTATCTTTTGGTTTAGTAACCATATTCACAAAATCTGTATTAATTAATTTTTTTTTTCATTTTCCTTATAAACTCCAATTGGTTTCATACCAATAACTCTATGTTTTGTATTGTTGTATTCTTTCACAAAATCTTCAAAATATTTATCAATTTATAATTACCATTCAGAGCAAATTTTTTCCACATTTTATTTTTCATTGTGCGATTAATTCTTTCCACAATACCAGCTTTCAATTCACTAAATGTAGAATAATGGCTGATATTACATTTTTGCATAATTTTTTTAATGTTTTACTATACTATTCAGAACCATTATCTTTTTGTATATGAAGTGATTTTCTTTTTATCGACATATATTCTAAACCATTTAATATATTTTTAGTATATTTATCTTTTATAGGATTAGCAAATGCATATTTCGAAAAAAATATCAATCAATGTCATAATATATCTATATTCATTATTTATATGTTATATACCTTTTAAATTACCAGTGTCCATCCATCTCAACATGATCATTTGCAACAAATCATTAACTCCATATGTTATTACTTTTCTTCTTGGAAAATTTCTTCTTGTTAATTTATATAATTCATTGATTATTCCTCCTCTTACATCGGGCAATTTTTTTGTACTGTTAATTTATTAGAATTACATATCGAACATTTACTTTTCTGAACTAATCGTTCATTTCTAGTATTTTCATTTTTTTATTACTACTTTTAATATTATTCTTACACTTTAAGCACCAAGTATTCTCCATTTAATGGGGGAAAAATGTATTTATTCTTTATATTTTTTGTTTATATTTATCTTATATATTTATTCTTTATATTTCACGAATATTCCTATTATAGTCATCAATCAATCATCATATTCCGGTATATTATTTTGTTTTATTTTAAAATTTAAAATGTCACCTCTGTTAACATCAAAAGGCTTAATATAATCTATTTTGTAGATCCCATAATAACAGTTACAGTATCGTCAGATAAACTGAAATTAGCAGAAATTATTTTATAAATATTACGATCCACCAAAAAAGAAAGAAAATTAGATTTTTATCTAAGAGAAAAATAAAATTATTTTCATTCCACCTTGCAGGTACTAAAATATATGTGATGTTTATTCCTTGCATTTTTCAACTTTCTAGATAACATGTGTATCACAATAATTCAAAACTAATTGGTTTAGAATGAGTAATTTGTTAGCCATTTCTTTATCAAAATATCTTTTATTGACAGCATCTTTTCCATCTATAGGATCAGCCATTTCTACGATTTTGAATATAAACCTAATATTGTGTATAAACAAAAAATGTACTTATTTGATTTTGTAAAACAAAAACAATACCGTGTCCTGAAACTACACATTTTCTCAAATCAGAAACAATAGTTTCGTATTTAGAATCTACATTTTTTAAAAATCAGAAATAGAATCATATTTTGATTCTACATACGTTATTAAATTTTCATCAAAAGTGTTAATTTTTTAGCAAACGTGTTAAACTTTTCATTTAAATTTTCAGCAAATGTGCCAAAGTTTTCATATAAAGATCTGATTGCTGGTTCTCCAAATATATCCATAATTTAAAAATCAATAAATTATATCATTAAACTCAAAATCTCTCGGAAAAAATATTTTCATCAATAATAAAAACATTTCTGAAACTTTTAACATTTAGTATTTTTACATATTTTCCAATATCAAAAATAGATCATGGAAATAATTTTTTGGCCTCCCTATTTTTGCAACTAAACCACTTCCTGATTAATATTCCATTGTTAGATTATGTCTCCGTTGTCCTAATTCTTTTTTTATTTGTTTAGTTTGTTAGCCAGAATTATAAATTACACTAGCTCCTCTAGTTCAAGCTCTAAGTGTAGCTAAAATTGGAATAAAAAATTGTATAAATCCTCCATGATGTAAACCACTTGCAGATTTTTTCTTTTCATATATTTTTCATTATTAATATTGGTTAAGTTAATTTGAAAACTTTGCCTTCTTTGGTTTTGTGTTCTCTCAAGTTGATCTTTACTTAAAAATTTATCTGTACCAAAATCTCTTAATTGGTCAATTTGCACATCAAAAGTTATATTTGTTATCTTTATTAAAAAAAATATATAATTTAATAAATTTTAATACACCAAACAAATTTCCTTTTTGTAAACATGCAGAAGCAATGTTTTCACCAATTGGAATATTTTTATCTAACATAATTTATTTTACTTCTTTTTTGTAAAACTTTGTCGTCATGTCTAGATTCTAAATTTTTATGATCTCTATAAGCAATATCATGAAATTAACATGCTTCAGGTTATTTATTTATTCCATTGTCTCCTATTGCAATATTTCTTTTGAATTTGTAAATGACCCACTGTAAATATAGCCTGGCAAATGCATTTCAGGCAAATTTTAATTGTTTAATGCCCAGTTTATTATTCCTCGACCATGATGTTCTGAATTCCAAAAAGAACATGGAATTACATTTAAAACTCTTATAAGATATGGAATTCCTTTTGATTTATTAATAACAAATTCAGAAATTTTATTGTTTAACTAGCTGATCCCAGCGAACGTTGTTCCACCTATTTAATGTTCTATTTTGCCTTCTCAATGCGTCCTGTCTATTACGTCTGGTACGTCGACAGATGTTTGACCGTGGTATCTCTGGCAGTTTTCTCTTTTAGATCAGCAAACATTTCCTGCAAGTATGAGCACAATCGGCCCATAAATATAGAAGTTAGACTCTAGTGTCACCTATCGGAACCTAACCTAGCGAACGCAAAGCACAATAAAACAATTTATTTTAGATCGACAAACGTTTCCTGCAAGTATGAGCAAAATCGGCCCATATATATTGTATATTATTATATATACCTATCGGAATGAAACATAACTTGCAACCTTACTCGCCACCTCAATAACATATGGTGTCAATATAGTCTCAATTGGTCCAGTGGTTTGTCAGTAACGATATGGTTTAGTCACGTACAAAGTATTTTATATATAAAGATATGTTCATTATGCTTACGTTTTCGTTGTAATAATTGTTATTTCCAACATTTTCTTCTCCACCTATAACTAAAAATTTATCGATTAATTTTCTAACATCTCTCATCCAAATGTATTCTTTTCGTAAAATATTGTATTTATTTGTACCTTCTCCACATCTAGAATTTTTTTGGAGAAATCATTCTTTCTGGTGTGTTTGGCTTTGATCTTGATTCATCTATATAGTTGTAATAAATTGGTATAGTTATAGTTATGTGTTTCCAACTTTTATTAGTGTATTCTTATTATGTTATTGGAATGGTACATTAATTAATATAACAATATTTGTGTAAATTTTATAGTCATTATCAGTGTATTTATACTCAAGAACTTCTTTTTTATTGTTAACAAATTAGAAATTCCTTTTGTTAATTTATATTCTGATTAATTTTATTTATTTCTAACAAATATTTTATCACCATCTGTCTTATCTGTCTTTGCTTTTGTATTTCCAATGTAACAATTATTCCCATCTCCTCGTAAACCATATTGAGTATCAATAATATTAATTCTTTTCGAAATTTCTTTTCCGAGATTTATAGTAGAATCAGACGCGTCACACATCAAATCGTTTATGGGTAGAATTCCCATTTGCTCTTCCAAATTAGGAGATTTTTGTAATGAAAATAATTCTCTTTCTAATGGTATTTCTCCTAGTGTTGGTGGATAATGTAACATTTTTGGTGCTACCGGAATTAGCGTCGTTATTAAATATTTTTTTCTTCACTTACTTATAGTACTTTTTTTTTTTTACCAATATTTCGTAGTTCGTCAATTAATGATAGCTCTTTCTTCTTATATTTTTCATGTTCTGCTTCGTGATTCTTTTTATAATTTCTGTATTTTTCAATGAGTGATATAACTCGAGAAACTTATTTTGATGAATCTTTCATTTATATATGATTCTTCTTACAATTATATGAATTTGTTCCTTATATTAAATTTTTGTCTTATAAATGAGTTAAAAGTATTGAGAGTTTTGAAAGACAAACTTTTCCTCCAAAAAATCAAACTGGAGGATATTTAAATGTTTACTATAATAGCACTGAATTTGGTATTCCTATAGGTATTGGTTTTTATTTTCCCAAGGACGCATATGTTTATGAACAATATAGCTCATTAAAGAGAGCTAAAGTTGGAGATGAAGCAAAATATGAAAAAATTATATAATATTGATGTTTGTTCTAACTTTTTTCCATTTCAATTTTTTAGAGTAGAAATCTCCAAACAAGGAAATATTATTGAAGTTGTTGATAATTCACGACTAACATCAACAATATTGAATAATTTATTAAGGTCACCAAGTGAACAAAATTACTTATAATTTACTGGTGTTGATAATAAATGTCGAGTAGAATATGCTCATAGTGATAAAACAATTGAAATAACCTATCCGCTGAGATATTTTTTGGATTTATTCGAGATAACAACAAAATTTACTGGAAAGGTGGTTATAAAATTACTTTTATTCGCAATGCAACTGATAACAATTGTTTACTAGTTTATGAAACAATAAATACACATGGTACAGTTCAGAAAAATTATGCCGATCCAGGTAAAATTATTATTAAAAAATTAGAAATTATGTGGCCTATGGTTGAATATGAGTCAAACACAGCCGTTGCAATTAAAGAAAGTATACAAAAATTCTAAAACATCTATTAAATTTAATTATTTGCAATTTTTAGAGAAAGAAGTTCCTTCTGGATCTACTGCTTTTAACTTTGATATAAACGATCATTTTAATAGTTTATAATTTGACATTCCTGATTTTGTAATTGTAGGTTCTCAAACTAATAGAAGAAATCGTTCTGAACAGTATGTTCACACTTCTATGTTTGATAACTGTAATATCATAAATATTTATGTTAAAAATGGAAGATATGAAATTTTTCAAAAGAAAATAGGAATCTAGATATTGAAAACAAACGGCCTTTGTGACAAAATGTTTCTTACTTGTAATGATTTTAGAAATTAAAAATCAAAACTAGATGCCATATATATATATATATATATATATATATATATATATATATATATATATAATACATTTTTTTATAAAGCAACTGTAGACTTCCAAGGTGATATAAATTATTATTCGTTTTGGGGTCGAAGACCACTATAGTTATTGATTATTTATAAAGAAAAACAACTGCAGTTAAAGAAAAAACAAATATAAAAATTATGTGTAGATTTTAATAAAGCTACTGAAGCAAAGACAGTTTGTAATGTTGTTGTAATTAGCCAAAGGAATCTAACTTATTATTATTAGAAAGAAGAATTTACTGAAAATATCAAAATTTTTAAAATAATAAATGGAGGATATGAAAAATTGTTTGACATGTATACTTAGGTTTTTTAATATTTTTAATTTATATCTGATTTGCTTTATCGAATAAATAATAATTGGCTTAAATTTGAATGATTTGATTTTGTCTTCAAATTTTCTAATTTGGTTTGCTATTTTTGGCTCAAATTTGCATTATTTTATCTCAAACTTTTAATTTTTAAAAGTGGCACGTAAAATACACGAGATTCATAAAAAAAAAATTTTAAGAATTGAAATTATTCATGTTTTTGGCTTAAATTTACTTGTTTTTGGCTTAAAGTACGAACTTTATAATGTCTTAAAAATCACACTTTTATTCTTGGGCTAAAATACCTTGAATTTTGATAACATTCACTTTATTTTCGATGAAAAAGTGTACTGCGCCAGCTTCGGCATTTGCTGTCTACTATGAGCCTGTCTTTCCTTTGTGGAGATGCTATTATTCATGTCACAAGATCTTAGTATTTTCTCATTATGTTGGCACATAATGAGCCTCGGAAATGGGCCTCGGAAATTACAGACGTACTTGTGAAATAATAATACATTTTCTAATGTTTGTCTTACAAGTGTATCGGATAACTTGATAAGGCGTACTGCTGTTAGGTTACAAACAACAAAGAATTACTGCCGAAATGGTTTGTGTTTAGTAGCTATTTTTCGAAAATCATGTCATTTATTAAAATTACAGGGAAGCAGCCAGCTATATTCTATTAATGCAATTCATTTTCTACTTTAGTTTTCAATTAATATTTAGTCTGCCATTAAGTCTGATGAAATTTCCTGTTCTTTTACTATCGTACCGAAGGGAAAAAATGTCAAGTATTCTTGGAAAGTTGTTATTGAAATGATTTATTGAATACTGTTGCCTGTTGTGGGTACAATATTACTACAACGTGGCCTTTATTTATTCACATTGTATGCAAGTATTACCCTGCTATTGTTTTTTCTAATGTTTCCCCCATCTTACGCGAAGTTTTCCGGCATATGAGCGAATATTCCTTTTAGATATTACCTTATTTCGATACATTCTTGACGGAATCTCAGCAAAGCAATGTTTGTTAATTCGCGAATATTATACTGGAGGCCACAATTATAAGACCCATTCAAAATTAATATACTGTGTACACAAAGTAGGCCTATGTGTATAACAGCGACAAACGGCTACTGTATTTTCATCACAAAAAGGTTATCTGAAAGCGTACGACTTACGGTATAAAGTGATCGTTTAGGTTTGTACTAGTGCTTAAGGGTGAAGTTGGACGTACAACAAACTTTCTCAGTCGAAATCATGACCATCGTTTATAATATGCTTACACACAGACTGTACTAAAACGGTTGTACATGACCACTATACTAGTTACTGTACAGATCCTCAAAAATTTGATAGGTTAGCAACTGTACAGGAAAACCAATCTTGTAACCTCGTGAAGTAGACTAGAATACTTTTCCGGATAGATGCGTGAGTTAGACACAAACTTCCGGATTATGGCTTACCACGATCATAAATCATTTTTGCTTAAGCAGAATAGTATTCTGAACCAACGTGTGAAAATGTTCTATAACAACTGTGTAAACATTATTTTGTGCAAATACATTTTCGATACATATGCACACGGGACGTTTTGATTATGACAACAAAACCTGGCCGAACATCGTGTAGTTGAAGTCAGAAAATATTGTATTGGTTAAAAACGATTTGATTTGCCAGGAAAGTCATTTTGGGAAAGTAAACGTGATATCACAACTAGATAAGAGCACATTTTATAAAACTTTTTTTTTTTTGTGAAATGTACAGGCTTTAAAATGAATTTAAACAATCAAATACTTCAGCTTTATTTTAAACATAGCTATAGATAAGTAACATTTACAATGTTTCATAGAACAGCATATTGTATTGGAAACTACATTTCCAATAATTGTTTGTAAAACGTAAATTATCGGTCGAATAAGGGTTCTTCCAACTTTTCTGAAGCCCTGATAGGGTTCTTCCAACTTTTCTGAAGCTCTGATAGGGTTCTTCCAACTTTTCTGAAGCCCTGATAGGGTTCTTCCAACTTTTCTGAAGCCCTGATAGGGTTCTTCCAACTTTTCTGAAGTCCTGATAGGGTTCTAATTATAAGCTATTCCCCCCGCCTCATGCAAACAGAGAGTAACAAAGTCTAGAAAATTACTCCAAACGGACAAGTCACTGCATCCTTGAGCACTCGGTTTAATAATACTTTACATTGTAACTATTTCTTACTAGGCAAATACCAAAACACTTGATTTCTCTCTGTTTCTTTCGTATTGATTATAGATGACATGTGATCATTTATAGTTAAATGAAAATTCAATTTAAGCATATCTAATACATTTTTTTGTTAGCAGAAATTGAAAACGCTTGTGATATATGACATATCTGAGAAACAACCGAATACGTCTTACATGGGGCGAATTTTCAAAAGTTTGATTCGAAAAGTGTGACGGTATAGCGACTATGCTATACTTAGCGGTCACGTGTTTTTCACTAAAAGATTTATGCCCAAGCTAAACCTTAACTTCTTACGTGCAAGCTTGCAAACTTCCTTTGGCTATTGGCTGCGTGTCTGTGTGGGAAGACCTGCCCTACTCGACTGAGCCAATCGAAATTAAGTTACCCTGATACCGAACGTCCATGATTGGCTGGCAGGCACTTAAGACGCGCAATAGTTACCACCCAACTGCGACATTTGCCATCAACTGGCGTGTTTTGGGGAGCTGGTCGTGGAATATTTTCGCCAATAGCAGGTGGCCCTAACTATGCTGTGTAGATTACGCGGGCACTCGTCAAGGAGTGTAGAACAAGGTCGCGCATCGCGCAACGCGTCACGTGTCCTCGGCTTTCTTTCAAGACTCGGCAACAGCTGATGCTCGGGACCGCAAGCAGGAAGCTGGGGCAGTGAGTCGGCTAAAACCGTCCTCTCGTCGCGCCGAGTATAAAAGCGAATGAATGCACGAGGAGCCATTCTCAGTGCGAGGGTGAAAGGGAAGAAAATATATTCGCTATGAGGATGCCGGTAAGTTGCAATGGCGCAGCGCTACGTTACCGCTTGCTAATGTGCATTACGAGGTCGGGGGCGCACGAATTAATTTTTTGCTTAAAGCGGCTATTTAGCTGCGCGTCCAAGGTCAAGAAGCGAGGGAGCGATACGGGCGACAGTTACACGCTCGCCTAGCGCTTCATCGCTCCTACGCGCAAGGCGTGCAGTGTTACGCGATGAAAGCCCACAGATTTAACTACGACCGCATTTTTTGTAGTTTTCTCTTGCGGCTTAAGTAAACTGCATAGGCAAGTTTTAAAAATGCGATATTTGACCATTTTCACGCACTTTTTTCTCCAAGAATACACTTAATATGACAAAAAAAAAAAAAAAACAGGGCCAGAGATAATTGTCCTTTATATTTTCTGACAAAATGTTATATTTCCAGAAACTTATTTACCGAGATACGCATTTACGCGCAAACAACGATTTCACAGAAAATGTTTCAGTACATACGACCCTTAAGGCTGCTAAAGTCCAGGGGCGGACGCAAAAGGTAAGATGAGAGGGATTATGAGGCTTGAATGGAATGGAAAGATTGGACGGCTCTTAACCATCGAGGTCTTGAGAGCCGACGTGAGTGAAGCGAGGTGAGTAAGGGGCAGCATCGGAATGGAAGGTGGGGGGAGAACGAAAGATCCCCGAGAAAACGCGTCGACCAGCGGCATCGTCTGGCACGGTTCCCACGTGCGCAAATCCGGAAGCGACCCCGCCTGGAATCTAACACTGTTCGCCTGGGTGTGAGGCGAGTAGTCTTACCACTAGACCACCGCGGCCCCCGTTGATGGGGCTCGAACCCCTCCGATTAACTTTGTCTTTACAGTGGATAAACTAAGGCTAGTCTCGAAAACAAATACGTTGTCAGTAAAGGCTGTTCACGATAAATTGAGCACTTTTTAAGGCCCTTATAAATTTTTACTTTAATCCAAATTCCATCTTTCTGCTGCTTTTTTATATAAACATTGCAACATGTTGCATAAACACAGTGTATACATTTCACCACCATCAAATTGTAATGCCTGAGGCTGCAATAAGATATATTTATTAGCGGTTAATGCCTGTTGCGAGGGCCTTAAAAAGTGCTCTCTTTAACGTGAATAGCTTATAATGCGATATTACATAGAATTAATATACTCAGGTGCGTATTTAGGGCTGTGCGACAGGTGCCACTGCACAGGGAGCTGAATAATAAGGGGCGCCGAAATGTGTGTTCAAATTACAAAACTATTATTTCAATGAACATAACATATGTAGTTGTACCGAATGACAAATGTGTAGCAAATCTAATGGTGGTATTTTCAGAAACTAAGAAACCCAGTGAAACAGATTATATCGTCATGATTGAGTTAAGTTAGAAACCCACTACTATTGGGCTAGTGGTTAACAGCTAGCCGAGACGCATTGTCAGCAAGTGTTTCCGTTCATGGCCCAACAGAAATGTTAATATTGATTTTGAAATTAGAATCTGTGTCGCTATTTAATTTTTTAAAAAATTGTAAAAAAAAAAATTGGATAGCAGGTTTTAAATGCCTCTTTTTATTCGTTACTCGAAATAAGTTGCCTTTGGAAAAAATTTCTTTCTGTTTTAATAAGAGAAAAAAATCACAAATAACTAAAAATAAATAAGATGAAAACCAATATTCGAAAGTTGAGAACTATTATCAGAAATAAGATAAAATCCGTAAATTTGGTACATTTTCCATTCTATTCATATTAGTAGTTATATAGAGAAGCAAAAGATGAACATAAAATTTTCATGAATTACCATTTTAAGAAATAGCCAAAATAGTGTCCTTTTATTGGTAATATTTGACGCCACCTTCGCCCAACTTTTACACTTTTCAGAAGATTGCGTAAGGAATACACCCACGACAAGTCTTGCCCAGAGTGCCACTTCACCTAAATCCGGCTCTGAATATACTAGTAAGAGATAATAAAAAAAAATATTCAGATGGCTTATCCACTAAGTATTGACATTTGTAAGTAACGTTAAAAATAATTCTTTCTGGCGAACATGTGATTTGGACTTAACTCAATTAGCACCCTACTTAATGGTTCTGCAGATCCAACGCTGGAATGGGGGATGTTCTGAATTCATGAAGTTACTAATCAATTCATTAGTTGTACATACAAAATCCTATAAACAAATGCCTTTACAAGGCAGTATACACATAGTACAGTTATATCGTACGTGCATATTTATGCACTGCAATGATAAATCTAACTGTTAGTAAATTGACGTATGTCATTTATAAAGAAGGAAAAAAATAATAATAAGATGATAGCATGTGAGTGAAGAGATTTGGGCGGCTCTTAAAAAGCGAGGTACTGAGAGCCGATGAGGGTGATTGAAGTGAGCATGGAGCGGCGCCGGAATGAAGGAGCTGGTGAAACGGGAGATCCCCGAGAAAACCCGCCGACCAACGGCATCGTCCGGCACGATTCCCACTTGCGGGAATCCGGTGGCCCACCAGGGATTGAAACCCGATTCGGCTTAGTGGGAGGCGAGCGTGCTCATCGCTCAGCCGCCGTGACCCCAAGATGTTCGAAAACAATTATTTCGACGTATCACGATATATTTATGGGCCCCTGGGGGAGAAGGGGGGGGGGGGAAATTGGGGAGGGGAGGGTCCGGACCCGTTGTACCTCCATGTGTAGGCCTTTGTTACGAGGGCTGCTCTGGAAGTGAACTGATATCACCATTGGGAGTCCAAAATCACTACGAGTTTTGGTGTGGATCTCATTTCGGAAATGGCGAACTTCACACACCGTTTCCAACCATGCATTAGCTACTAAAATGCATGTTGCTGACCATTTGCTGAGAGGTGTATCCCAAAAAAAAAAAAAAAAAAAAAAAAATGAATGTGTCAGATTTAATTTCATGGACAATGCTGAACTTACGACCTCAGGTGTTGGAAAATCCCATAAATCACTAGATGCGAGGTCTGGGCTGTATGGAGTAAGACACTTGCCCCCCCATTTTCTCCAAAGTTTTCATAGCATTCTGTGCTATACACCGTAAAATATATTGTACTATGCGGTTTACAAACAATTATAAATGGGAATCTAGCTGCGAACATTTTTCTTGTTCCTCTACAAGTAGAATGTTCCATTTTCGCGACAAACTGCTTTTTGAAATATGGAAAATGCTTTATATATCTCTATATCCTAAGTAGCATTTAAATATTCAGTACTGCGATGTTAAATTTAAACTTAATTTTGCACATTCCATTTAAATGCGCTGTAAATGTTGCTGTAATTTACCTGCAGTGTTACAGCAATAATCTTGGCAGCTAGTTTCCAAATAATTGCTAGCAAAAAAATAAAAATAATGAATAATTTGTACATAGTGTAGCGTCATCCTGAAACACATATTTGCTCCGGGTGCTCCAGCTTCTTACCTGGAGAGTCTGTCTGCTGAGTGTTTAGGGCTATCATTAGAATTCCATCTCTTAGCCGGCTCTTGTATCTCGTTAATGGTTAATTTGCAACTTTTTAAATAAAGTCCGTAAACGCAGCATTTAAAGGTCTTAATAAGGATCTATTTTCGTGACAATTTCGTATTCGCCCGTCACATGTAAAATAATTATTGCCACGGACCCTCTGACCGTGAAATTTCTAGGAGCCTAATTATGTTACTAATACGATCATGCCTAATAAAAATGAGCGTAAAAATATAAACTGCATTAAATAAATGCAGTGCAAATAAACTAAAACGTATTGCTTATAATACGAATTTAAGGCGTGGAACTACTTCCGCTACATCACTGCCACTTTACCGAGAGCACACACGTCTGTCTTGCCAGTTAAAATATAGCTATGCACAGGGATTTTTTTTTTCGTGTATTGGTTTCAAATGTGTCCAATTAATAGCGAGTGTTGGCCTAAACACTACATGACAAAAAAAAAATAACGTTGCCACCAACTCATAAAAATTAATGAACTTTGACGTGATAAAATACCGAGTCCCCTGACAAAAGATAGTAAAAATTCTTAAATATAAAATTTTAAAGCGTAGACCATGTGTTAAGTTTCGCAGGTGTGTAAGTGGAGACGAAAATTCTCAGCTGTGTAATTGCCCCGTCTGCCCACAGTGATTTTCCTCAGGCGTCCCCTAGGTTGGCGATCATAGTAATTGATGGATAGGTTGTAAGGAGCGTGGTAGGCGACAATCTGTTGGCGACGATTTATAAAAACTCACAAGTTTTAAAGTCTTATTAAAAAAAAAAAAAAAAAGTTTCGTGTTGTTTATCTAAACGCCTAAATGCAATATCGCACTTAAATACGTGTGAAATCTGCGCGCTTTTAATGTCTTAGCAGTATCGCTTACAAAACGTAAGAAATTTTCGATTTTTTTAAAAATCAAGCAGAATAATACACAGTAGGGGAAAAAAAGCAGAAACTAAGCAGTAGTGCCAAACCTCGAGACAGCTGCAACGATTTTTAACCGCAAAGCACCGCGAGCAAAGCGAAAGGAATAAAAGCTTTCTGAGTTTTGTAACTGTTGCCTACCGCCTTTCTGCTTCATAAGACGTGTCATAGGAAGGTCCGGTACTTTGGTTTGTACGCGCCGTTAGCGTGTGTATACTCTTGCTCTTAACTGGCCTGCCTAGCAAGCCAGCAGCCGCCAACTTCAAATGGGGAATCTATGTTGAACGAAATTCCTTCTCATTGCGCCAATTTTAAGATAGCTATTTCAAACAAAAAACACGTTGACGCGATCTTCTCAGAGAAAATTGCTACATAAAATTGTTTTTGGGGGAAAAAAAATATATATATATATTCATTCATTTTTATTTTTGTTAAATGTAAATTTCAATAATTACATTTTAAAAAACATATTGAACAACAAATTTGGTAAGGTATTTTAACGTAGGAAAGCCCGTTAAAAAAAAAAGGAAACTACGTTTATTTACTGATCGCAGGCTCCGGCGAAGAGTAAGAGATAGGAGCTCTGCGTGAAGGTACGCGACTGACTTGACATACACGAACCGAGAAAGTTAACAGCATGAGTCGCATTTTCTTAACCGCAGTCGGAACTTGAACATGTGACAAGAACGGTCGCGCTCACGCTGCGATCTGTCCAAGTGCGTGCGTGACTCGTCAGTTGTGAACTCGGCGACCCGAGTCATTACTGTAGTGCGTGCGTGACTCGTCAGCTGTGAACTGTCCAAGTGCGTGCGTGACTCGTCAGCTGTGAACTGTCCAAGTGCGTGCGTGACTCGTCAGCTGTGAACTGTCCAAGTACGTGCGTGACTCGTCAGCTGTGAACTCGGCGACCCGAGTCATTACTGTCCTTCGAAAACAACCAAAGTTAGAAAAAAAAAGTATCACGAGTGAAGCCAATAAAAAAAAATGTCACCCCGTTTCTAACGATAATTTTAAGGTTGTGAATTACTTCCAATTGATCATGTCAGCTGTAGTTAACAGGCAACATCTTATACAAATTTTTATTTTGTTTTATTAATATATTTATGTTTTATGAATATTCTTTATAAAAAAAAGTATTATAATTCATACCTCAGACAACGAGCAAAATTCCCTTATTCAATCGACAACAGCTGCAATCTACAGCATACGATTTCACACACTCTAGAACGAATGAAGCCAGTAAAAATACGTCACCCCGTTTCTGACGCTAATTTTACAGTTATGAATTACTTCCAATTGCCCATGATTGTTTTGGCAATTCACCAAAATCCTGAAGGTCAAAACTCCAGGACACTAAACTATCTGCGCCTAGACACTAAACATTTTAATCCTTGGAAATTAATATATTCTGAGTTCTTTTAAAATATTAGCGAAGAAAATATTTACGTACATCAGTGAATATACACGTATATACGCACATAAACAACATAACTCTAATTTCGATTACAGTACATCGAGTGGCATAGGATACGTGATACAAATACGCGATACAAAGTATTAAATTAAAATAAGTTTTACAATTTTAAGGCTGTGAAACATTTGATTAAGGCTGTTGAAAAAAAAAAACATTACTAGATTTCAAGTACGTTTAATGGTTTCAGTATGTGATATCTTTAATAAATTTTTGTGATAAGAATGTCAAATAATTTGAAAAATAACATTAATTATGTTTTATTTTAGAGTGAGTATAAGCATTTTAACTTAAAATTTTGATTCTCATATATTTCAGATATTTATTTAACACAAAGTTTGGTTTCAACTTATATTATACTTATTGAATTTACGTTAGTTGAACGTCGTACTTTGTTCGAAATACGACACTTGGATCCCCACGGTAAGGTTTTACTTCTAACTAATTTACGTTAGTTGAACGTCGTACTTTGTTCGAAATACGACACTTGGATCCCCACGGTAAGGTTTTACTTCTAACTAATTTGAGTTAATATATTATCTCAAAATTTGAAACTGGAATATGGGAAAACTTTAAAATAAATTTCCAAAAAACATTCTTCAAGACATTTTAATAACATACGAGATTATTTTAAACTGTAATATTACGTATTCAACCCTCCCCCCACCAGCAACTTCTAGATTTTTGCAAATAAATAAATAAATAAATCGTAAAAATTCCTATTACAAGTTGTATTGGTGATTTTTCCTCCAGCATCATATTTTTTCCAGGCCTTTATTTCGTAGCATAACGAAATATAACGTAATATGCTTTTAAAAAATAGCAAACAATTTTAGTTTCTTGTAAGCCCAAACCTAAGGTTAATAGTAGTGAAATATTGCGTGACAAATTCAATTTTACACATTACGTGAATTAAGTTAATTTTAATCAATATGTTTATTGAGTCCAAGCCGCTACGTAACTGAAGACAAACAGTGGGACTGATGTTTAAACATTTCTGCCATCTATGACTTTTAGGTAAAGCCTTATCCTAAATTGTTTTATTGCTCTACTTTGTCGTTTGACATATAATTTTATATTTGCGGTAATTGGCGAAATTCCCCCTTTTTTTGAATAGCAAAAACAAAACAAAATTACGTGTTTGCAAGAAATTAATTTCTGTTGTTTGTAATGTTTAATACTTGCCGATTTTATACACCTATGTTACATTGGACCTCTATTTTAGCGGAAATTCGTAGCTCAAATCCGTGATCAACTTAATATATCACGTGGAAAAATATTTTCAAAAAAATTTTTTTATAATGCACTTCAATTCGTTTATACTGGAAAATATTTTTAGAAGCATTCTTTTTTAATAGCGTGAAACCAAACTACGATTTAAAATATGTCTTAACAAACATCAATCATGTACGACGATTTTTGCAACATTGGGTTGACTCTACAATCAACGCATTTTTTTTTTTTTTGTAATTTCCAGAGATTTTATCTGGCGGAAATGAAGATGATTAATTAATTGAACAATATTATTGATATTTAATATTAATTCTAGCTAATTTATACATTTTTTTGCAAACATTTTCCGTTTAAAGTTTACGTGCAACCCCCCCCCCCCCACACACACACACACACACATATATATGTGTGTGTGTGTGTGTGTGTGTGTGTGTGTGTGTGTGTGTACTATAAACTTAATATTTCTGGTAGTTTTTCTAAGTAGAGAAAAATACACGAACATGTTGTGAGACTCTTCAACTTAAGTTAAATGTCTGACATGTAACCAGATATTACAAAAATTTAACTGTAACCAGATATTACAAAAATTTAACTTGTCTTACAGAAAACTTAGTTATTCTGTTCTTGCAAACCTGTGAATCTTTTGAATTCACTTCGGGGCGATCGAAATCACTAATGTGGCAGTATTGATACTAAGTTACTTTATATATTTTTCAGAAAAGAATTACAAAAAAAGTAAAAAAAAAAATTGCCTAAGGGAGGGAATTCAACGCATTCAGCCTCCTGTATACACAATTATGTATGCGCAAAGGAACGTTATATTTGGCATGTACTCTCCACTACGATTGTTGATGTACATTTACCTTCCATTAGGGAAAATGATTCATATTCCGTGCTTCTGCTTTTATGAACGGTTCTTAGTTCTATAGCTAGGGATAGGAACAGTTTCATGATTTCAATGACCTCTAGGCTAGACTCTACAGTCCCGTGTACACTCGAGCATCAGTTACTCGTTCGTTGGTTCTTCCCGAGTGATCAGCCAGCATTACTTCACACCTAGCAGCATGGGATTCGCTACTTGTTTCCTTCCCAGTCGGCAGTTGGCCCAAAGGCGTCTAGGGCGTGTCTGATAAACTGCGATAGAATTGGAAAGTCAACTTCGGTTTATGACGTCTACCTCGTCCTGAAATGAACTCGCGAAATGTCCCTATCTATAGCAGAACACACAGCTTGCAGCTTATTGAGTGTGATCAATAAACAAGTGCAGTGTCGGGTTTAAGTACAGCAGGCATCAAAATTCTATTATTTACAATACATCGAGCCATAAAATGTGCCGTGGTGGTGTAGTGGTTAGTATACTCACTTTCAACATAGGCAAACCTGCTTCGATTCCCGGTGGGGTCGAACCCCTTAATTTTCTGATGGAATAGTGCCCGACTATGGCGCTGGTCGGCGGGTTTTCTCGAAGATATCCCGTTTTCGCCGCCATTCCATTCCGGCGCTGCTCCATACTGACCTCGTTTCACAGTCATCGGTTCTCGAAACCTCGTTGTAAAGATCCACCCAAATATGTTCACTCAAGCCATACATTAAGTCGGGTCTGTAAAGTTTTAAAGTGACCCATTCCTCTATTGCTACAAATGGGGACCCCGTAAAGTTTACAATACCACAACACAAAATTAAAAATAACAATTAATTGAATTGTTAACTTGTGCAACCACTCAGTCTATAATAGGAGGAAGACTTTGCTCATTTAAGAACAGTGCTAATTTAATTTCCTTGCTCGAAATCTCAATCCTTACACTTGCAAATTTGTGGTCTTCCTACCTTCATAATTAAACATTTAAAAAATAAATGTGCGCGCGGAAGCCAAATGAAGGCTAATTTAGACTGGTGGCAACAAATTACACTAAAATTACTGTAGCGGAGACCGATAAAGCGTGAAAGAGGCCTCAGAGTCTACGTGGAGCTCAGAAGCGTGGGCGCGATAAGGGCGACACTGCCTCGCGCATCAAGTGCGCCGTCGCCTCTACGCCCAGGACTGTGCACTGGCGTGCAGTGATCTCGTCGTTCTGCGCGTACCTACGGGACTTTAAGGGGCGACACACTCATTTTTATGGCGAGATGTCTATAACGAAGATCAACGACGGGCCCTTATGCTAGTTTCGCAGAATATTTCAAACTATAACAGTCTGAAAAAATGTGGTTTTTGTCCAAGTTGAAGAGCTGAAAAATATTATTTACAATAAGCGCGCATTCCGTCCTAGTATGTAATTCTTTTTCTTTTAGCGTGGAAAAATGTTGTACACGTGAAAAATTGCTTGTTTTCAAAACGTGTATTTGCAAACGCCCCTCGGCCCAGACAGAGGGGAAGGTAGACGGGCGCTATAATATTGCATTCACGAGAGCCAGACGGAAGTTTTAGATAATGTCGAGCAGTATTTCGGATCTTCCATTACAAACCGGGACAAGACTATGCTCCCGAGAACGGCAAGGCTAAGGAATGCGGTTGTTTGCCACCGAGGGCTGCCCACCTCCCAGTCAGTCACCGCGCGGGTGTATGTGTCTGCGGTCCTAAAAACATTCGCTGTATCACTACACAACTTGACTGGTCGCACGTCTAACACATTTTTTACGTTGGGCTTATAATTAATTATTATTAATATCTGGAAGGCAGCTACACACTGGCGGTTGTGCACAACATATATGAATAACCAAATTATTAGTAGCCATATAAAACCTGAAAGCAATAAAATTATGAAAATGAATTATCTCTGCAAGCACATGTCTTGTTTTTTTTTCTAAACTGCCTTATTCTAAGTGTTATGTGAAGTTAAGGCCCGAAGGTAGGGCGGGATTTTATTGCGTCTCAGGACTAACCCCTTACGCCTACTAGGAAGGAAAATCATGCAAGGAGACATGCATCGCGGCAAAGAGGGATTGGACAGCCATGGCCTGCACTTTGGGGCCATGACTATCTCCCTAAGTGTACTTAGAGCTAGTCTTGACTATGAAGAGCAAGGGAAAAACCGCCGAGAGAGACGTAAAAACCCTTGCGACAGAGAAGTAAAAATTCAAGAACTATTGTATGCATTAAATTAAATTATATTAAATAGAATGCTACAGGAGACAGAGTGTATGGAAAATAGGCTCTTAGTTAATAGTGTTGGAAATACTAGCAGAGAGGGGGGGGGGAGCTTTGTATATTTTGATTTGATGCCGGCAGTAACCAGAGAGGTGTTTGGGCGCTTCTCTGGTGGGAGAAGTGTCGCTATTGGGCCTCTTCCCCCCCGAGCAAACATGTCAAACAGTAAACAAAAACATGCAAATATGTGTACATGCAAATACAAAAGCACTCTGAGACACGATTCTCATGGTAACGAAAAATAGGAAGAAGGAATTCATACAGTTACATACAGTTATATTTTGATCCAAACCAAACGTCTACATGTAAGCAAATGATGAATACCCAAAAAAACACGCATACATTCTATTCAAGTATGCACAGGACAGTCCGTGTCTGACAAGGGATTGGCAAGCCCTGGTTCAGCAGAGGAAATATCATCACTTGAATCACTGGAGTCACTGCCGCTGTCGACACACATAATAAAGCTGTCGATAGCTTCTTCCAACCGGCCATCTGTCTCCCAGTAGTGTTCCTCTATTTTGTGAACATGTAAACAATAACCTTCAAAGTTTTGCTTGCTGACACAGGAAATCGCTCTTTTTGTTACATATTCAAGCTTTGCTGGACTGAAGTCACCTTTCACATTGCTTTCGCGTACAAGTCTCTTGGCTTTGCCCACGCGAGTTCTATTGCGTTTAGCTCGCGCATGTATGGCGGTAACCTAATAACGTGATGGCCGTACGATTTCAAAATCCCATCTATTCGGTATATATTTCCGCCGCCTTTATGCCTTTCAATTAGGTAGAAAAATGCACAATTTTCAATTGTTATATTCTAACCAATTTATAATTTCCTTCCTGACAGAATACTTTGTTGGAGGTTTGTTCCTTTGCACGCAGTGATACGAAGCATTATCTATCTTTCGGGGAGATTAGGTGATGACATTTCACTAGTCCACTTTTGAAAATTGCCTGCATTCATCTGACCACGATAGTCTCCAGATGACTTTCCAGACTTAAATATTAGTGAAGCGCCGTCCAGAAATCCATCTCGAGTTCCCGCGTGCACAATAATTAAGCAGTTTGATGAACCCACGTTAGTCAGAACATCAAGCTGATTTTTACTTCGCCAACGTTTATTCAAGGTTAAATTGCTGTCTACCCACGATTCGTCAATGTAAACAATCACCCGCTTCTCTTCCCTGTAACGTCACTTTGCTTTTAAATATTCACAACGCCAGTGGACAATGTTTGGCCGCTCAATTAAAATCTTGCTTTTGTTGCCACACCTTTTTCACTTAAATCCCATTTCCTTCAAAATGCGCCTCAAAGCGTGCACTCCCCATAGAAAGTTTATTTTGTCATTAATGGCGCTCAGCAGTGTGGGTTATGTAGGCTCTCTCTTCTGTACTACATAAAAGTGTTTAGTTAAATCCCGTGTTACCCTCCTATAACGTTTCTATCTTCGGGACGCGAGCGATATTTACCTGGTGTTGAGAGCGATGCATCGACTGCTATAGTACATTCTTTGTGGTTCCTACTAACCGTACGAACAGAAATTCCTGCGTGATTGGATGCACGCAGGTTAGGTTGGCTTGGTTTGATGAACGTTTTACTCGTCCATCACGTGCCTCTTCATCGCATTTTTAAATTAGATGGCTGATGATGTTCCGTGCCTCTCTGTGAATAGCTGCACCTTTCTTCCGCACGGGCTCCATGTGTCGCACTCTTCAACGACTTGTCATACACTACCGTAACATAGGCAGCTTACACAGGCGTACACAATACAGTTCACGAAGCCGACTTATGACCTACTGCTCTTGTAGTGGCTAGTAGCGCGGCAGTGCCGTTACGGTGGACAAGCGCACTAGCGAGTCTTAGGCAACCACCACCCCTCTCCAGAGACTTGTCTTCTCGTCAGCTCCCATCTATACCGCGTTTCAAGGAAAACTCGCGTGGAAGCATAACACAAGCGAAGATATCGTAGGGACAATTTTAAACCACGAGTCATTTCCCCTGCAAGTCAGGCCTGCTTGGCTGTCAAACGGGTTGCATGGTAATTGAATGCTTCTATTCAAATGTTAAAAAAACTGTAGAATATTTATATCTAATTTCCTTATGCCATTTATAATAAATTGTTTATCGAAACACAAACGTGGACTTAAAAATGTCAGTCGGCAAAAATCTCTGTACGCACCCATATTTTTACGATATTTTATTCTGCTGTAAAACTGTATTGCAGGCGACAATGCTTTATCGTTTCTTAACACATTGCTGTGTTAATAACCTATAGTCACCGCTTAAAAATCGGAGGAAACAAAATACACGCGAATCATGTTTTTGCTCATTTTTATCGCCTTCGAAGTGCTTCCTTATGGCTAGTTTTGATTTTAAGGCGTTGAACGTTGTTTATTAGGAAGGTTCCTTAATGAGTGAGCGAAGAGATTTGGGCGGCTCTGAACAACGAGGTCTTGAGAGCCGATGAAGGTGATGCGAATTGAGTATGGAGCAGCGCCGGAATGAAAGGGTCGGGGAAGCAGGAGATCCCGAGAAAACCCACCGACTAGCCGCATCGTCCGGCACGATTCCCGCATGCGGGGGGGGGGGCGACCCTACCGGGAATCTCAACCCGGCTCGCCTGGGCGGGAGGCAAGTATTCTGACCGCTACACCACCGCGGCCCAGGCGAAGACGGATCAACGGTGGATTGCAAGGGCGGGGAAAAAACGGGAAAGCCCAGAGGGAACCGAGGCCAACGGCAGCGTCTACTTCGTTTCCCCTCTGAGAAACCAATCATGATGTAAAAGTTGCACTACTGAGGTTGATAGGCAATACTTGAGATCCCATGTGTCGCAAGTGGAGCCATAAATTTTTGAAGCAATCAGTATGCCAAGGTTGTTTGGGGCAGTTAAGTTTTCACATGGTCAAGCAGTTTTCCCTGGTTGATAGCTTTTCCGAACTCCTCGGATTAAAATTAACTGCATAATGTTCACGGTAAAATGGGCACTTTTGAAAACCCTGCTTAATATCGACTTGTATGCAATTTGTGTATTTTTCCGCCTTGTGCAAAATTACATTGCCATGGACCGCATCACTTTATTCATGCGTCGGTCAGGTGAAATTGTTAAATTATTATAAAAAATACCTATTTTACAAAACTGCTCTCGTTTTTACACTTCGTTGCATTGACAAAAAAACAGAAAATGGAAGAAATAATTTAAGTTTTCAAAAATGCTTACCTAGCCCTTTGTATGCGACTTTAATATATGGAACTACTTTCCATCCATCGTTAACAACTTTACTGGGCGCATGTCACTCAGTGCGCCCGTTGAAATATATGCAGTCAGGGGCAGTAACTTTTTTGTAAGGTTGATTTTAAAAATGGTCACTTTATCGTGAACAGCATTTACTGGTTTTTAATACCGCTTTCTAAAGTGACGAATACGGAGAATGATATTTTCTACTGTTCTAGTGATATTTCGCTTAAATCGTGAACACATACGGTGACGCAGCTTTTGATATATTATACTGAAAATGTTAACACTCCACAAACATTTCGAAAAGAACCATATCAATAAAGTCCCAAGGACTGAATTTCACCACCACAAACCTTTCCCAAAACCCGTTTCTGCACTCTTCGGTTGTGTAGGTTTTTGGCGATGGGAGATTTAAGTTTGTTTATCCCCATGTTACAAAGAGAGGTCAGTGTTTAATTACTATTTACTCTGAGTTGTTTCGAAATCGTGATATTATATTATCTTATAATATAACTGTTTTTTTTCTTCTGGAAGAAATAATTTTGCAGTGTTACTGGGTTTTCAGTCACTAGTATATTATATTAAGAGTACATTAAATACCCCCAGTTATCTTAGGCTCTATTTGTTAAACACACACATATATATAAAAAACCGAAATATCAAAGAAACATATTGTTTCCGTTTTTTCATACTTATTCAAAAAAAATTCATCGCTTATTAGTACTTCTGATATGCAAGTATTTTATTCAGTTATTTTTTTACTGGTGGGGCCAATGTTGTATGATCAAAAAATGCTGTACCCTGACTACCACCCAACAAGTTTTTGCCCCATTAGATACTACGTTTCTGTATAATGTTATGGGTATGTGTATTATTTGTTATATTTAAATACAGTCACATACACACTTCTAAGTTAATTGTATTGGTAATAAAATTGGCGGTCATGATTTGGACCTGTGGAGTGTATGGTTTTATATAATGATATTCTGGCAATTGAATGCATATTGTAGCCAAATTTATTTTAATGTTTATTACATTATGTTTTTCAGATTCCTCGAAGAACTGTACACGACAATAACATAGAAAAATAAAAATTAATATTCATCAGTGATATCCACAATGTAATATTTTATAAATCCACTATTTATTTTTAATTGAAAGTGTAAAAAAAAATATTTGTCTTAGAAATTTAATTTCGCCTACCTAGAAAATAAAATCAAAACAATATGAAAAAGAAAGTCTTATTGTTCATAAGTAGTCATTTTTATTGTGCTTTATCTACTGAAGTGATTTGTAATCATTCTAACGAATTAAGATTTTACAGATAAAATTAAAAGAGGAAAAGAAGTTTGCAACATAATATCGTCACGTGCCTACTGAATTTTGTTATTAGTCCCATTCCGTTTAATTTTACCATGTTTATTAATTGAACCGACTAGTCAAACGGCGAAACGTTCCAGATTCTCTTACTGCCGGTTTACGTGTGTGTAGCCGTGAGTATTGTATTGTATTGTTATTGCGCATGGTTCTTTCCTTTTAATCCACAGTCTGTTACTTTTGGTGTAAATAATTTGTGTGTGTATAGTCATAATCGCAAACTAACAGCGACCTCAAAAAATTTGCTTTTCCATAATTCCCAAGTTTATAATTTGAATTTTAACACACAGAACTCGGAGTTGTACTGAAATAATAAACACGGCTCTGTACTAGCATTTTATACATGTGATTACTAAATCTCTCCACGTTGCGTATCTTAGTTCATTCAGGTGGAATAATTTTGTTTATGTATTTTCAATGTATTCGTGATTACGCATAGTACAACATTTGGCAATTTTATGTCTAAGTAACTCAAAGGCGAGTTATGAAATCACTTTTACGTTCCGTTTGCCGAAATAAAAAACATACCTCTCAATATTGAGAGAAGTTACCAGTAGATATAGTCGATGAACAGTTACTTCCAGCTTTTCTGAAGCCATGCTTAATTTCTACTGTCGGCGTATTCCTCCGCCTCATGCAAACAAAGTTTAGTTGAGTCCAGGAAATTGCGCCAAAGGGGCAACGGAATCTAAATAAGGGCGCCCAGTTTAATAATATTTTGCATGGAAACTATTTCTTACTTCGCATTACCAGCACACCTATTTTCTCTCTGATTTTTAAATATTATAATTTATGTATAAAATATACGTTAATTTCAATTTATCAAAAGAAATAAACTTTTGTTATAACATGTGTATAAAACGCCTGTGATAGATGCCATATTCACGAAACAACCAAAAACGTAAAACATGGGGTGATTTTTAAAAGGCTTCAGTTAAAAATTGTGAAGATACTGCCAATAGACTACTTAAATAATAAACCTAAGCAGGAAGTGGAGCAGACTGGCATCACTTACTTATTACAATGGCAAATGAAACATTTCACATATATTTCGTTTATGGAGAGTTATGCCAGTTGAGTTACTCTTTTCCTTTAAGGACCCAGGTACGTCAACACTTCCTCAATCACAATTAGCCCCTGAGAACAATTACTATACTTCAAGAAACAAGCATATCTCGTCTTCAAAGACCCCTTGTTGCTGTTCAACCCTATGAATATATTTAGACAAAAAATATATATATACCTTAAGGCACTTATACTCGTGTGGAAATGCGTTCATTACTTTGTGAGATGATTTTAAATTAAGTGTATGCAGGGTTAGCGACACTGCTCAGCGGAGATTACGTTGCTATTCATTTATTACCAATCACTGGAAATATTATTCTTTCAGAACTGTGACTTCACTTGGAAAAATTGCGAACATTGGCCTTAATCACGTGGCAATCAATATATGGCACACTGAAAAAAAAAATGTACAAATCACGCACTAGTGCCGGAAGCCAAAACTTGATTTACATTACATAATCCGCACACATAAAAAGTAGTCTCTGGTTGTAGGTAGCGTGAGTGAACCATCTCAGTCAAAATCGGGGAACATTTCATACGTTAACGCCCGCGATGTTCTTGGGCAATACATTCTTCGACACAGTACCTTATTTTCAGCTGGCCGACGAAACCGTGTACGCAAACCTCCAGGTATACACGTGAAACGTACGATGTCCCTAGCAGCTGCAAATCCGTCTGGCCTTCCAGCCCGCTGTAGAACTCCATCCAAACGGGACAGTCTGCATGGCTGACGACGAACGCAAGCCGCTTGGCGTAGCGAAGGTAATTCTCCAAAAAAAAAAAAAAACATGCCACGTTTATGCAGACACAGCAAATTAAGTGCCTTCGTTCCCGTATCTCACTCACACACACGCGTAACAGTTACGAACGTGACGTTATAATTCAAACTTTAGCCGTAACGAGTGCTGGGTAAAGGCACACGGATAACGAGTGCTGGGTACACGAAATTACTGTAAAGTCCGCGGAGGCTATCCTCTAACGTACGGCGCGATAACATGACAAACTTATGCTCAACAACTTTACAAACTCGTATCCACCGGACCACAGTTACGCGTCGGGCACATTGTACTATATTGCCTTCCGCTCTATCGCGCGCAGCATAACAGCTGATTTCGCGAGCACTCCTTGGCAAGTCAGCTAACGACTTCTGTCTGCGACCTACCCCAAGGCAAGGCCGTCACCAGCGCGCTACTCGCGGCAACCACAAAAAACACACACCAAAAGGCAAATAGTATCCACGGTCGCGCTCAGCTAGACAGAGTATATTTACTTAGTACATACGTTAATATAAAAAGTAGCTGAGATATAAAATAATAAAAATTACGTGAACGCGATAATAAAATTTTAAGTCATAGTAAAATATATAACAATTACAAAAGTTTATACAAAAATACGAATTAGGATTATGAAGAGCTAAGTAAGAACTATAGCTCGCGCACACACGGCTACCAACTTTTGACAAATACAACTAAAATCAAACTCGTGACGGTACAATCGTAGCAAAGTAAAGTACTTAGCTTCTTATGAGTGAACAATTGTTGTCTTGTCCGTCTTACAGGTGCATCGTGGTGTGCTTCAATTTGACTGTGTAGTATTTATAACTGCTGAGTAGAGATGTTCCAGTCGGCGCATAACAGTGAAGCCTTGAGCGACGGCGAGGCTGAAATGAAGTGAGGATGGAGCAGTGGAAGGAATGCAAGGCAAAGGAAGTGGGAGCACCTCGGTTAAATCTGCATTCCAACTATGACGTCTGTCACGTTTCCTACGCGCAGATAAAATACGCATTTTTTGCATTGGTGTTTTTATAGACTTGTGTATGGTTTATTGATATGTGGTCGAATTCCACGTAGTGGATAGCCGGAAAGTGTAGGACTCGGGCCTCTCTCTAGATGTCATATCGGACTTGTTATAAGCAGCTGTATATTTTATAATTTAAAAAATGAACATCTAAAAGTCAATATTTTTTCAGGACAGAAGTGAAAGTCGATATTATGTTGCACCATTCATAAACTTGGTTATTGAAACATTAATGTTGTCGTTGAAAAAGTGCCACAGTCAGAAAAAAATCACCTTAAGTATCCATATTTTTACGATATTAACTCTTCTGTAAAACGAGGTCGCGGTGATGTAGTGGTCAGACTACTCGCCTCCAACCAAGGTGAACCGAATTCGAGTCCCACACTGGGTCGCACCCGGACGATGTCACTGGTCGGTGGGTTTTCTCGGGAATCTCCCGTTTCCCTCGCCCTTGCATTCCAGCGCTGTTCCACGCTCGCCTCACTTAACCTTCAACTGCTCTCTAGGTCTTGTTGCTAAGGATGTCTTAATAAAAGTCGGCCGAACTGCGTCCACAGGTGTGCTTGTCCGGCCTGGCGCTGTGCTGCGCCCTCGCCGAGGCGCGGAAGGATAAGCGAGGGGTCGCCGACGGCGGCGGCGTGCTGCGCAGGAGCCTCGGCGCCAGGATCCAGGGCATCGAGATCGAGCGCGAGGAGCACGTGGAGGTGCCGCGGTCGTAACCCGGTGAACGTGGACCGCGCCGTGCCGGCGGAGGTCCGCGTGCCGGCTCCTTACCGCGTCGTCCGGCCGTACCCGGTGCACGTGGACCGCGCCGTGCCGGCGGAGGTCCGCGTGCCGGCTCCCCACCGCGTCGTCCGGCCGTACCCGGTGCACGTGGACCGCGCCGTGCCGGCGGAGGTCCGCGTGCCGGCTCCCCACCGCGTCGTCCGGCCGTAACCCGGTGCACGTGGACCGCGCCGTGCCGGCGGAGGTCCGCGTGCCGGCTCCCCACCGCGTCGTCCGGCCGTACCCGGTGCACGTGGACCGCGTCGTCCGGCCGTACCCGGTGCACGTGGACCGCGCCGTGCCGGCGGAGGTCCGCGTGCCGGCTCCCCACCGCGTCGTCCGGCCGTACCCGGTGGTGCGCGAGGTGCCGGTGCCGGCGCGCCAGCCTGTGCGGGTCGACGTGCCCACGCCCTTCAAGGTCGACGTGCCTCATCCCGTGCCGGTGGCCGTGTCCAAGCAGGAGCTGGTCGCCGCGCCATACCCCGTCTACGTGCGCAAGGAAGTGCCCGTGGCGGTCAAACACCACGAGCATGGTTACGACCAGCGGTAGTCCGCCACTTACAGACCGCGTCATCCTTTAGGGCGTTGGGCGAGTCTGGCAGTGTGTGAGTTCCTGATACGCTATAAGCAAGGACACCATTTGAACTACTTAATGTATTTGGTAGGGCAGAATTCATTGCCGATATATCTTAATGCTAGTAAATATCATGCGCAAAAATAGGTGATACAGTCAAGAGTTTCCGATTTTAAAAATTCCCAACTATTGCAAAAGAATAAGGGTGTAAATCACAAATTCATTAAATATGACAAAACAATCGTATTAAAATTAATAAGATAATACTATCGGAAATTTATAATTTTAAAATTTGTCTTTTTCCTAGGAAAAATTTTTTACTGAAATTTTTTAACGGGAGAATTTAAGCTAGGTAGGTAAGTAGGTTTTAACGCCTCGTCGACAGCGAGTTCAATAGAGACTAAGTAAGTTGCTCAGAGATGCAGGTATGGGAAGGAATCCGCCATGGGCCTGTATTAAGCACCCATGCCAGCATTCGCCTTAAGTGATTTCGGGAAAGTCATGGAAAACTGAAATAAGGATGGCCGGACCCAGATTCATACCCAGGTCCTTCCGTGTGCGAGACCAAACTTTAACTATTCTGCCACCTTGCTCGGTGGGGGTAATTAGAGTTTTTAAAATAATTTTTATTATACATTTTTTTAATATATATTTTTTTTTTTTTTTTTTTTTTTACATTTGCATTGATAATTTTTTTATATTCTATTTCGAAACTGGGCAACAATATTATTCGAAAACAATTTTTTCTGTTAACTATTTCTAGGTGAAGGTGTTGTTATTTCACAAATATATGCAATTGAAATAACCCCCAACCAAATAGTTAAACATTTATTCTTGATTTTATATTTCGGGAATTATCGCATTGCAAAAATTTCCCGAAACTCTTCGAGCTACAGCCTGAAGAGAGTTTCTGCCGTTATCTGGTGCTAGAACTGATCTGTGACTAGCTACCGATGCAGTTATATATGCTCGGATTTACTCGCCAAACTTAGTAAAACCACATCAAACACCATTATTTACCTAGCTTAGTCTACGTTAGCTTAAAATTTAGGAGTATTATTTCTTTTACTTGCTGCCATTTGTTAGTTTAGTTTAGTGGTCTTCAATGTTATTTCTTGCTGCCCGTGGACAAGTTATCAACGATCACCTTACCTCCACAAAACCTCTTCAACACAAAATCTACACCATTAAGGCGATAGACTGTACACGTAAGTGAACAAATCTATGTTCTTCTCTGACCGTAAACGTCGATTTTATATTTTTAGAATCTTCACCTTACCACATACAAAAAAACAGCCCTAAACCTCCTATACCATAACTTGTTAAATGTATTTGTAAATTCGAAAAAAAATATTGATTAGCGTATTGAAATATATATTGAATAAATACACGTTTTATTTGTAGTTTATCTTATAATTATATAATTTATTCGTACTTATTTTGTTGCCTTAAGAACTCACAAATATTTATGAGAGAGAAAAATTCCCTTTTATATCATAGCGATACGTAAATTATATGGCTTGCAATACGGCTCGCAACACTTAAGCTAAAAACTGGCCATTTAATCAAATTATGTTGAAGACCACTGGTATAGACGATCCTGTTTGGTTGGGATATTTCACTGCAAACTGAAGAGTTTACCACTCCACACGAGCATCCGCATTAATGATGGCTTCATCGATCCACAATCGAAGAGAAAACCTTACCTTATCCGATGATTCCCGAACTGTCTCGGCGCCTGGACATAAACATATAAGTATCAACTCATATACGGGCACTTAATAAATTGTGTATTTTCCGTGATTCAAAATAGCTAAATGGTAAAATGTAATATCTCTTGAATGATTGTATATTTGGATCTGTTTCTCAGCATTGTCCCATTCAGACTTCATATAACTGTTACCGGTGTTGTGATTTTTCCTTAAATAATTTTAATGACATTGGTTGTGCTCAAAAATTTGAATATGTGAAACTGATTATGAAAATAAAAAATGTTTTTTAACATGTCATTTAATTATTATATAGTTTCAAAAGCAGGTACTACCTTTGAATTGATATTTGTTCATCATGCTGTACCTCAAACCAAACAGGGAACATTCAATTGTGTTCGTTGAATCCTTTCTCTGTGAAAGGGAATGATGTAATTATATGTTCCCTAAAATTTTTCATTGCGAATCCAGGAGTAACAGTTCATAATTCCCACGTTTTGCTGCTCCGCAGGTTCATAAATGAATTTCTATTAGTCTCTTATTGGTTCAGAAATGGCAAGTAACAAGCATCGACAATACTGAATTTGTGTACTTTTGTGGAAATAAACAACTGCAATAAGTGCTATGTTTATTTCAATAACTGCGTTGACGTAATTACATGGAGAAAGGGGTTAAATTTATAATGTGATATGTTAAGTATAGTGTAGTGAGTTGTGCCCACAGATATTTTCATTCATACATATATCAGCTCTCCGGCACCCTGTTACTTACATAGCATCTTTTAAAGATGGACTCCACCACTTTTGCAGACATTTTCCCGCCTGGATTCATAGTAATTACTGACTATGTACTAATATAGAAAATATACATTTTACGAATTGTTTAATATTTCTGTGAGTAATTTTAATTGTGTGTTACCTGCATGATTTAAGAACTAGATAAATTATTTATGTATGTTGATGAGAATACGTCTTTAAATTTGCAACTATACTGACAGGCAATCTATAAAATCCAATGATAGCAAAATCGGGGGATAGAGTTTGGCATTGCAGCTCCGAATCTATCGTCTAGATTAAAAATTTAATTACACCACTCGATTGCCAAAGGATCGAAGAATATGTTACGCTGGCTGAGGACTGCGAAGCATGTCTCGGGGGGGGGGGGGGGGTGCAATTTCGAGTTCTTTTCGCCGCGTCTAATAATTTCCGCCTAGTACAACTTTCGACTAGGAGAAGCTACGACGCTCGTTTAGGTTTGGTTTCAATCGACAGCTCTCGTCAAGATCAATCGATTAGCGTATAAAAACCTTTGTGTGGCATGGTTGTGGTGAAATCGTATGAGTTTAATGTAAACAATGAAGAAAACTGAACACAAATTCGGCCTATACTTGTCAAAAACCAAGTCGAAATACAGAAATCGTATAAGGTTGGAAAGAGCATCTCAAAATAAATCCAGTGATACCCATAAAACCCCGTATGATCGAGTGAAGCGGTGCCGGGAACGTGAAATAAACACCAAGGCGTCCGAGCGCGTCAACGTGGACGTATTCACGGAAAACAAAAGGGCCTTTACCCAACACAGACAACCCCAATTTTTTTTTAGCAAGTTCTCGACATTTACAGCACGCAGATAACAGACAAAATTACGCATATAAAATTTAAACAATTTGTAAAATGTAAATTTTCTATAATCGTACACTGCCAGTAATTAGTATGAATCTGAAATTATGTCTCCACAACGAAGAATATCTGCAAAAGTGATGACACTGAGCCTTAGCCATCGTTGTGTACATAGTGAGAATATGAGGAATTTATTTACTTAAAAACATCTAAACACACATGGCTTCGACTATTATAACAGTGTTTACATAATTACGTGCTTTCAGATGTTATTCAACATATTCTTACTGAGTTGCAATGAAACTAAAATATAAGCAAAGTAAGCAGATGTATTTTAATTGTGGAAGCGCGGATTTGGTGTGAACCCAAAAGTAACCTGACCGTGCGTAGTAATCACTTTTGAATTTGTATTATTTAATTGAAAATAAAATAGCTACGTTTTAGAGTACTCCTTGAATTTTGTCGAGACGGAGAAAAATATTCTGTTAATTTTAAATTTCCTCACATTTTCTTCTCATAATTAGTTTTGACAGTCAAATTTATCCCTGTGTAGTATCGTTTCGTTCTTTGGATGTCATGCTAATTTATGAACGAATATAAGTTTACGTAGAAAAATTTAATAAAAGCAATTCATTTATTATTTTAAGAAATCAGTATTACTTGCCTTACAAAGAAATTTACAGCTATTCAGTTATATTCTATGTATGTAGTATTTCCGCAATTCGAAATATTATTTTTTGGAAAATTCTTTCGCAAAAATCATTCATGGAGAATAATTATTGTCCTATGCTGAGCTGTTCATGACTATTTAGCTTTGGCGTTTACAACGTACAGACTGAAATACTGAATATTGCATTGAAATTTATGTTTCTGATCTTTCATATGTGTTCTAAAATCTACATTACCACCATAGGCTGATTATTAATTTGAGTAACGAACACGGGCTGCATATTTATCTCGACAAAAGAAAGTGAACTTCAATCTGGCTCAATAAACCTAGCACTGTAATCGAGTAATGCGTTGGAAATGGGCAGAGTTGCAAATATATATTTAACAGCAATTTACACTAAGAAGAAGAATAAAACATTTTTAACAACTTATTGTTAGTTAGCTTGAAGAAATGGACGGCTCTTTCATATTTCTATTTCAATTCTAATTTCTAAAACCTGAACGCTTAGGCAACGCGCCCAACACTTGTGAAGTGGAGCTGTAGATGTCAAAGGGGCACCAATAACTAAAGGAGACGTCTTTTTGTTACTCAGAAATAATTTATTTAATATTTACATATAAAATGAAGTATCGAAACTCTCTGACCGACACACACTTTCATCTGTACCTGTCCAAACAGTTGGACGCGAAAGCATGAATATTGAGAATTTCCCTTAAGATGCAGACAGACACGAAGAATGTTTTTTTTTTTTTATATTGAACACCAAAGGAGGCGAAAAGTAGTCAAAGTACTTTAAGAGGACTCTTCAATAGATAATTAATCGTAATAGAAATTGTTATCCTTTTTGTTTTAAAAGACTACTTACATAACTGCCTAAAAAAAGTTTCTCTTTTTTAAATTCAACCTCGAAGAGGTGTAAAAGTGTAAAATGTGATTTTCGAGGACACACCAACAGATCATTATCCCAATGGGATTTCGGTATACTCTTGGCTTCAAAACTTTGCCTAAACATATAAATAATAATTCTCAGATTTTTTAAAATTCAACTCTTAAGAGCTTGAAACGGTATAAAATGTATTTTCTACGTCTCCTCAATGGCTCATTGAACCGTCTACAAACATAATGCGCTTTACTCTCAAAGGCTGGTTAAATAAAAACCTGAAAAATATTTTCAGGATTTTTCCAAATTTTGAAACAAATAATGAGGAAAGGGATAGATAGTGTTTTATAGTAAATCTTCAATTTTTAATTAACCTGTTAGAATGAACATGGTTTCGTTATTTGCTTACAAAGTTTCGTTACATAAATTGCATTCAACGAATTTCAGAATTTTTAGAAATTAAAACCTCTGAGAAGTTGAAAATTGAAAAAAATAAATAAAAAAAGAAAATAAAATGTGTTTTCGACTATGTTATTTTCCTTATGTGGTTCTCTATACGTGTTTCAATAACATTTTATACCTCAGTTAATGATTTCGTAAGTCATTTTGAAAGAAAAGTGTAAGCAGCCACACATCATGGCGACATTCACCTATAGGCTATTCACGATGAAGTGAGTACTTTTGAAAGCCCTCTCATTTGCAATAATAGTCAATGAATATATTTTATTTTAACTTTAGATGGTAACTTCTGAGTGTTGTGGAATATACACACTGTGCTTATTATTTGCATGGCAATATTTATTTTTAAATGCGGTTGAAGGATTAGATATGGCTGAATAGAAGAAGTAACTAGGACCTCGAAAATGTTCACATTACCGAGAACAGCCTATATTAACTAGTAATCGTAGCACCCGAGGGCAAAACGGCTATTGTGGTGTACGAAAAGGTCCTTCGGGAAAGGAAAATAGTTCATTCTTTGTGTAGTACACTCTGATAAGGCCGCGGATTGAAAGTTAGTTCATCTAGAAAACTGTTTTAGTGACCAGAAGTCACTGTAAATAGCGAAGTCAAAGTTACAGACTACTGTATTATGTGATAAAAGTAACACTTAAAATAAGCGAATATATTTAAGAACACGTGCTCTTGAATAATAACCATAGAACTGGGAAAGGAATAATGTTCTATCTTTCAAGTGCACAGAACTTAATTGTCTTTAAACGTACTTTCCTAGAAAACGTAGGCTTCTGCGAACATGCAGTTGTACGTATTACCGATTCACAGTTATTTCCGTAAACATACAGAAAACCGCGCGCGCGCGCGCGTGTGTGTGTGTGTGTATATATATATATATATAGAAACTGCGCTGCGTATTTTCATAATCAGCATAGAGAATTTGAACGTCATTTTTAAGTACAGTAGTAATTCTTTAAAAATCACTAACCTCAATCTCCCCAAGCGGTGATATTATATTTTTGCTAAAGTCAATAATTCACATTTTTCTCCTATAAAGTGACCAAAATCCTGCAAAACAAGTGGTTGTATGGTGGGATAAATCTTTGTACGATAAATGATGCTGGTTTTAATCTCAGCGCTCAAAGTAGGAAGTTTGTATCTGTCTGTCTGTCTCTCTCTCTCTCTCTCTCTCTCTCTCTCTCTCTTATATATATATATATATATATGTGTGTGTATATATATATATATATATATATATATATATATATATATATATATATATATATATATATATATATATATACACACACATACACTTTGTTCGCTTCATATTTATTTATCACAATTGATTTTTCAACACAAAAGTTATTTAATTTGTACTTCTCAGTACTACGAGTGTAAATCCAAACCAATAATGAGTAACATTACTAATGTATGTACTGCATTTTTTACAAGAAAACTTTCTGTAGTGTTGATAAAAATATATATTGTTTTTGCAGCAGGTTTTCCAATTAAGGTGATATTTCACTTTATTTTATTTTTAAGTATGTGAAAGAGCTTTCGAAAAGTGCCCCCTTAATGCAGTTATTAGTTGTCAAATCATTACACATTAAAAAATATAACACTCAAAAGACATAATTTCCTGAATTCTGCAGCATACTAGGCTTTGCTCGTAGATATTTTTTTTCCAGTATGGTGCACAGAACATACTGATTCAGTATGAGCGCGATTTATAAACAGGTGAGCAAGTATTGCCACTCTGAATTTTGCTGAATATAAGGGGTCAGACTTGAAAATATATTCTTGTTCATCAAAGCGAAATTGTTAACATTAATTTGGTAATAATAGTTCAAACCATAAACTGTTGAGGAAACGTTGTTTTTGTTCCTTTCGTAGCTTGCAACCAGTACGCCATGCTTAGACTCTAGTTGAACACTTTGAACCTGCCTATAACACTGTTGTATCGGAATTTGAGTGTTATATTTCGAAAACTATAATGCTTTGACAATTAACAACTGCATTAAGGCGGAACTGTTAGAAACCTCTCCTAATTAACCAAATTAAAAAAAAAGAGAAATATCGCCTTAATTTGCTTAACGAGTAAACTAAAACAAAATTTACAGTATAACGCCAGACTGCCTACATTAGCCCACTTTGCCATCGTTCAGCATGCTGCCTGAAGACCTGTGGTTAGCTTGGTCAGCACCGCAACGGAGAAATTACCACACGATTTTCCCTTCTAGCCAATCTCTCGCAAGGGGGTCGCGTGGCCGGAGCGGTTAGCCTGCCCGCCTCCCACCACGGCGAACCCGGTTTCAATCCCCGGCCAGGCCGCTCCGGATTTTCGCAAGTGGGAATCGTACCGGACGATGTCGCTGGTTGGTGGGTTATCCACGGGCATCTCCTGATTCCCAAGCCCTTATATTTCGGCTCTGCTCCATTCAGCAAAGTGGTGCTGGACAATCTGATACTAAGGTGTACAAAATTGATTTAAAAACAATTTTTGGCGACAGTAGTGTATTTTCTAGAGAAGAAGCTTTCATTGGCGCCTTCAGACAGGGTATGCTTAGTAGAGTCAGTGTTCATATTAGTGGTAATGATGGTGGTCCATATTACATTTATTTAAAAAAAAAAATCTGAAGATTCAAGCAAGAGAAGTGAAAAGAATGGTCGTCCTATGGTTAGAGAGAAACCTAAAGGCCAGTCCTCTCGTACTCATGATATTTCTCCTTTGACGAATCGTGACGTAAGAAGCGTAGCGTAGACTGTTGATGATAAAGTTTTGCCAGATGTAAACGTAAGTGGTAGTACTTTCTTGCTTGGACACAACAAAAACAATGATGACAATGACCTTGGTGGCATTCACATTGAAGATCTTGATGTTCAACGTCGTAAGTTAAAGCGTGGTGGTAAATTGCGTTTTGCTTTTTATCCCAAGTCCAGAATGTATTCATATAAAGTAGTTGGAGACATCATTACTGCTAGAAATTGGGAAGGTATTCTGTGTGCTTGTGGTTGTATTTGTATTGTGCGTAATTCGGCCATTTATTTAGGTCCTGGTAATATTATGTCATATTACAGCCACTTAGACCTCTCATATCCACTTTAATTGTAATACAGTTGCTTAAAAAAAAATTTCGATAAGGGCTGTTCACGATAAAGTGAGCACTTAGAAATCAACCGTTGAAAAATGTCACTGGCCATACCTGCGTACATTTTACCGTGCACACTGAGTGGTATTCACACGGTAAAGTTGGTAACGACGAAAGGACACCATTTCAATGTTTTAACGTTGAATTAAAAGTGTTAGATAAAAAAATTTGTGTAAACTGAGTAGATAGCAAACGCGGGGGCTCTCTTGCCTCACTTAAAATCTGAAACTCCATGAGAAATCCAGCAAATTAAATCTAAAATCATGTATTTTATCGTTTTCGATCAACTTTTTCATGTTTCTAGTAGCATCAATTTTCGATCCTCCAAAACAAGGGAATTTGCGTCAAAATCAGGTCATTTTGAGCCAAAACCGAGAAATTATTCGATTTTTCCAGAATGGACGTGCAGGATCTGTGTTAATAAAAATAACAGTAAATTTTAAGCCAAAATCAAGTAAATTGATCGATTTCAAGCAACTTTTTCATGTTTTCTAGAAAGTTACTTTATCCAAAGAACAATCTAAATTAATCAAATTTAATCCGAAATCATGTAAATTTGAGTAAAATCAAACGAAATGATAGATTTTAAGAGAATTCTATATCATGCATAGTTTTTCCATTCTTCATTTCTTTAAAACCTTTATATGCTATAAAATCTTGTTTCTAATTTATTAATTTTAAAGCGATTTTTATCAAACATTTTAACACAGCGATCTGGTAAAGTGATTTTACACTTACTATTTAGAATAGAAATAATTTTTTTACCGAATTTAGATTCATAAATTTGAAATTCTGTAGCAACATATGTTTTATTAATTTTAAGCTCTGGTAGTTTAGTCAATTCATATGAATTGTTCAACTTGTTGTAAGTGATTCCATTTCTGTTTTATTTAAAAGGAAAGAAATTTATTAAGATAAAGCAAAATTAGCGCTGCGCACTAATTTTCCTTTTAATAAATTTTTATTCTTATAAATAAAATGGAATATATGCTCTCTTATGAAATGGAGAATAATACCATATGTAAACAAGGCATCAATTCTGGTGAAGTATTAAATATAGCAAGTTTTCCATCGAATAATCACACAAAATATAAGCACATTAACACTTGTAAAAAATGTTATAGAGAAAATGCTAGAAATCATTATGTGTTAAATAAAGAGAATATACTATGTAAATGTGGAAAATATGTTTCTAAACTAAATTTATAAAAGTTTCAAAATTCTAAATTACATAATACAAATTAAATTTGTCATGATGATTATTCAACTAAAACGTGTTACCATGCTAGTCTCCAGATGACGTGTTAATGAGAAAATATTGTGTGAATGTATTCTAAATGAAAATCGATATGATAATTACCCAACAAAAACATGTAAAGTATGTCATGAGGATAAATCTAAACATTTATTTTCTCCTAATAAAAATACTAAGGACAAACATACAGCATTACGTAAAAAATGTTTTAATGAGAAATATCATCAAAACAAGAAGTAAAATAGTTAAACGATAGCATTATTATCATTAATTTAAACAATTTTTCGATTTTATTCCAGTATAACATATTTGTATAGTTTACGATTTCTTCAGAAGAATGTTTTCTTTATAAATAAATAACAAAAAATGTGGAAGGGTAATTCAATAAGTGAATTGAGTGATAAGAGAGTGGGAGAGTTGAGGGTTATAGCTAGAAGTTTAAAAATTAAATATATATACAATTTAAGGAAATATGTTTTAATTAGAAGTATTATTACACAGCATTTTTAAGCACGAGAAAATTGATTAAAAAAATCTACGGAGAAGCTAAATGATTTAAATTTTGCGGAATCAAGAGCTAAAGCTAGACGTTTTAAAATAATAAATATAGAGAGACGATGTAAAAATGATTTAATTAGAGATCTTATGCCATTTATTTCAAATGAAGAAACAAAGAATAACTTTGCAAATTTGCCATATTCAAATACCCATGTCAAAGAACAATTTTCATAAGATAGATATGCATTAAATAAATATTTCCCTATTCTACTAATGTATTGATCAACAAAAAATAGAAGAACCAATAAAAATTACAAAGTTAATTCAGCTTTTAAAAGTAGGATATCAACATATAACATTGAAAATACCTTTAATTAGGTACAGCCTAATCAATTTATAACTTCAGTAAAAAATAAAGTATTTGAGATAATACATTATCATATTAGGAAATTTAGAGGGGTGAAAACTAACATTAAATAATATTCCAATTATCGCAAGAAAGAGGATAACCAAGTGAAATTATTTAAATTTCAGTCAACAAAACTATACAGTATTGAACGAAGGAGAAATTAAAAATATTTACAGAACCATAAAAAAGAACTACTTGCACATTTATACAAATTTGAAAGAAGAGGTTTAGATTGGAAATTAGATAGAGTAATTGGAATGCAGTTAGCATGTATTAGTGTGAGAAATGTAGATCAAAAACGTTTTTTTTCTCGGCAATCAAGTCTGCATTGTTTCCATCAGACGAGAATTCGCATAGAGTAACTAAATATAAAAATGTGTGGCTTAATATTGATAAAGTATTAGATAAATATGAATATCCAGTTAATATGCATGATATATCAAAAATAGAAAATCAAATTGAAACATCTACAAATGTATACTCTTTTGATGACTGGCACAATGTTTATCCACTAAAACTTACAAACAATAAAAAGAAAAACATATCAATTTACTTTATTTAAAAAGTATTAAAATTCACATTACTGTTGGATAAAAGATTTATCGAATCTGCTTTCTGCACAAAAAACTAAACATAGTGGTAAAACTTATATATGTGATATGTGTCTCAGTTCCTTTATTCTCAAGAAAGATTAAACAAACATACAGACGACTGCTCTAAAAACGAATCAGTAAGAATCAGCATACCTTCGAAAGGAGAGCAAATAATTTCAGAAATTTCAAACATACAATGAAGGTTCCTTTTGCAATATAAGCTGGTTTTGGATCAATTATAAACAAAATATCAACAACTAAACAAAATTCAAGAGAAATAAAGAAAATTAAATTAATACAAAAAATATCTGGTTTTAACAGAATATGACATTGATAATGGTTTTTATGAAGAAAGGCTAAAATAAAGTTATAATCTTACTAATAAAAAAATAAGTACAATTGAGTTAAAGTCGAATGATGAATCATATAGAAAGAAATATCAGTTACATGAAGCTTCTTGTTTTTGCTATTTTCAAGTAACTAGTTATGGTGATTATAAACCACCAGTTGTAACTCGAGGTCCAAATTCACATAATATGTTTATATAATCCATGAAAAGGGAAGTAGAAGAGATTTGGGAAATATATTTGCAAATTGAACCAATGCAACAATAACAAAAGAAGAGAAATTGTTATATAATAGATCTACAAAACGTACTGTATGTGTATGTGAATATACGAAGGAAAATAAAAAATACATCATCATGATCACATAACTGGGAAATTTATTAACCCAGTATGTAATAATTGTAATCTGAAATTAAAATTACCCAATTTTGTTCCAATTTATTTTCATGACTTAGGTGTACATGGTTCTCATTTATTAATTAAAGATCTAAGATATGATGAAAACGAAATAGATTTAATCGCAAATAATTAAGAAAAGTTTATTACTTTTGGGAAATCAACAGAAAATTTAAAAGTGAGATTTATAAACACATTTAAATTTATGGCAAGTAGTTTAGATAAATTAACATCTAATTTAAGTAAAGATCAAATGAAACATATACAAAAGCATTTTCTGCAAGATCAAGTAGATTTAGTAACTAGAAAAGCCATATGATTATATGAACAGTTGAAAAAAAATTTGAAGTAACAGAACTTCCACCAAAAAGTGTATGTTACAATAAATTAAATGAATCTGACATATCTGACAATTATTATGATCATGTAAAAGTGTATGGGAAAAATTTAATATGATGAACCTTGGGAAATAATATGATTTATACTTAAAAAGTGATGTGTTACTATTAGCGGATGCATTTAAAAACTTTAGGGAAACATGAATAAATGCATATGATTTAGATCCAGCATGCTATTTTACAGCACCAGGATTGTCATGGCATGCAATGTTAAAAATAACTAAGCATCCACTTGATTTATTACATAATTGTGATATGATTTTAATGGTAGAAAATAGAATTACAGGTGGAATTTCACAATGTTGTAAGAGATATGTAAAAGTGAATAAAAAAATATTTAGACTATTTTAATCATAATCAAGAGTCTTAAGTATTTAACTTATCTCGATGCGAATAATTTATATGGTTGGACAATGTCTCAAAATTTCCCATATGGTGGTTTCGAATGGGTTGATTATCCAGAACTGAAATTAGATTTTCGGCAAAAATATATATTAAATCTTAAGGATGTTTCTGATCATGGTTACATTTTAGAAGTAGATTTAGAGTGTCTACAAGAACTGCATAAATTACGTAAAGATCTTCCATTTTGTTCAGAAAATAAGGTAGTTACAGGAACAAATCGTTCTAAATTATTAACAAGGTTACTTAATAAACAAAAGTATGTAATACACTATCACAATTTGAAACAGTGTCTAAATAATGGGTTAAAGCGTACAAAAATACTTAGAATATTAAAATTTAATCAGTCTGATTGGTTAAGAAAGTACATAGATTTATATACATCGATGAGAACTAATGCAATAAACAATTATAAAAAAAGATTTTCATAAGCTGATGAATAATTCTGTTTTGGTAAAACTATGGGAAATATAAGAAACAGGGTAGATATAAGACTGATCTCATATAAAAAAGTCTGTGATAAATTAGTAGCAAAAGTAGATTTCAAAAGAAGTATCCGTTTTCAATGCGAATCTCGCAGCTGTCCATATGAACAAAACAAATGTAACATTTAATAAGCCTACTTATGTGGGTATGTCAATTTTGGACATATCGAAAGAGTTAATGTATGATTTTCATTATAGAGTGATGAAACCAAAATATGGAGATAACATTGAATTATGCTATTAAGATACCCATTCCTACATTTATAACACAAAAATTGAAGAATTTTTGAAGCTGTGAAGGCGACAATAGAAAAATTTGATACAAGTGATTACCCAAAAGTAATATATATATATATAACATACCTCAAATAAATAACAAAGTTTTATGTAAAATCAAAGATGAATGAAACGGGAAAATAATGAAAAAAATTGTTGTTTTATGAGCTAAATATATGTTTTCAAGGTTGGTGAAAAAGAAAAAATCGAAAGGTGTAAATAAATGTGTAGTTAATAAGAGAATGACATTTTAGGACTATAATAATTGTTCGTTTAATTGAAAAATACAATATTGTACAATTAATTTAATGAGTGAGAAACAAGAAATACATACAGTCGAAGTTATTGAAATAGCATTAAGTCATTGTGATGACAAAAAGATTATACTACAAAATAAAATAGATACATTACCATATGTATATGGACACATAGAATCTTAAACATCTTTAATTTCCAAAAGAATATCAATATCAGAACCATCAAAATCAATTAGTTTACCATTTTCACCCCTAATTTCTAGAACAATATAATTAAACTGCTCATTATTGATTTGTTGAAAAATATGATATGCAGGCTCGTGAACAATAGAATCACTAAAACCAAACATCATTTTTGGTGCAAAACTAGCAATTATATGTTTCTAAATGATTAGATAGATCATATTTTATAAATATTCCCTATGCCAAATTACAGTGGAAATGTATTGTTTTAAATGTTTCAAAACTGAGAATATCAGATAGTTGATTGTCAAATTTAATATCAAATTTAGATTTACCTGATATTCTATTTCTCACATTATCAGCTGTTAATTCAATGCTATTAGTAAAATATGGTGAAAAAAGTAGATTGGGGTGTTGGTGCATTAATTTCTGAAGAAATGCTAACAGTCAAAAGATTTGCGAAATTTTTCCTGACGATATGGGAGCCATTATCACCGGGCCCAGTAAAATGTGAAAAATAATTTGATTATAAATTTAATTTATATGAATGGTTGGTAAAATTTCAATAAACTGTGTGTTTGCCCAAAAAGTTTAAATCAACCAAAATATATTCACTTACAAAATTACTTTGATGTGATATACAACAAGTTTAATGAAATGGTAGGTTATTTTTTAAATAGCAATGACCAAGTGATTCCACTAGATCAGTATGAAAATAATTCTCTAGTTATGTTCGATGATATCATTTTAGAGAATTATGATATTCGCAAGTACTTTACTATAGGAAGTATTGATGTATTTTATTTGTCACAAACATATTCGAGAGTTCCCAAACAACTTGTGAGAGACAATACGGATTTTCTGTATATATTTAAACAAGATGACACAAATTTAAAACACACACACACACACACACACACACATATATATATATATATATATATATATATATATATATATATATATATATATATACACACATAATAATTTTGTCTGTGGAGATATGACTTATGAGAAATTTAAAGAGACCTGTTCAAGCTGTTGGGACGGAGACTACAGTTTTATAACATTAGATTTCAATAAAAATGAAAGAGGCGATGAATGCTAATAAAATATAACACTTTTATAAAATAACTTCATATCAATAAGAAGTGTAATTGAAAGGTGAACTTATTGTGCGAGAATTCATTTATCTGCTTTGGAAAACATGCTGTGATCTAGTTGTGAGAGAAGAAATATTTTGTTACTGTACTGCCATCTAGTAGCGACAGCAGAAAGCTTTCCTTGCTGTGCTAGCATCTACACTCAACAGTGAAAAGGTGATTGCTTGCAGAGAGAAGAAAAAATATATGGTCTCACTTGTAGGTCTTGGTGATGTAACAAGCTGCTCTCGAGCTGCGAATGGCTTCACTTGTCGACCTTGAGCGAGCTCCGCACAGTGGCGAGTCACTCGCCACAAAAGGCTTCCTCTATTTATGGCTGTGAGCATCTTGACACTTTAGCTCTGTGCCAAGATGTCCGACTTGAAACTCGTGGGTCGTGGATTCGAACCCCGGCCACGAGGATAATTTAACAGTTTGAAGGTGCCTACACTCTTAAATTATCACCCAAGTCGTTCCAAATTAGAGCTAAAAACATTGCTCATGCTCATATATAAATTTACGAGCAGTAGATGCAATTAATTGATACCAACTCAAGCTCCAGAAATTAATGCTCTCTATCCTACACTTGTAACATAACAATCGTATAAGCTGCAGTGTACCCATATGATGTAAGGCACCAACATCATGTGGGAAGGGGGGTACTAGAAGATAAAAATAAATAACAAAATAAAAAATAAAGAACCAATTACCTCTACACTAAAAAACAGGCCGGCTAAATGGAGAGGTGAATGGGTTTCTCCAATTTTGCTGGTGTCAATATCAAGGCCAGAGAAATATATAACAGGTTACTGGCAATGTCTAAAAGCCTGTGAACCTGGGAGGTCCTTGGTGTGGTGTAACAGCCCATAAACACAGTTAGTTAATTTAAAAAATAAAGCTCACCATAGGAGAAATGTGATGATTAGTTTTCTTACAATCTGTTAAATATTAAAAAGAATGTTGATAACAAGAGTTGTTACAACTTACACATATTTTCACATATAAAAATTGAGTTGGTTCTAGACATAAATAAAAACAAACTTATTTACAATGGTAAACAAGTTTCTATGATTTTTGATGAGGAAAACAATCCTTGGTTTAGTGAAAAAGATATTGCTGAACTATTAGAATCTTCTAACCAAAAATATGCATATCAAAAGCAAATTTCATTTAAATATAAGAAAGATTTATCAGAAATAGTTGGGATAAAAATTCATCCCAACTTAGTCACCATAATGGTAAAGCAAGTTTATATTAGTGAGTCTGGTTTATATGAACTTATTTTTAGTTCACATTGTAAAATTACTAAGGTTTTAAAAACATGAATATTTGAAGAAGTTATGCTACCAATTAGCAAACTTGGTAAACATAAGATTCAAAAATATGTAATGCAATTATACAAAGGTCAAATAGAGCATATAAAAATTAATGAGATTAGATTTAATAATTTAAAAGATATAAATAAAATTCAAGGTGATCATATTGAAACTGTAAGAGATTCAGTTCATATGGTTTTAGATGTAATGGATCACAGAAATAAGGAAATCAGAGAAATGACACCTCATGTTGTACAACAAACACAAGATCAAAATTTAAATTCAACTTTTGTTCTTTTAAAATTAATTGATGATGATTGTAAATATGAATATTATTTCAATATAACTCAAAGGAAAAATGTTCAAATACATGTGTATAGCACTGAACAATTATTGAGATTTGATTATATTCCTAATTCTATCAATTTATATAAAAGAATGATAGAAACATTGAGTGGTCACATAGCACGTTTTCGTAACTATTTTAATATTGCTAGAAAGAATTCTTCTCAACAACAATTTATTAATGATATTAATAATCTTTGTCGAATTCAGTAAGATCATTTTTATTATTAAATTTTCAAAACATATATTTTATTACTCCAAGAGTTATGTGAATGATCAAAACCCAACCCTTTTGTTTTTTAAAACTTTTTCAACCAAATATTCATCAGGATAGTTAGTTTTTATAATTTTGTATTCATAAAAACTACCTTTTATTTCTTGGCCGATGGTATATTTCAGTTTGTAAGTGGGTAGATCATGATTTAGAACCTAAAAAATAGTAAACACTGCTGTTGTCCAATTATCAGTATAAATATTTAAAAAAAATCATTTATTTTTGCTCATGCAGACAATATCGCCAACTTTATATTTCGGTTCAAAAAAACACGTATGCAAAATCTTGTCTTAAATTTTTTTCTTTTTTTTATTGACTTCAAATGGTTTCATGTCGATAGTACTATGTTTGGTAATGTTGTATTCTTTAAATAAATTGTCTAATATATTTACCCATTTGTATTTGCCATTTAAAGCAAATTTATTCCACATTTTATTCTTCATTGTGAGATGTTTGCATAAGTTCTTCAAATATCTTATTATAAAATTCGGACACATTGTCACTTTATAAATTATGTGGTTTTCTTTTGATAAGGATAAATTCTAAATCATTTGCTACATTTTATGCAGATTTATCTTTTATATGTATAGCAAATGCATATTTTGAAAAAAAGATTGATAATTGTCATAATATATTTTTGTCCATTGTTTATATGCGATATTTCTTTCAATTTTCCAGTATCCATCTCAACAAGATCAATTTGCCATAAATCATATATTCCATATGATATTACTTTTCTGCTTGGAAAATCACTTCCTGTTGGTTAATATAGTTAACTGATTATTCTGTCTCTTACATTGGGCAATTTTTTTATGTCGATTTATTAGAATTACCTATTGAACATTTGCTTTTCTTAACTAATCAAAATTTTCTAGCATTTTTATTTATTATATTATTTTCAGTAGTAACTTTCTCACACCTGAAGCACCAAGTTTTCTTTTAATAGTAAAAAAATTAATATTTATATTTCATGAATATGCTTCTTGTGGTCATTAATCTATCATCATAACTAACTATTTTATTTTTTTTCTGATTTTAAAATACAGCATATCACCTTTGTTAACATCAAAAGGCTTACTATAATCCATCATAAGGTAAATTGATATTAACAGTAATTATTTTATAAACAGTACAATCTAATAAAAGGTAAAGAAAACAATATTATTATCTAAGTGAAAAGTATTATTCTTTTTAATCCTCTTTGCAGGTGAATAAAATATTTGTGATTTGTTTTCTTACATTTTTCAACTTTCGAGTTAACAACTGTTTCACAATAATTCAAAACTGATTGGTTTAAATTAGGTAATTTATTAGCTATTTCTTTATCAAAAGATCTTTAATTGACAGCATCTTTTCCATCTATAGGATCACTCATATTATTAATTCTACGATTTTTTAGATAAACATAATCTGTTGTATAAACAAAAACTACACTAATTTTGATCTTGTAAAGCAGACACAATATTATATTTCGCATCTACATACGTTTTTATTTCATTAGTATTGGCATCAGTGTTTTTATTAAAAAATTTGATTAATGGTCTCCTAAAGCCATCATTTAATAACAAAGTAATTATATCCTGAAACTTAATACCTCTCGAAAAAAGATGTAATACAATTAAACATAAAATGTCCACTGATAACTGAATTAAAATTCAGAATGACATTATGATTGTGATGAGCATTTCTATTTTTGAAGTGATTAGTAAATTAATAGGAATATTTCCTCCAAATGAATCAAAATAGTAAATAATCATTATTTTATTTAAAATAGCAAACTCAATGAGTTCCAGGATTTGACTAAATGTCGAAATTAAGCACAGCACATTCATATCGGAGCATACTTTTAGGTAATTTCTTAATCATATAAATATTTCTGAAATTCTAAATATTTAGTCTTTTTTTACATATTTCTGAATATAAAAATTAGATTACGGTGATATATTCCTTTTTGTCTACCACTTTTTTGCACCTAAACAACTTTCTAATTTACTTTCTATTGCTAAGTTATGTCTGTTTTTCTTATTATTATTTTTTTATTTTTCCTAGTTTGTTAAACAGAATTGTAAATTTTGCTAGCTCCACCAGCTAAATCACCTAGTGCAGCTAAAACTCAATTAAAAGATGGTAAAAAAACCCCATGATGTAAACTACTTGCAGATTTTTATTTTAATATTATTTTGGTTATTAGAAGTGGTAAAGTTATTTTAAAACTTTTCCTTCTTTCAATTTTTTATTTATTTTTTCTCAAGTTGATATTTTGTTAAAAATTTATCTGTACCCAAATCTCTAAGTTGATCGATGGGCATATCAACAGTTATATTTGTTATCTTCATTTATAAGTTAGAAATGTATATTAATTAATAAATTTTAATGCCCCATATCAATTTTCATTTTGTAAACATAGTTGAAGCAACAGCCGCACAAGCAATTTTTGAACGATTGGAGTATCGTTATCTAACATAGTATACTTGGCTTCTTTTCGTAAAATTTTGTCAGCCGCATGTCTAGCTTTTAAATTGTTATGATCTCTACAAGCAATATCGTGATATTTACATGCTTCATCTAATTTATTTATTCCTGTATCTCCTTTTTCTAACCATTCATCTAATTGTGTAAATGGACCACAAAAATTATAACCAAGCAAATACATTTAGGGTAAATTAAAATTATTTAATGTCCAATTTATCATACCATTTCCATGATGTTCAGAATTCCAAACTGGATGTGGAATTAAATTTAAATATCTTATAAGATAAGGAATTCCTTTTGTATTATTAATGACAAAATAAGAAAACTCATTTTTTTTTTAGCATATTCATTATGTTTACTTTTCATTGTAATAATTTATATTTCTAGCATTTCCTTCACCGTGTATAACTAATAATATACCACCCAATTTTCCAACATCATCCAGCCAAACATATTCTTTTGGTAAATTATTGTATTTTTTTTATTTCTTCTCCAGATCTAGGAGTTCTTGGAGAAATAATTTTTATTTGTGTTTGGTGTTGTTCTTGAATGTGATTCTTTTAACTAGTTATCATAAATTGGTTTAATTAATTTTTGTATTTCCAACTTCTATTCGAGTTTATTTTCTTTGTTGGACTAAATTCTTGGAGTGCAGCATTGGTATCTAAAACAATTTTCGTGTAGTTTTCATAGTCATTATCAGTGAAATTATCCTCAAGACCTTTTTCTTTTTCTTTTGTTAACAAATTAGAAAGGCCATCCATTAATTCATATCCCTTATTTTTAACACATATTTTATCATCATCTATCTTTACTTGTGTATTACCTATGTAAAAATTTAGTCCTTCTACATGTAATCCATATTGAGTATCAATAACATTTATTATTTTTGAAATTTCTTTACCGAGATTTATATTACAATCTCACGCTGTGTGTGGTAAATTTTTCAATGGTCCAGTTTCCATTTGCTCTTCCAAACTAAGAGATTTTTGTTCTGAAAACAATCCTCTTTCAAAGGATGTTTCTTCTGGTGTTGGTGGATAATCAAAATTTGTTCCTGCAACAGGCACTAGTGTTGTTATTGAATATTTATTTTCTTCACTTTTCGTTCTACTTTTTTACCACTAATTCGTAATTCGTGAATTAATGGTAGATCTTTCTTCTTATTTTTTTCGTAATCCGCTTCATGATTATTTTTATAATTTTTGTATTTCTCAATGACTAATTTAACTCTAGAAACTGCCTTTGATGAATCTTTCATTTATTTATTTATTATTTTACTTGTAAATCAGTTATAAAAGTATCGAGAGCTTTGAAAAACAAACTTTTCCTTCAATAAATCGAACTAAAGGGAATTTAAACGTTTACAATAATAGAATTGAATTTGATACTCCAATATGAGATGGATTTTCTTTACCAAATTATGATCATGTTTTTGAGCAATTTAGGTAACTTAAGAGAGATAAAGAAGGAGATAAGACAAAATATGCAAACTTAGATAATATTGATGTTTGTACTAACGTTTTTCCTTTTCAGTTTTCTAGAATAGAAATCTAAAAACATGGAAATATTATTGAGGCTGTTGATAACACAGGTTTGACTTCAACAATGATGCATAATTTGTTAAGATCTCCAAGTGAACAAAATTATTTACAAGATACTGGTGTTGATAGTAAATATCGAATAATATCTGTTAATTGTGATAAAAACAAATGAAATAACCTATCCACTTAGATATTTATTTGGTTTTATTCGAGATAACGATGAAATTTATTGGAAAGGAGGTTATAAAATTACTTTCATTCGAAATTCGTCTGATAACAATTGTTTATTTGTTTATGAAACTAAGAACACAGATAGTGCAGTTCATAAAATTTATGCTGATCCAGGTAAAATTGCTATTCAAAAATGAGAAATTATGTGCAAAATTGTTGAATATGAATCTAACACAGCCATTGTAATTAAAGGAAAAAATTTGTTAAACATCCAAAAATTAGTTTTAATTATTGGCAATTTTTAGAAAAAGACGTTCCTGCTAGAACAACAGTTTTTAATTATGATATAATATATCAGTTTAATAATTTCAATTTGATATGCCTGATTTTGTAACTGTAGGCTTTCAAACTAATAGAAAAAATCGTGTTGGACAGTATGTACATGCTTCTATGTTTAATCACTGTAATGTAAGAAATATTTATGTTAAAAATGTAAGAAATCAGATCTTTCCTAAAGAAAATTGGAATCTAGATATTGAAAATGGCCTTTGTGAGAAAATGTTTCTTGCTTATAATGATTTTAGAAATTCAAAATCAAAACTTCATGTTCTATATAAAAATAATGAACTTTATTATAAACCAACTGTAAACACTCAAGGTGATATAAATTATTATTTATTATTTGGGAGAAGACCTTTATTTGTTATTGATTCTTTATATAGAAAAACAGCTGTTATTAAAGACAAAACAAACATAAAAATTAGTGTAAATTTTAACAAAGCTGATGATGCAGAAACAATTTGTAATGTTGTTCTAATTAGTCAAAGGAATCGAACTTATGATTATTTGAAAGAAAATATTGCTCAAGATACATACATTTTTTAAATTAATAAATGGAGAATGTAAACGATTTTATGGAAATAACAAAATGTATCCATAATTTTATAAAAATCTTTAGACATTTAGTTAAGTAGTTTAATATAATAAAAAATCATTTTGTTAAACCAAAATGAGATTTTTCTGTCTCTTAATTTTTTTTAATAAATAAAAATGGAATCAACTGTGTTACCTTGTAGCCTGACTAACATTTTAAAAGTTGGCATTGTTTCAAATACCTGATCCTATTATTTAGATAATGCGCCTGACGATCTCAAAGAAGTAATTTTCAAATTTGATCCAAAACTATAAATGTTGCAATTATTGCTCTTAGAAAGCAGTCGTGATGAGGATGAACTTCGAGAAATGGGTGACGAACTTGAGCAGGTAGAAGAAGAGTTTAAAAAGTTATTAGAGCTTCGAATATAACCTATAATGAATAATAACCTAATATACCATTTGATTTTAGCTTATTTTGCTTGATTTTGGATTAAATTTAATTAACTTAGATTGCTCGCTTGATAAATTGACGTTTCTATAAAACATGAAAAATTTGCTTAAAATCGAGAGATTTACTTGATTTGGCTTAAAATTTGATGTTTTTTTAATTCACACAAATCCTGCACGATTTGTAAATTAAAATTGAAAATTTGCTTGTTTTTTTTTGGCTTAAAATTGCATGATATTGACTTAAGTTTCCTTGTTTTTGAGGATCGAAGATTGGCGCTTCTAGAAATATGAAAATGTTGCTTGAAAACGATAATAAAAAAAAGTTGATTTTAGTTTTAATTTGCTCGATTTTTCATTGTGTTTCAGATTTTAATTGCGGTGAGCTAGCCTCCGCGCTATCTACTAAACTAAAACTATTTATCTTGCTCTCTGGTATTTTTGTAGTGCATCTGAGTGCAGAAATTAGAAGATTAGTAAAATATTTGGTTTTTCTAATAATTTCACAGTTTCACTTGGCCGAGTCATGAATAAATTAATGAGGACAATGGCAATGTTAATTTTACATCAAGTGGAAGAATACGCAATGCTAATAAAGTTTACATTAAGCAGGGCTTTCAAAAGTGCTCAGTTTTCCGTGGACAGCCTATACACACCAACGAGACAGTGTGAAAATGTCGACTTTCGTCTCATAGTGTGATCACCCACCTCTTAACTACCTGCACAAATCAATATATCACCTTCCCAAAGAATTAAACAAGTTAGACAAGTCGTGTCATTTCCTGAATTAAACATTCGGTATATTTTATTAAAATTATTTGCTTACGAAATCCTTAGCACTGTGCCGCCATATGCAAGTTAACCGAGAGTTGACTTTCTATACATACGCCTATAAGGCATGGAAAATGTTCCGATGTGAAGATTTTGAGAAGCTTTTCTGTAATTGGTTATTGGATTTTGTAAATATGTACTATGGCACACTACTTCGGTACCATTGATAGAGAGTGGAATGAATTTCTGTCTCCAAGCGGTTTGTAGATCAGAGATGTTTACGGTAATCCAAACTCAATCCTTTAAGGTCGCGCTTCGCTCGGCGCCCATACGTCAGTATGAGAGAACACAATATCTGCAATATGATCGTCACTCAGAGATAAGGTTCACTTGCGGATTACAAAGTAACTAATAAGGCGTAGGATTTCGTACAGCGACAATCATATTTTCACCGGCAAATAAGTTAAGGTGTAGCCATGTCAGGAAAAAATTTTTAATTTGATAAATTATTTAAAAATATCAATTAACACTGTCGCTACTGTTTACTTTACACAATCTATCGTTGTATAACCTTGCAAACATCGCGCGCATACTATTTAGCCTTCTTTCAGAAGAAAAGCTAGTCTTTAGTACAGTGCACGTAGAGTTTGAAATTGAAAAAATTAATAACATAACGAAACCTTCTTTATACTGTTCAGCACCGTCCTGTAATTGTAACCTGAAAATCCTGAAAAGTTCCCATTTCGTGGAAATCTGCCATCTTGAAAAAAAACGTGGTCATGTTTCTTTTCTCAATAACTTCTAAAACTATGACTATAATACTTCAACTGGTGTCTTACTGTTTGTATAAAATTTCTGTCATATGATGTATTCTTTTTTTTTTTTTTACATAGTCACTTGATGACATAAAAATACCCAATTTAATAACCCGAAAATACATTTTTTTAAACATATTTTTACTATCGCTTTTATTAAATCTTTCCTTGCGATGAAAATGGTAGAATTTTAAAAACATACAAGATTAGTGTACAACGTTGTACTATACATTCCAAATAAGCTTGTAGCACACCCAGAAACCCACCGTCAACCACATGTGGACCAACAGCTTGGAGCACACACAGAAACCCACCGTCAACCACATGTGGACCAACAGCTTGGAGTGCCAGGTATGGCAACTTAGGGAGATGTAGCCCTACTGAATAACTTTATCCATTGCATCGCAAATTTATGGTTATAAATAACCTCAGTTGATTCGAATTTGATTCCCGTTAAGAAATAATTTTAAAATACACTATGTGAAAAAAAAATCCAACAATAACACTAGAACACATGTACCAAAATACTGCAGTAATTAATTTCCTGCTAATAGTGTTACATATGTTGTGTATATGCATGCACATAATAATGAGAGCAATCTTGACAATTTGTAACCACAAGAAATTTTTTTTATGTATCTTCATTGAAATTATTTACTTTTTTTTCGCATTCATGCACTTATAGTCAAGGCGGCACGCGAGAATAAATCAGAGGAATACAGCATTTCTGAGACAGGTTGCCACTTGGCACAGATATTTGTGACACCTAAAGGAACATATCTGGAAGTGAAGGCACCAAAATTTTCACTTAAAATTCAAGATAGCGGCTTGTTTTCTATACAGCTTACCATATTTTAAAACTATGCTATTTCTAGCAGACAGCTGCATTTTAATAAAGCAATTACGGCACTTACGATGAATTCTAAATAAAGAAGGCCGAGGTGGTGTTGTGGTTAGACTACTCGCCTCCCACCGTGGCGAACCTGGCTCGATTCCGGCGGGGTCGCTCTCAGAGTTTCGCTTGTGGGAATCGTGTCGGACGATGCCGTTGGTCGGCGGGTTTTCTCGGGGATCTCCCGTTCCCTCCGCCCATTCATTCCGGCGCTGCAACAGACTCATTTCGCTTCGCCCTCATCAGCTCTCAAGACCTCGTTGTTAAGAGCCGCCCAAATCGTCCACTCCACTGTGATAATATGTGATTACACAAAAAAAAAAACGACATACACTTACATGCTTTGCCGAGTTATTCTAACCCTAAGCTTTGTGTACGATGCCGCCTTGATGCCTACGGAAAATGAGTTGGCCAGCAGTTTTGAAGAATTTCCTTTTCACTTGGTAATACATAATTCGTCATTTTCCTTGGTGGCGTGTTGATCAGACGCGCAGAAGAAGTAAATTTGCGGGGATCAAAAATGAATGTGAAAGTACCCTACGAATAAAATTTTGTAGCGATAACACATTATGAATGAAGTGAATACTACACTCTAAATTCTAATCAGTGGGAAAACCACTGATTCGCAGTGAAATTAAACTACTCAAGTCAGTGAAAATGGCTCCACTTAGAATCAGTGTAAAACCGCTGATTGTTTCAATGAAAAAAATTACACTGGTTGAATTACTGATGTGAAATTATTTCACTGATTGAATATGTGATGGCGACTACAGCGGCGAATTAAATATTATTTTTATTGAATGTAGCTAAATAGTTAAGTGAAATGAACATATTTACGATAGTTTACTATTTATATTGAGCAATCTACCGCAATTTTAAAAAGTAAAAAAGTTCTCGGAGATGGCCGGATTTAAACTCACAAACCTTTCCGTTTGTAGGCCGTTACCTGACCATCTGTGCTACCACGCCAAGTTTAAAAGTTTGGAAGAAAATATAGGGGTATACCGTATACGTTCCCTACGAAATAGTGAAGATTTAGTCATATTATATGCAGTTTAATTCTTCAAACAGAGCGCTGTGACTATTATATGAAAACGAAATGAAAGACGTAAGAACGGAGTGGAATACTGTGTGTTCCTATTATCTCATAAAATGGCGTTTTTAATTGCGAAAAATATTTTAGAAAGTATTTTGTATTGGTTTTAATAGTTTATTCGTTGTTATTTCACCTGATACACGTTATTTAACGGCAATTTTCAAGCGTTGTTTGACGGTTATTTTTACACTCTTTTAACTGATCCATCAGTCATAAATAAACCACTGAGTAAACAGTGAAAAAAATGACTGATGAATCAGTGGAAAATGTCACTGAATAAATTAGTAAAAGAAATATGGCATTTTTTCACTGATTCATCAGTTAAATTCACCGAAATGACTGTTGAATCAGTCAGATACGTTTGACTGATCGAAACAGTGAAATTCTCACTGATTAAAATTTAGAGTGTATAATGTTTCTTCTTGTAATCACGTATGACAGAATGATGACTCCAAAAAAAAAATAATAATTTTTTTCCCACTACAAATATATTCCAGCATTCGAAACTAAAAACGTAGGCAAGCGTTGAATCTCACAGAGCATAAAGCGAGGGAGTGAGATAAAATCTAGGAGGGAGTTCACCTAAGTGGCGTAGACAGTGAAACACACACGCTATCCGTGTAGGATTCACAAAACAGCTCTGGACTTCGCGTGACTGCCGTGGCGTTAGTTTCACGGTCTCGAGTAGCAGTTCCATTATTATGTTTTTTTAGAAAATCGTGGATGCTGCGCCGAGCCGTAAAGTGTATATAAAGCTCTCGCCGAGCGGAGGGTAAGAGTATATTTCAGAGGAGAGCGACGCCGTGAATAGCACACGACGGCATGAAGATTATTACTGTAAGTTCCTCAAAGGCTGTTCAAGATAAAGCGAGCATTTTCGACATCGACCTTGGAAAAATGCCACTGCTCCTACCTGCGTATATTTTAAAGGGCGCGCTGGGTGGCATGCGCCCAGTAAAGTTCGTAACGATGTTAGGAAATCAGTTCCATTTTTTTAAATTTCAAATTAAAAGTATTGAGCAAATGTTTGTGATGAAGTAAATTATTTATTTCGCATTCTGTTTTTTTTTTTTTTTTAATGCGTCTAAGTGTAAGAATTTGAAAAATATTTACCTTTCTAATAATTTCAAATATATGCCTGGCCGACACATGAATAAATTGAAGATGGCCATGGCAGTGTTAATAACTACATAAAGCGGAATAATACACGACGCGCATACAAGTAGATCTTAAGCAGGGCTTTTAAAAGTGCTAAGTTTACCTCGAACAGCCTATACTAAGTGCATTACAAAAACAAATACTATGCCTGTTTCTTCGCCCTTTTTGAATGGAACGTTCGAAAAATCATCCCATTAATGACGTGTACGATTGTTTCCTAAATATGTAATTTATCATAAGCGTTTTATACCAGTGATAAGAAAATAACGTTTTATTTTTGGTTTAACTGATCGCGCACACATTAAAATATTTTTCATTTATGATTGACGTGAGAACAGAGAGAAAATAGGTTTTTGGTAATGCCTAGTAATAAATAGTTCGCGCGAAAATATTATTACACCGAGTGCGCTGCTGGAATGCGAGTGCGCTGCTGGAATGCGGGAGGGGGGGGGGGGAGGGGGGATTGTACCTTTGGTGTAATTTTATAGGCGTAGTTAGGCTTTGGTTGTATGAGACGGAGGAATATCCTGAAATCAGAACTTCAGCAGGTCTTCAAAAAAGCTGGAAGTATAATCCATTCACGGTTACTTCGCACTTTTCTGAAAGCCCTGCTTAAGATCTACTTGTATGCAAGCTGTGTATTATTCCGCCTCATGTAAGATTAACATTGCCACGGGTTTCATCACTTTATTCATGCGTCGGTCAAGTGAAACTGTGAAATTATTAGAAAAGGAAATATTTAACAAACCTGCTCATTTTTACACTTATACGTCTTCAAAAAATTCGAAAGCACCATAACTAATTTTAAGTTATCACAAATGGTTAACTAACACTTTTTATTCGACGTAAAGATATGACACTACTTTCCATCCATCCTTACCAACTTTACTGGACGACTGTCACTAAGTGCGCCCGTTAAAATATATGCATGCTGGGGCAGCAAAAATTTGCTAAGGTTCATTTCCAGCGCGCTCACTTTATCGTGAACAGCCTTTATCAGTGGATGTAGAATCTGTATACCAAGATTGCTAGCTCTCAAAGTAGCGCCCAGAATTCAGATTTATTCAAGGTTTATGTATGCAGTTTTCTTCCTTTTTAGTTTCTGCTTGTAAATATTCTGACTAGATATCTCTGAATTTATCGCCACTTGCCGGGTGACATCTTAGTAACCGCGTTTTATTGTAATGCATCATATCATGTACATTTAATCACATACTACACTATTCGGCATGTACTGTGTAAGCTCAGATTTGGTGTCAGTTCGGTTATTTAAAATCATTTGACAAGTAGCGTGATTAAATCACCAATTATGTCTAAGTTACGGAGCTCCGCGCTCCATGCCTCTGCACTGTAGCTGCACACTTTGGAATTAGTGTCCTCTGCTGCTATCAAAAATCAGCGCATGCAAACATTCCAAGAGATGTACGTAAAATTGACCACAAGTTTTGCCCAAGCAAGAAGCCGAAGTTTTTGAAGTTTTAAGAAGTTGAAATATTGTGTTTACAAAAACGTCTCGCGTTGAATACGCTTTGAGATACGCTTTTGGCCAGGTCCCTTGTACACACATAGTTAATAAGAACATTAAACTCGCTAATCGAATTAACATCTTCCCGCTTCCCGAAGTGAGCTGAACCGTAAATTTATGAGTCGTATATAACAAATAATTTACAACGCGCTAACGAATTGTGAAAAATAATATATCTGCAAGTTTAAAGAGCAGTAATGCTTTGCAGATTATAACGATAAAAATTCTCTTGAGACTATTTCCGTCTGAAGTTCTATATTTCAAACCCCACAGCTCTGTAAGTGGTAAAAAACATTAAAAACTAACCAATAATACGAATACTTTCTACTTATCGTGTTATCGTGTTATCGTATTAATAGCCGATAGAGGAAGATAGCAATCATTTAAACTAACGACTCGCTTAGGCCTTAGACACGTAACTCTATAAAAGTAAATATTTTTCAGGGGAAATGAGATATGAGACAAGATGTATATAAAAAATATTATAGTTATACTCTCTTTATATAGGAGTATTCACATTTTGCCGAAGAGAAAAATTTTTTACGTCTGGAGCTTAATACGTTAGATACTGTGAGTTTTGCAATATCGGTAGACATTATAAATTTAACAAATATTTAATCAAAAAAATTGTATTTTTTTTTCTTTTTAAATTTTATTTTAATATTTTAAAATAAATGTTTTGTAGCCTGTTTTATACATACGGCTTAATGTATCATTGTCCTATTATTAATATATCAGCTTTCAAATTAATTGAAATTGTGGTTTCGAAAAATTACAATTTTCTAAGCGTTCAACGGCGGAAGTTAAAAATTCTATTGTTTATGATGTCTTCTAAATTTATATCTGCTTTCCTTGAACTTTTGTCTTGAAGTAACATATCAAAATTTTACGTACAGGCTCTACGCTTACTATAAATAAAATAAGTGAATTTTTATGAGCCACTAAAGGATGTTTGTTATCGTCCAATTATGTTCAAAAATTCATGGTTCGACAGATAAAAAGAAATTTCTTAAGAGAAGGAAAATAATCGCCCAGCAGTATTATTCAAGCAAAATTCTTTTAAAAATGACTACTACAGCAATTTATTTGGAATACATTGTAAAATAAATATTCCTGAAAAACCAATCTTTTTATATTTAAATTAAATTTTTATAAAAATTCGAATAAAATATTAAATGCTCCCCACTCTTTTATTTATTTACAAATTCTCAATCTTTTTTTTCGAATAAATTGAGCTGCATTTATTTTCAGGTAAAAGCTGAGTGTGATAATTTCATTTCGGGTTTTCATCTTCATCGACAATTTGAATAATTGATATTATTGATACCCCATTTTGTCATAAATTTGAGAATATATACCTAAACACAATGTCATAAATTAATAACATTTTAACAGCACAGACGATAATAAGTGATTATTCACTTTAGTCAAAAATATAAGGAATTTAATGTTGTGTACTCAAAATTGAAATTTTCTCAAACTCATAGCAGTACTATCAGTATGCAAACAAGCGTTGTCGAAGATATTTAAGTTTATTTTGTTTGTTTCAAATAAAAGTTAATTATAATTTCACTGCAACATTGACATTTCAGGATTTTAAAGAGCTCTTACATCAGTGAAATAACTGAAAAATTTTGTTTTCGTTTGGTACACATATCCTATTAAACTATCCACCTGAAATAATAATTCCAATAACTATTATGCATAACATATTTTTTCAGGTCCTCTTGTGCGCTGAACTATCTTCATTGATCTCTGCGTTTCCAGACACCAGAAACCACACAGTAGTCCACAACGCCAACACCAGCAGCCTGAGAACGGGTAGCTCCGGGAGTCAGGCGGTGAGCTACTCCAGCTTCCAAACCTTTGCGTCGAAGATCAACCCCAGCCTTCTGGTGCACACGACTGGCGAAATGTACAAACACGTGCTGCAAACCACCGCGGGGAAGAGTTATGTGAACGGGAGCAAGACACACGTCAATAGCACCCAGGTGGCTGGGAGGAATATAAGCATCATCAACAACGGTGGTAGAGCAGATGCAAAGAGTCTTGAATCTGTGGAGAGTAATGAGACAAGGAAGAATTCAAGTGCTGTGTCGAACAGTACAGGTGTTCACCAGCAGAACACGACGCTGAAAGAAACCAAGAGTGAGAACAGGACAGGGAGGAGCGAGAAAACTAAAGCAGCATCTCCTCAGAGCATTACGAAGAAGGTGAACTTTTCCGGCGTCGTATACCAGGTGCATCCGGCAAGGACGAGAGGCATGGTCAGTGGAGTCCCAGAGCAGCAGGCGGCAGGCAGCGACGTGAAGGGCATCGCGGTGGCTCAAGGGGACAACTTGGGCCAGGAGAAGATCCGCACAGTGGTTGTGCAGAAGCACGTCCCGTACCCGGTCAAGGTCGAAGTACCCGTCTATGTGCGGCAGCCCTACCCCGTGCCCGTGTACACGACGGTCCCCTATCCGGTCAAGAAGCGGGTGCCCTACTACATCGAGAGGCACGTGCACCACCACCCAGTGACCGTGAGGACCCCAGTCAAGCACGTCATGGTACCCGTCACGAATCCTGTTCCTGTGACCGTCATGAAGGTCCGTCCCATCCGTGTCCCATACCCGATCTACGTCGAGAAGAAAGTGCCCGTCTATGTTCACAGGGGGAAAGCTACCGTCAGCGCTGGTAAGGACACAGCGGTTAAGCTCACCGTGGGTGGTAATGGAGCAGGGCTTCATTACTTTGGGTCAAGTTCCGGGAATGCCCAAAGACCAGCAACGTATGCCAGTGTCTATGGGGGGAGATACTTCCCAGTGAAGGGCGCAGCAAATTCAGCGAACTTCGGCAAGAACAAGCTCGTTTTCAACACGAAGTACAACCGTCCACAAATCCATACCACCGTGTCATCAGTTAACCTCCATGGTTTACAAGGGGATGATGAACTTTCGTTCAGCGATGGGGAGTTCGATATCCCAAATAGTGGTTTGAGTACGGTTAGTACTTCTTCCGTTAAATTCCCGGACTTCAGCTTCTTCAATAACGTCGGGCACGAACTCCAGCATGACTTCAAGAGCAGTGCGGGGTACGGTTACGAGGTCACGGACGAAAATGCAGACGCGAGTTCTGAGCACATTTCAGTACTCGAGTCGCCTTTGATTCACGACGCGGGAGATCTGAAGAGCTTTGACGCGAGCACTGCGATGCCATACGGCACAAGCAAAGGTCCTTCTTCCGACCTAAAATCGCCACCAGTTTTCTCTATACATGAAATAAAGTTACCTGGCCTCAAAAAGAAACTTCCCTACTCTGCAAGCAAAGATAACTTTTCATTTCTCAGATACCCGTTGGATAAAAAAGCACCCGGTAGTACAGTTTCAGAAACAAGAACAAGAAACACCTACTCAGCCAGCACCGACCACTTTTCTGTTCTCAGGCCTCCACGAATTCACGATGTATCCGATTTTAAATTCTTCGACACTATCATGAAAACTTCCCAAGATGGAAGCAAAAGTCACTCGTCTTACAAATCATCGTCACCCGAGTCCATGCCCAATATAGAATTATTTGACATGAGTGCAAAGACCCCGCAGCAATCGGAAAACCAAAAATCGCAGCTCAGAACTGGCAAATCCATTTTCGATTCCAGTTTCGGTGAGTTTAAAGTTCTCTCACTCAACGTCGATGGCATCAAACCCATAGGCGGGTATGGCTCAGTGGGGAAGAGCGTCACGTTTGTTAGCCCTGGTTTGTTGGCGAAGTCGTGAACGTAATTAGTTGCCACTGTTGTGGAATGTCTGCGTCTCCGTAAACCCACACATGAAGTGTGGTACAGGCGCTGCCTCGTGATACCAAGTCACTGGCTTCGATCCAGAGGAGAGGCGAAGATCTCCCCCCGAAATTGACTCGCGCAGTTGAAACTGCCGCCGAAGTGCGAAGACATGAAGCCATGTTAGAGTGAAGTTTTATATCTGATTTCATTTCTCTAACGATATTTATTACAGCCACATTGTCCCTGGGGTTGTAGATGGTTTGGTCAGGTTTCAGTCATATAGGCGTTTCAAAATTGTTGTATGCATCCAGGGATTTTTATGGCACTGATAAATTTCCAGGTGTGGAATGAAGAAGTTTTTCTCGTTTGTCGTACCGTTGTTAGCAGAAATGTACAAGTTCCAGTGACGATAAAAATCATTCAGCTACTCAGAAATAGATTTAATCTGAAAAATGATTATGGACAGAAAAGTAGTTGAAATGAAATGGTTTTGGAAATGAATGTTACAAAGCCTTATTAATCCATTTGTATTTAATAAGCATTCGTGGTATGAATAAATGTATCAATTTCAAAACAGTAAACCAAATCTAAGTAACAAATATTCAATAAATCCTTTCACACTGATTATATGTGCAGAAAAGTTAACCTTCATATTTTATTGGCGTATTTATATTTTAGAAGAGTATGGTATTTACATCGCCGGATGAAAGCAATTTTCTATGTAAGAAGAAAACATATTGATACTCGCAGAAAATGAATCATTGCTAAGTTTAAGGGGGTGTATGTTTAAGTACTGGCCTAATTTAAAAAATATGTAACATAAACACTCTATGGTCTTCAGGTGTATGCGAAATATTTCCATATTTTACATAGTGTTGATAATCATAGAAACATTGTTATTTTACATGGGAAGAGTTAAACTTGTTAATTTAATAATAGTAATGACCTTTGCGTCACATGAAAAATCCCTTTGACATACATTTCAATATATAATTCTTCTATAATATGCGAGTTATATAAACACTTATCAATATTTATTTATTGTTCCTTATTGTTAGTTTATTAATTTATAATAAAGTTATAGGTTTTAACTTGAGCATTTTGATTTATTTTCCTCTTCCTTTAGATAGAATCAAAGTTCATATGTTTAACTGTTATGCACAGGCTTCTGCTGATTGTTATAGACACAAATTTACATATATTCTTAGCATATATGTCAATACACTGATATTTCAAGATTGTTTTTAGAGACTGTTTGAAAACAAACAGTTTTCATATGTTTCAAATATTTTCGGCAATGGTATGATTAACATAGATGGGTATCTGTAAAACGAATCAACATTTTATTCAACATTGATAGTTATAATTTTTAATTATTGGATAGTCATATGAATTTTTTCTTTTCATAGTTACCATTGCACGTAAAACATACGAAACTTGTCTTTGATCACAAAGTTGTGGATGTACACGTCGTAAACTACAGTGGAGGTTGGAGACGCGTGCATACTCTAACGTTGGGGCTAGACGATTAAAAATTGTTCAACCAAGACAATCCTGTAAATTTTGATCTCCGATTGATGGCGACCACTGCCACATGCGGCTGGCCAAAGCTGTCTAAAATCAGCCCTTGTCCACGCAGGGTGTCTAACCTCAGACCACTTATTCTACCCCCCCCCCCCCCACCACCATAATCAGAACGAAGTGTCCTTTGGCACTTAAACGCCGCGATGATACATATTAACTCAGAATGCTGTTTTAAATTATATTTATGCTCCTTTCCCAAAAATGATTCCTAAATAGTTTTTTTTTATATTTTTTTATTTTTTGTAATTTACCACCAATTCTTTGGAAAAAGTTTGCGGAGAATATTTTTGTATCACTACAAGAAAATTATAGCAAATTTGACGTGCTACCATGCATTGTGTAACAATAAAATCGAATTTTTCAAGCACATTTAGTAGCTTTTCGAATTGGTTATAACCATGAATATACATAAACGAGTTTGAATTTTTCGTAACAGAATGTGTTGTAAATATGTAATAATTTACCAGTAGTATTACAAGAAAAATTTTGGTTACCTAACTCTAATGAATTGTTTGTGAAATGTTCAAAAAATTAAGTGCAGTGGGTATCGTTACTGCCTGTCACAAGGAGGATGGCTGTTCTATTATTTTTGGGGTATTTAAAATTGTCAGCGGTCAACTCCTTATCATCATAATTTGTTCTTAATAGTTTCACGTCTATTGGAAAACGAGGCTTGTGAGATGCTTCTTCTAGTGTATTTAAAATCAATTTTCATTTACGAGCTAGCCATTCTCTGAGGAACAGCACCGCAGATATCTTGATTGCCAAAAAAAAAAACTATATGCTGTTCACGGTAAAGTAAGCATTTTTGAGGCCCTAGTAACTTTTTCCTTTCAGCCATTTTTCAACCTTTAACTACCTTTTCAAATATATATTGCTATATAAGTAATTAACACAGTGTATGAATTCCACAGCACTCTGAAGTTAAAAAACTAAGGCTAAAATAATAAATATGTAGTGACGATAATTCCCAATGAAAGGGCTTTCAAAAGTGCTCACTTTACCGGGAATAGACTATAATTTAATATATTTATCCTTGAAATTTCATCGTTTCCAGCAACACACGTTCACGTTAAGTTTGAAAGACATATGCAAAAATCACTATTAATTTAACACATTTGAATGTCTCAGACTAATGTGGTTCCTTCTGGCACATGAAAATTTAACATTGACATTTATCTAATTATTGGAAACTATTCTTCTATAAAGTGACAGTAAAAATGATAGAACCATAAATACGTTACACTTAGACCATTCTGTACTCTATACGACAAAAATAAAATAAAAGAAGAAATTGCAATAATCTACAGTTCAAAATGTTACACTTACATCAGTTTTTATAGGAAGTTAAGTCATAAAACTTCTGCACATTTCACAATTGTCTGCCATAATATCAGTCAGTTTTAATGTTATAACCAAAGCAGATAGTGAGTGAAATATTTTCCCCTGCGATTCCTTAAAAAAACTAATTTAACAAGACACACAACCTACATCATAAAAATTGTAGGTATTTCAAAAAATACTCTAATGTGTTTGCATTAAAATATATCATTAACGTTGTGCCGATAGTGAAAAGAAGAGTTCCCAGAGAAAACCTTTTTTTCATGTCCAAAAGATTCTCAAATTACCAGCAAAAGTTGTCAACATTTCATGATCATACAGTGACATGAACATATTTAACGTTGGTTTATGCAACAGACACGGTATTTTACTAAAGGAACGTATAAATTGAATATATACTAGCTGAATTAATATAAGATGAAATAAAATGTGCTTATTTGTTAAATCAGATCTTTGTGTAACCGGGAGGGGGGGGGGGGATGTTCAGTCCAGACCACGTGTTTTTGACAGATCTGGTGACAAAACAACTGTTAAATTTTAGGGCCCAGGAGATCGTTACTATCCATCATAAATGCCCCTATTCCCTGTATAGGCTGTTCACGGTGAAGTGAGCACTTTTGAAATGAACCTTAGAAAAAGTCACTGCCCCCTGCCTGCATATATTTTAACATGCGCACTGAGTGACATTCGCCCCGGAAAGTTGGTAACGATGGAGGGAGGGTAGTTCCATACTTTTAACGTCGGATAAAAAGTGTTAGGTAACAACTTGTGATAACTTAAATGATTCCGTTCCCTTTCTGGGTTTTTTTAATGCATCGAAGTGTAAAAATGACCATATTCGTAAAATATTTACTTTTCTAATAATTCCACAGTTTCACCTGACCGACGCACGAACAAAGTGAAGAGGCTCGCGGCAATGCTAATTTTACATATGGTGGAAGAATACACTACATGCAAACAAGCAGTCCTTAAGAGCAAGGCTTTCAAAAGTTTCATTTTACCGTGAACAGTCTGCAAAACTGCGACGCGGCAGTGTCGCCAACAACCAAGGTGCTCCCGCTTTTGTCCCTGGGAGAGTCGCACGCACTCCGAACAGAATGGTTTATTAGCGCACGGTAACAAGGAATGGAAAGTGAACTTTCTCTTCGTTCTGAGGGCTCGTTTGTGAAGGAGACCAAGCCTTTTTTTTTTTTTTTAGAGCTCTTACTTCATCCCACGCCCCCTTCGCGTGTGTGAATACATTTCTCACTCTCACCGGCGCTAAAAGCTTTGCTGCGTTTCACCTGTGCCGCGCTCTTGTTTCGCCATCGGACAACTACGTCGGGCCAGAGGGTTGGGAAATGTCGCCCTCAGCAATGCCCCGATCATCGCAAGATGAGCGGGGAATTAATATAACATCATGATCACGTGACACGGCCGTTCTGCCGAAATTGGCGTGCAGGGCGCTGTCCCCAAAAGAGGGGTTCGCACCTCTGTGGTTGGGAGGGGAAAAATATGCATAATAAGCCTGCGTGATTGTAAGTAGGGGGCTTTAAAACCTACACAGTAAAAGAATGCACCAATAGGGGAGTTGGTGATAAAATCTCAGCCATACGCCTAGTGGGGCGAAAGTGGATGGAAACCGCTTTTGGTGGGGGGAGGGGGAGGTGGGATGGCCCCTGACGACTTCAGCATCCAGAGAGGCTTGCTCCCATGGACGCTCCATGAGGCTGGTTGAATTATTATTAGTTCAATAATATAAAGTTAAACTGGATTCGGCAATACCAGTGACCCAGAAGTATAGTTCATAGCTCGTTGCATAACGTTGCAACTCCAGTGATGGCTTTGCAGCCGGGGACTGGAGCAGTACAATCCTTGTTTCGGTCGTTGTTGTAGCCCACGCGAGGAATCTGGAGGACGTATAAACACGAGGTCTTCAGAACTGACTGGGTGAAGTGAGATAGACGTGAAGCTGTGACGGGATTCAAGGCCAAGCGAAACAAGAGAGATCAGAGAAAAGCTATAGGCGAATGCAACAACAGCAAGCAATGACCTATAATATACATTATGCATTATATACAAACTGTGCATGACCAAGTAAACGCAAATTACCTGACGCACCGACAATTTCTCTGTTCAACCATATATCGTCACGATGTTCAAAATGCATGTTCTTGCGGGTATATAAAACAGGATTAGGATATTATACTAATTACAGCAGTATTATTAAACACAGTTTCATGGCCTGGTGCCGTCTTCCAACATGTGATGACCCGTGGATCTGAAGCTGGCAAACCAGTGAAAGACGATGCAGGCGCATTATGACACAGGGGCCGCGGTGCTCTAGTGACCAGACTACTAGCGTCCCACCTTGGAGAACCGGGTTCGTACAGGCGAGGTCGCTCCCTGATTTCTGCATGTGGGAATCGTGCCACACGATGCCGCCGGTGGACGGGTTTTCTCGGGGATCTCCAGTTTCCACCGCCATTGCATTCCGGCGCTGTTCTATTCTCACCTCGTGAGATTTGGTGGGATTTCGGGGGGGCCAACCACGGTATTGGCCGTTCACGGTAAAATGAGCACTTTTGAAAGCCCTGCTTAAAATCCACTTGTGTGTACGTTGAGTATTCTTCCGCCTCATGTAAAATTAACATTGCCATGGGTCTCATAACTTTATTCATGCGTCGGTAAAGGGAAGCTGTGAAATTACTATAAAAGTAAATATTTTCATTTTACATACGTCGATGCATAAAAAAAAAAAAACAGAAAACGAAAGAAATAATTTACGTTATCACAAAAGGAGACCTAACACTTTTTATTCGACGTTAAGATATGGAACTGTTTTCCACAAATCGTTACCATTTTTTACTGGACGTATGCCACTCTGTGTGCCCGTTTAAATATATGCAGGCACAGGGCAGTGACTTTTTTCTAAGGTTGATTTCAAAAGTTCTCATTTTTTTCGTAAGTGACCTTTACCACTGCTGTTCCCCAAAAGTTTGTAACAATCCGTAGCTATTTTACACCCACTGGGTTATTATTTTATTGATTTCTGCTATTGGTTTCTATTGTATTCGCTTTTATGCTGGTAGATAAATCAGGGAATGTTTTCCATGAAAAGTTAAACCTACATTCTGAAAATAACAACGCACATTCATGATTTTTTCAGGACGTGAATCCAGAACCTCTTCGTTCAAAAGCAATCTCACACATGGAGTGAGTGAGTGAATGAATGAGTGAAGAGATTAGGGCAGCTATGAACATAGATTTCTTGAGAGCCGATGAGGGTGAAGCAAGGGGATTGTGGAACAGCGCTGGAATGAAGGGACGGGTGAAACGGGAGATCCCCGAGCAAACCCGCTGATCAGCGGCATCGTCCGGCACAATACCCACGTGCGAAAATCCGGGAGCGACCCTGCCGGGAATCGAAACCGGCAGTCTAACCACTACACCACCACGGCCCCTCACACACGGAATTCACCACACTGGATTTTTGACGTATAGTGAATGCTATAATTAATTAACATTGAGGTAGGCGTACAACTTTAAATTCAAACCATAATAAATTATTTACACAGTATTGATACAATTTATCTCTTTAGAAATTAAGTGGGCTATACCAAGTTCGTTAAGGGATGGAGGTCTTAATCAAATAAAATAATTAATTATAATTTCCTTATTTTATTACAGCAAAATTCTCTGAATTCAAAATCTCACAATAATTTAATATCTCTTACTGTTCACAACTAATTACTCCAATTTAATACAATTTATAATTATCGCAAAGAAATCAACTAAATTAAATAATTAAAGATCAGTCCCAATAGACAGCGTATCAACATATTCAGATATTCTGTAAAATATGTGTCCGAATGGATCATTCGAATATTTACAGTAAAAATCCGTATTAAACTTCCATTCAGTCCCATCTCAGTTCAGTCCATGTCCCGCCAGTCGTAATGTTCTAGAGTCCTCCAAGCGCCCTCAAGCACAGTAGGCTTCACTCGTCGGTTTCACACTCTCTCGTCCATTCAAGCCACGAACACCTCGCCCGACCTCGTTCCGCAATCTCCAGTCGTCGTCCGCACCTCACTTCGCTCGCGCACACTCGGCCAGGCGGCCTCCATCAAAGACTGCCGGCCGCTGGGTTGCGGCAGTATATATAGTGTCTTAGGCCGCCACCTAGAATCTTCCCCAACTCGCGTGATGCTTCGCGGAGGGCCGAGGCGCCAGCCAGTCTCTCCAGAACATTCTTGCGTCGTCGGTAAACGTATCGGAAACTCTAGCAGGCGAGAGGAGGTATGTGACGCCAGAAGGTCTCGCCGCTGTCGGCATTCACGGGATTCCCAGAAGGGGAAGCGGGAGGCCGCGAGCGCATCGTTCCAGGGAGAGGGGAGGGCGAGGTGGATCACCTTCCACGGTTTCGTGTATCCGCTACGTGTAACAGTATTTACCTAAGACAAAAACGCAGGGTGTGATGTCCACGCCTGCGAAGCTGACTATTCGAAGAAATTTAATTTCCTAACTTTTTCTTTTTGAAAAGACATATTTTCACCGAGTTAATGAACTTGAGTGGTAGCTAGCGAGTTTTCGTATATTGAGCTAAACATAACCTGTTACAAGAGCAGTTTAAATGTACTTATGCGAACACGATTAAATAGATGTAAGTGCATGTTGAGGCGGAAAGAATATGGAATGCTAACCTAGAACATCTGAAACTAATAATTTTATAAATACATAATATTTGCTTTTATAAAACATTACATCGTAATAGTCGACAGTGGCCTCATATTCCTACAAAATTTTACTGCAATATGTAACGGTTATTGGTGGTAACGGAACATTCATCCGAGACAGACATTCCCGTGATTGCATTAAACATCTTTCCCAGGAAAGTGGGCTAATAAAAGCACGCTTTTAATTAACACCTGTGCATTGCTTCTGTAGAAATGAAGGGAAATATAATTAATGTAAATTTACTCATAACTGTGTTTCGCTTTACGCCTGGAAGCAGCAATAAGAGGCATTCCAAAAAAATAAAATGAGCTTTGATATCCGATATTGCAATCATGTCCCGACATTATAGACGTTAGGCTACCACTCAAAAACTGAAAGGATGGTGTAAGAATCATAACGAAAGATATATTTAGTGACCTTGCAAACTGTATTAAAAAGGGATGGTGTGGTGAAGTTCTAATATTAACTGTAACTAAATGAATTTTTTTTATAGCTATGAACCTCTTCGGTGAACGTCATTAAACAATTTCACAGTTAATTAAGGATATTTAAAACTATCAGAAATCGGAAACTCGTTTCTAGCTAGGGCCACGGTGGCTGAACGGTTAGCCTGCTCGCCTCCCGCCAAGGCGAACCGGGTTCAATCCCGGACCCGGTCACCGGACTTTCGCAAGTGGGAATCGTGCCGGACGATGTCGCTGGTTGGTGGGTTTTCTCGGGGATCTATCGTATCCCACGCCCCTTTCATTTTGGAGCCGCTCCATATTCACTTCAATCACCCTCGTCGGCTCTCAAGACATCGCTGTTAAGAGCCGCTCAATTTTTTTCACTGCTGTAACTTTAACGAATTGCTCCCCTTATTTATTGACCCAACCAGATAGAGGCTCACAATCACACCAGTTCTTTAAAGAAGTTTTTCTAATACCACTTAATGGGAATTTTGGTATTTCAAAGCTACTAAAAAGCAATCCAAAAAGTCACGAAAGTTGCTTTCTTGTCGCAAAAATGTGCACTTCAGGTAGTACAACATATTTACTGGGATCTTGACTGGCCGTAGAGTCAGTTGGGGTTGGAAGTAGTCGTTGCACTTCACGCCACGTAGAGCGGAGTATCGCAAGACGATACGCTCCAGTTACAGTCCTACGACTGGGTTTCCGTCGTCGCAGTCACGCTTATGATTCCAGACACTGCCAAGCTCCAACTGCGCGGCGAAGTAAAGAGCGAAGCTACGAGCGTGCAATTTAAAACTCTGGAAATACAGTCTACGTTTCATCTCTCCGTAATGCGGTAATCGGCACATGGTAGTTGTCGGCTACTGTCGCAGATACCACTTACTCAATGGTGTCCTTTCCCTTCCTTAATAACTTGAGATAACAAACATAGATTAATGGCGTATCTGATTATGTGTTGGCGGCTATATTTTGTCGTTTGGATTACAATACCGAGGACGGCAGATCTTAAAAGGCGCCCAAATACCTGGTACACGAGTTTGGTTGCAGTGTGTATGTAATGCTCGATTGAAAACAAACTATTTCACGTGTGCACTATCCATCGGCACACGAAATGAAGTATCACTTCAGACAAATAAGAAATACAGCTTTCAGCATATCACGATTAGTGCAATCACTTGATTTTATTAGTCCTCAATGACCAAAAATGCCATTTTCATATTGATATAGCTTAAAATATTCGGGGTAAATTCCTGCGAAACTAGTACGGGGCAGTCCATTGAACTTCAGTACAGAATTTCTACCAATTAAGTAATAGATTCCCCACTTAATGCCCCATCCACAATGAAAATAACATGAAATCATTTTTCAGCACTACATAATGCTGCACACCAGCTCTCAGCACGTAGAGGTGATGACACACTTTAAGCCCAAGTCATTGTCGCCTTTATCGCTCCAACGCTTCTCTGTTTCAAACTTGGGAAATAGTACCAGGTAATGGGGCTCCAAAAAGGGGAGTAATATTTCCCGCACCCCCCTCATCATGGATTTACATTTTTCCTCTATAATTTAATTTTCATAGTCAACATTTAACGGGTCTACCAAACCGGCAGTCGCGAACTTCAAAGGAGGAATTAATGTTAGACGAAATTCCTTCTCATTACGTCAATTTTAAAGATAACACTATCTTTAAAAAAAAAATACGTTGACCCGATTTTCTCAGAGAATATTGCTACATTTAAAAAAAACATTTATCCATCTTTATTTTGTTATATGTAAATTTAAATATTTACATTTTATAAAAACATATGAAACAAAAAAAATGGCAAAATATTTTCTTAAGAAATTTCACGTAGGAATTTTTTGTTAGAAATAGTTATCTTTAAAATTGGCGCAATGTGAAGAAATTTCGTCTAACATTGATTCCCCTTTTGAAGTTCGTGGCTACCAGCTTGGTAGGCAGGCCCGTTAAAACCCAACCTTGTAGGGGCGCTTGGCATTCCATAAGTCTGAGAGTTATTTCAAATTCCAAATTATTATTCTCGCGTGATTTGTTTCACACATGTAAAAGTACTCAAAAGGCTACTCGTTAATTATTAATTTCTGCTCCGCGTGGGAAAATATTGATATAGCTGAAATTGTACTAACTTAAATAATCTTTAGAGTAGCCTTCTATGTAACGTCAAGCTCTGATTTTTTGTGTTTGGTAATAAAGTTTGATTACAAAGAAGTAGTAGGATTTTGGGGACTTCGGCACAAGGGCGTGGGCGTTCGGATTCGGATTCGCCCGGCCGATATGTTGTGATGTCACCCCATCGCCATCTTGGATGTCATTGACCTTTTACCCCTGACACTTGACCCTTAACCTTGACCTTTGACAACAAAAATGAAGAAAAAAAAAACTTATAAAAACCCAAAAACTATTCTCAAAACATCATAAAAAATTATTTAAAAAATTCGAAAAAATGTTTCATTAACAAGTACTAAAATTATGAAAATTATTTTAAAAAAGAATCACAAGAAATTCCCCATTTTCCTCGGAGCAGGCGAGAGGGATCAGCGACTCCGAACCAGGGAACTTTGACTCCGAGCCAGAAGAGCATGGCCCATGACCTTTGACCATTAAACTTTGACATTTAACTCAAAAACAAAAAAAAAACATTCAGAACATTCCAAAAAAAAAAAAAGAAAAATTATTGATTAAAAATGATTAAATGTTATTAAAAAATCTTAACTTTCCAAAGGTCATCTTTCACACATAGGCGTTCCACCATCTTGGAATCGATGACTATCTTGGTAGGCGACCACCATCTTGGTAGTCAACCACCACCATGGTAGGCGACCACCATCTTGGTAGCAAACCACCACCATGGTAGGCGACTACAATCTCGGTAGGCGACCACCATCTTGGTAGGTGACCATCATCTTGGTAGGCAACTAACATATTGGTTGACTTCAACCATCCTCCATATTGTAAGCCAGTGACCATGACCGTGACCCCATAACCTTGAATGACCTTGAAAACCAAAACTAAAAAAATTCACAAAAGTCAAAAAACATATTACATTAAGACTACTACCGCCAGATATGATGCAGATTACCTCGATTTTGACCCCATGACCTTGAAAACCAAAACTCGAAAAAATACATTAAAGTCAACAAGCTTATTACATTTCAGACTACTGCTGCCATATTAGATGCAAACTAACTCAACCTTGACCCCATGATCTTGAATGACCTTAGAAACAAAAACTAGAAAAATACATAAAAGTCAACAAGCGTATTACATTACAGACTACTTACACCATATTAGATGGAGACTAACTCAACTTTGACCCATGACCTTGAATGACTTTGAAAACGAAAACTCGAGAAAAATACAAAGATGCAGAAGCTAGCCGAAACGATCCAACTTTCACAGCAAGTGTCATACGTGTTAAAATTGACGCAATTTCGCCTGAGAGGCGTATCTGATAAGTTTATGACAGCAGCTCCCGTGAAAGTTTCAAATTTCTTAAATTGTAATAGTTTTTGTGTGAAAATTAAAAGAAGATTAAATTTGTGAAATGAAATGTTTTTTGTGTTATAGTATTCCTATTTAACATAAACAATCGTGTTTATCCCGAATGTAAACATGCATAGGCTAGAAAGTGTCAAACGTGTTGTAATTAGCGAATTTCGTGTTTATAGTTTCTAAAACTCTGATATGTTCTTTTTGTGTGACAGTGGAACAAGAATAAATTTGCATAACGCAAGGAGTTGTGTTGTAATATTCAAGCTTAATGCATATAAGAGCTACCTTTTAGATATAAAGTATAACCCATTTAATAAACAAGTGTCTCCCTTTCCATATGACAAGTTTTCATAGTAACTATAGTTGACATTTGATTTATATCCAAAGAATGTCCTTCGAATCCGAGTTAAAATTTGTTTCCCAGTTGTTAGTATTTCTAAAATAAGATAAAATATTTAAAAGGGCACATTTGAAAAGTACAGAAATAGCTCAGTCATGCCCCAAAATGCCATTTTTTAACTAAGCTCAACTTATAACCAAAAATTCTACACAGCGATGATTGTTTGCAAAGATAAAGGAAATTACGAAGCAATGCTTTTAAAAATAAAATGTAATCCTTAGTAAAAATATGCACATAACAACAATTTAATGACATCCACGCTATAAACAGTCCCCCTTGGGAAAAGGTATGTTTACACTGAAGTAAATATATTCTATTTCCAAATACTCCTATCTACAGAGCTGTCCGTCACAAAAACGTAAGTGTACTGTTAAAAGAAAAAGTGTTCTCCTAATTTCGGTGTTGCTTCTCAAAGTAACATGCTCATTTAAACTAAATTAATGTGTGCCCTGGAAAAGTGCATCATCACGGCTGTGACATTGAACTGTCACCACCTGAATTTGCGGTAAGGGCATGAATGCACATTGAATGTCCCATTAAATTATGGGCTCAAGTGATGTCCTCTACACATGACCTACACTGTAAGCAGTTATGCAGCTTATTCCTGCCGTTTGCTGAACACTTGTTTGTACAAAAAACCAAGACAACATGAGAAAATGTGATGGTTGATTCTTTTATTGCTTATGCATTGGAACTCAAAAATTTTGAAATGAAGATGGGTGCTTGGAATTATACCCACTTCCTGAAAAGGGGATCAAGGGAATGTGTATAACTGTGGCTGCTGAAGGGATCAAGGGTAAATGACTGTGGGTGTGAGAGTGAAGTCGAACACATTTCTAGTGTAGTGGAGGGACAAATGTTCCAACTTTACGTACTGTAGAAATACACCCACATAAAAACTGATCTTACGTAAAATTTCTGTGACATGACAGTTACATTACTGGTAAACGTGAAACACCAGATGATGCAATATCATTCAGCAGTAAACATTATTATTCATTTAACAAGAAACTGGAACAGCAATACAAAGGCTACTGCAATTTAAAACATAACAAAAAACTTGAAAACAATGGCAAATTTGACTGAATTAATGACTACATGTTTGCGATAAAAAATTACTTGTCATTGACAAGCAGCTTTGCTGACATTTTTAATTTGAAATTTTTTAAAATATAAATCTGGTAAATATGTCACATAATCATGGCTCAATGTCCTTATGATGGCAAAAACAAATACTCGTCTTTCTCTTTAAATAACACTATTCTTATTACGAATATTGGGGTGGAATTAAAATGTGCTGACTCCAAGTAAAATTAATACGAAATTTAAGGGGTATGTTTTACAGCTGTGTGCACCACCTATTAGTGTTGGATTGTGCATGATGTAAACAATAACTTTGGTTTTTAACATGTTACATGCCACAAAAGTGTTTTCATTTCTTAACAATTACATATTTTTTACATTTTGATAGCAGGGCTGCTACACTAAAAAATGTTTTTTATTTACATGGCTGGTTGTATGAATGGAACAGATTTGACCCCATGTTTAGTTATGCAGTGCGTGATGTATCGTGACCTACTTGCAAACATCTAAGAGGAAATCCTATACACCATAGGATGTAAGTTGATAGTTGCATAAGTTAAATACATTGATTGCCAACGTGAATGGTACTCCTGCATGTCTACACTCGGCAGTCGACGTCCTGCTACATGCCAGTCATGCACGAGCCACAATTGGCTGTCGTACCTACAGCACCTGGGGGAGTTCAGGTGGTCAGTAAGTTTCCAGCCGCCTAAAGAGAGCCTAGGATCTCACACTTGTCAATGGTGACACATCCAGTCACAGTTGCCGACGCTGCGTTTCAACATGTTGTTAGGCCCCTTTGGGACGTAGCGAGGATTAGGTAAAGGCAGGAAAGGTTACACAAACATACGGTCGACACCAAACACACAATTCAGAAAAAATTAGACCACAAAAATATTACACAAAAGGAATTATTTTATCCAATATAGAGTAATACTGCTTGATGCTGCCAACCTGGGGCAAGGCCGGGAAATATACTGCAACATAGAGAAAAACAAAGGTCTTAACCTGTCCCAGCATAATTACAGCAAAGATAATATACTTCTTACACACTTCTTTCAAAATGGAGCTTGAGAGACAAAAAAGCAGCAAAATCCTAATAAGCAGCGACTAAAAACAGACAACCACGGAAAAAAATGTACATAATTAAATCACTATGATACCAATCTTAAAAAAAGGTTATTTACCTTCAATGTGGCACAAGTGATTCATTGCCCAGAAATATCACCTCTTACAAAATCTATTAAAAACAGCAATTTATGATAGTTATATTATTGATGTTGAAGAATCACTTCCCCTGAATATCTAAGAGACACCAGAAAATTAAAAGTAACAATTAAAAAATACCTACATTTCCGAACGCAGAGATGACATAAAGATTTCTACCATTACATATTCCAACTATGTAAGTAATCTACTAATTACCAGAGCAACGTACTAAAAACAACACACTAAAAAAATAACTTAGCTTTTCAACTTTCAAAATTGCTGCGTCTAGCGCCCTGAAGCCTAGCTGCGGATTGCGATCTCGACGTCTTCCCCTCGCCAGCCAGTCCGCATCATTCGTAGAGGAAGACTGCACAATTATTCAGGCTGGCGGGCACTTATTTATACAGCCGAAAATGTGGCTCAAAATATGACGGAGGGACAAGAAAGTACGAGGATTTTATGAAAGATGCCAGACGTACGCGTAGTTCCAAGTGCTGCCACGAGGGGGGGGGGGGGCGCGTGAAGCCCTCGCGAGCACTGATCGCCGCGAGCCAGTATAGACTTACGCCTGGTTGAGGTTAGACGTCCGTGGCCTGTCTGCTTGGCGGTGGACGAGTCAGCTTGAGAAAAGTTCTGCAAGGTATTTCCCGCAGCACAGTAGTGCTAATTCTTCACTAACATTAGGCCCACGTTCTAGTAACAGCTCTTTAATAATCTATAGTCAGTGTTCAAAAAATGCAGGCTACTATTTTCACGTTTCTTGACTATAGCTTTAACATGAACTACACGTATTTTTACATGCGTAGTTTCATGTAGACGTGCGTGCAGGGAAGTAACGGGCAAATTCAATTTTAACAACTTGGGCTATATTGCAGTCGCTATTTAGGGGAAGTTTATTTTTCACCACAGTGTTCAGTACCTACCCGCTCGGCCCAATTCACTAGGCGTCGTGGGTTGTTCATATCAGTCCACATTGCGAGCAGCTCGGAGATATTTCACGTAATAATTACAGTATATATTGACGTATATTTTCACAATTTATAACACCATAAACGGGGGCAGGAATTAAGTTCTTCGGGCTGGCAGGACAGTTTGTTTGTCAGGAAAATGAAATACACACACAATTTCTTGAAGTAGACGAGTTGACACGCGTGTCAAATTTGAAGCAAGTCTTCAATCCTCTCACACTGCAGATGAGGCGCTGGAGAGGGAGGCTGTTCCGGCGGTCTGGACCCCAGAGAAGAAAGCTGCTGATGACGGAAGAAAGAGTGGCCAGGTCCTCACTATATCTTCTACTCTTGCGCTCCGGTACCTCTGGAAAGGAATATGGGAAACGGGAAAGGAATAGAAGGGAAATTCCGCTTAAACGTGCGTTGCTGTTTACAGCAATGCCTCAAGGCCCTGGTCACTCTCAGCACTGACCCTGAATTATGTAGATTCACACCACAACTGGCAAGTTCAGCATTCTAACGATATGGTTTTCAGAAATGAAAACACTCAAAATAACACAGGGAACATAGGGGAAAAATAAATTCATTTTTTTTTCTCTTTTTATTTGACAACCTTGAATAATAAGGGAAATTTTAAAATGTTCAGAAACCTAGAAAAAAATTACTCATGTTACAAAAAAAAAGAATAGTTATTTGTTCTAAAACCCAGGACACAGAACATAAAGTTCAGAACATAGGCTATAAATCTGGTCTTCCTCAGACAAGAGATCATACACTGGAGTCGATAGATTTGGGTAGCTTTTAACATTGTGGTCTTGAAAGCCGATGAGAATGGAGCACTGCCTGAATGCAAGGACAGGGGAAATTGGAAATCTCAGAGAAAACCCGTCGGTCAGCACAATTCCCACGTGCGAAAATTCGGGAGTGACCCCGCCGGGAATCAAACCCGGTTCACCTTAGGCGCGAGGAAAGTAGTCTGACCACTACACCACCGTGGCACCAGTTCATGCAGTGATCCACCACCGCTGTCACTTTCCAATTTTGATTTCTCCTAATACACTAGGCCTCGTAGCCTGTTAGTGGTGTTGGTCAGGATGATATATATATATTTTTTTTACGTGCCTTCAAGTAAATATCTATATGCTGTGCACATGCACATTACGTCTGTACAGGCATTTTTGAATAACAGTTAAAACTACTTTTGTATAAAAGTTTCATTTTTATTTGAGAAAAGTATTGCGTTACCTTAGGAACTCCATTTATTTATGGCAAAATTCACCGCAATTTGGCATTGTTCTATAATGCAAATCCTATGATGTATAAACATACCTCCATATAAGAGAAAATACAACTTTTACATGTCGTGATTGACCAGGCAAATGTGTGTTCCGCAGTATAAAACGTTTTGATTATGTAAAAATGGACAGAGTTATAATACAATGAAATATTGCTACGTTTAAAAGCTCTATGTTACACTATTACTCAGTCCAAATCAGGAAAGAAGTTACCAATTGATGTATTGACTGTATGGCAGCGTTCAGTGGGCATGCTTTGTGCCCCACACTTCGCAATCACGTGACACTGACTTCAGGAAGCGGGGACCTCTTGTCAGCCATTCACAAAATCCAAAATGCAATCGTTAAATATTGCAGTCTTAAATCTAATTGTTAAAACTTGAAATGTGGATTTTCACCAAAATATTTTCTTTACTCTCTATAAGGGGGGGGGGGGGAGGCAAGCAAATACTGTGTAAACATTGCACTAACAGGTTTCTTATCTGATGCATAATTTGCATGTTATTTTCCATTATTGCCTCGAAATTGCTTGTAGAACTTGCTAACCATATCCATAATCACAAGTAAAACATATTAACAAAATATTATTATAAAAATAAACAGGAAATTTGGATCATCACTTAAGTTCAAGATCAAAATTTTAGAGAGTGCATGACCAGTAATAAACCTACCATGATCATGAAAATTATACCTACAACTTTTTATGGAAATTCAATTTTATCTACCAAACAGAGGAAAGAAAAAAAAAAAAAAAAAAAAAACAAATATGTGAAACAGGAAAAATATTTCATAATAATTTGTAAAAGTTGAATGTACAGCATTGAAGTAGCTTCAAAAATAATATGCAGAACAAAAAAAAATAGAACTTGTGATATTGGCCTACAAATGTTTAATTAAGTAATGATATACCTCTATAAATTAGATCATACAGAGAAGTGCTGGTCTTACGCCAACAATTTTAAACAAAATTCAGGTTCTGGGCTGACTTTATTCAGTTCATAAAATTATATTTTATCCATATCTTGATTCACAACATATAAAAGTGGAGATTTCATAAGCTATAACTTTTCAAAGTTAAATAGGCTACGAGTTTGTAAGGATCCGTTAGTCAACACTGTTGTAGCTTTAAGATGACCAAAACTCATCATCATTAGGACCTCAATCATATTAATTACAAGTACACTAAAGGTAGTCTTCCTAACACATCAAACCTGTTTTTGAATTACTAAATGCTGTAATAAAGTATACCACATAAGTGGGAATCAGCTGTACTGATGTTGTTTGTACCGAATAAAGGAATTACTTGGCAGCATAAAAGTACTATGTGACAGTACGTTTGTAGACATATAAAAGCATAATACAACAGTATGTTTGTAGAACTCTCCAGGATAGCAAAGGATTTTACTGTGGAATAATATTCCAGCGCAGTATAAAGACGCTATGGTCAGTATGTCATTACATTTTTGACATAAATGTTTCTTTCGTCAAGTTGATAATGACTGAACAGTAAGTATATTCTGAAAGTTTGAACTGTATGGAACAGAACTTAATAACAGTCTAAAATAAATATGGATACTATTTCCGACAGACACAAACTCATATCTAACAGTATGGACAACCATACGTGAACATTATGCTATCAGTATGAACAGATAAGAAACAATTAAAAACAGAACACTAACTGTTTTATACAATTTTCACAGTGTTATTTTTCAGTAGGGGTGGCAAGCGATACTGCATTGTTTTATGGTTGATACAGTATTCACCAGCCAGACAACATTTTCGTTCTTTGGTATTTGTTGTTATAGTCAAGAGGATCTCTCTGTTACAGTTCTGTAACTGTTACAATAAAATAAATTTGAGAGAATAGTGTATTTTGATATTGTGTCATTCAACTTGTGAAGACTTATGTCACAGTAATATTATATCTAGTACTAGTATTCCCGTGCCCTTTATTCATATATTCATGCATGGTTGGCAGAAACGTTCATACATGAGCATGTCCTGTGACCCATTCGCTAACGGAATGCGCTAGTCAGTGCGATGTCTATTTGTCACGTAGAGGAAACTCAGTAATTACGCCAGAAAATGTGTTTTATTACATCATACGCAGTTTAAAGCCTATGGGCAAGTGTAAGGACCAGCATATAAGGCACCACGTATTTGAGCAGACTGCCTATTGTACAATGTGTTATAGCAATTAACAAATGTTGAGGGATGTAGCAAGTCAGTGCATTATGTGGGGTTATTTTCAGTGTTTGTTTTAACTGGATTGTTCTAGTCGAAGTTGGTCGAATGCAGCTGGCCGTATGTGTTGCACACGAATCGCGTCACGGAGGGTGATCTACTTTTGTTCTTACAATTTTTGTGTGCCATAATCGTGTAACGTTAGAAACCTGAACTTTGTATTTGTGTCGCCCCCGTTTTAATAGCATCCTCCGTCGACTCACCGGATTTTTTTAAATTCTTTATTTTGTGTCATGTGATCTTGTTCGAGGTATTTTGGCTTTTTTCACAGCTACGGATACTTGCAGGTCTTGTGAGCCAGATCAGTTTTTTTCACCTGTAGGCCTACATGTGTGTTATGTACCTATAGGCTGTTCACGGTAAAAAAAAAAAAAAGCACTTTTTAAGACCTTGCAAAAATTTTCCTTTTAGTCAATGTTCATCTTTCGGCCACTTTTTAATACAACCACTGTCACGTGGCCAATAAACACAATGCATACATTCCACTATTCTCAAAAGTTAACTTCTGAAGATGTAATGAAATATATTTATTGAAGGTTAAAGCCTGTTGGAAGGGTCTTAAAAAGGGCTCACTTTACCGTGAACAGCCTATATACGTATTCATTCAATAAAACTATTTACTGTACTTCACACATGTTATACTCAAACAGTATCGAACCATATCAAATGCAATATCACAATTTATGCAGATAAGAAGCGAATTATAACACTTTATTTATGTCCCCCACCACATATCAAGAAATGATGCACATTGACGGGATGTTGTGGTCTCTGGAGCTGGGAGAAGGGACGTTTGACTTACGATACCAGGTTTTAGAATACAGTACGAAGTCGGTTATCCGAACGTCGCTCGTACGGACGACCAGTTATCCGGCCTCGTTTTTAAAAATACAGAGACTAGTAAAAACACGTTCTCTTTTGTCACCTCCCACCCAAGGCGAACCGGGTTCAATCCCCGGCCGGGTCACCGGTTTTTCGCAAGTGGGAAACGTGCCCGACGATTCCGTTGGTCGGTGGGTTTTCTCGGGGAACTCCCGTTTCTCCGCCCTTTCATTCCGGCGCCGCTCCATACTTACTTCACTCACCCTCATCGGCTCTCAAGACCTTGCTGTTAAGAGCCGCCCAAAAATTCTTCACTCTCTCACTCTTTTGTCACAGTGTTTCCCTTGCCAGCGGAGGACAGTCAAGCACTTATTGTGAAGTGTCCTTTCACGTGTTGTTCACAATAAACACGTCTGGGAGGAGGATGGTTACTTGTTAACGGATTTAATATTTTTATTTTTTTATGCAATTTCTGTTTTGGATAAGTCAGTATTCTATGCATGTACAATAAATTTTACGTTGAGTGAAAAAAATTTTTATACAGAAATTCTTTTATCTTAATCTTTAACAAATTTCCGTTTTCTGAATTTTCGATTATCCGAATCACATTTGGTTCCTATTAGTTCCGGATAATCGACTTTCTACTGTACTTGTAGAGTTGCGAAGGGTGCCAGAGCACGAGATACTCATCCAGGGTGTGGGCCGTTCGCCCACGAGGCTCTCCTCAGTTCACCCCGTGATAAGGTGAAGTCGTCGTAATGATGCGATAAACCTGTTATGCCTCTCTAACGAGAGTGTTGGCCCTCTCATATACCACAAAACATTGAGTGAGACTGTTGAATGACCATCTCACATGCAGTGGGTAAAAGACCCAAAATCGTTATACAGCTGTGAAGCAGTCGGCAGTGAAATAAAGATCATAACTTTCCACTGAATTAATGCTTACTCACTGAATCCCCTCCGAGCAGGTACGTACTTTATCTGGGTTTATACATCGCTTGTCTCGTGGATATCAGAAGGTTGCAATAAATTCAGATGGTATAAATAAAAGTCTCTCAAATAAAAAAGGGTTAATCAAACATTGTTCCCCAATACCGTACCCTCTATAGTATTTATTTATTTTAATACACTATATATAAATGATCTGTATTCCAACACTTTACTCATTGCGGATGATGCCTACTTCATTTTTATGTAAAAATGGGAATCCGACAGCACTTATGGTGACTAGATAAATTGTTGACAGCAATAATCTCCCCTTAAACTGGGATCAAATAGTTTTAATGAAATTCCTCTCATAAAAACAACAGGACTACGACCTTTTATTAAAATATAGAAAATATGATTTGAAATAAAGCGAGCCTACGAAATTTTTAGGCTTACATATTGACAGTAATCTTTATGGGAATACTCAGATTGATAACATAGTCCCAAAACTAAGTGCAGCATGTTACGCTTTACACAATTTATCATATCGCCTAAAGACATTTTCCCGTAAACAAATTTATTTCTCATATTTTCATGCTGTATCATTAAGTGGGCACCTTCTTCTCAAGCTATCTAAGTTTGCAGACTCAAAAAAAGAGCCATAAGAAATATTTACAATTATTTTGTGTAGGTATACGTTTATTTTGTGACAGTATTGACTAATGCTATATTCTAGAGCTCCTTCTCATTATAGGATCACTGGAGAGATTTGATAGTTAATACATTAATTAATCAATTAACTTTGGCAACACTTGAATTCTGTGTATGGAGTTACAAAATCTCATATGATTACACAGATTCCTGCTGTGAAAGTTGTTAGTTTTTTGACTGCAAGAAATTACCATACATACTGTTACACATTTGTTTTTGTTGACAATGTTTGTGATTTTCGCTGTGTTGTGGACTAACGAGCAACAATGTCCTGAAATAACGTTTTTACTACGTAATAATTAAGGGTTGCGGTGTAAAGGCAACCCAATCTTTAGCAGTCCTGGGAATGGTAGATTTAATTAATTGTGCCTTTTTAACTCAACTGTGTTGATATTTGTGAATATGGAATGGAGGCTGCGTGTTCAAGAGCTTCATAGGTTATATATCAGCTATGCGTTTATGAATTTGGTGGTCCAATCCTGGTAAGTTATTTCTGAAAATTTGTTTTATTACAGCATTTTTCTCATGTAAAGTGAAGTGTGACTCATGTGGGAGTTGTTTGATTGGCCAACGACACAGAATAATTTTGTCAGAAGTCTGTTAGAAACCTGCAATAGTGTGCAGTGCAAATGTGCACATTATTCTATTGAATCACAAGTTACTCATGAATTGCCTGGTTTGCTTTATCATTGCTCAGTGGTACGTTTTGTGGGTGTCCCGTTATTTGCATACCAGTGACAAATTATGTTACATTTAAAACTTCTGTACATACGTTTATTTGTATATGTAGCTCAAGGAAACTGTTTACATACAAATATACACCATTCTGCTTCTCCGAGTTCAAGTGAAGCGTGCATAGAGGGAACACATAGGAAGTACATGATGGGCACCACGCCTCCTGCACTCACTTTGCCGTACTCGGCAATCTAATTGCTGCAGATTTGAATGTCATCAGTTTTCTGCAGTTTGACTTTGGTTTTCAGGTTTCCCTGCGATCTCACGTTTACACGTAAAAATTGTTACAAAAACTTCTCACAGGAATGAGACTAAGACAGATTTGTAATGTTACCAATTGCAAACTTACTTTGGCCATAACTGCTCCGCTGCTATCTTTAAATACCTTTTTTTACACAATATTTTCTGGCACGAAGTGTTTTTTTCACATACTGCTTGTGACGATTTCAACTCGAAATTATTTTGCGGTATCGCAATACAAAAACGAATAATTTGAAGTTTTAGTATAGCGGAATATAAAAATACTGTTACCTTGAAGTAATAAGATTATATCAGGACCACTAGATGTTGCTAATGAATTTAATACCTATTTTGTTGATATTGCTACTACCCTAAATACGGAAAATAATAATAATACATCCAAACAAAATAGTTATTAATTACGCATACTAGCTGAAGTTTTACCACCCCATTTCATGAAATCAGTGTATAATGGCTTGAGCAACATATTATCATCTCACGGTATATTATTTTGGGGGTCTGCAAATATGCTAACAATATATTTGTAGCTAGAAAAGGGTTATTAGAATAATCTCAAAAGAAAATAGGTATAATACAAGTTGCAGGCCTTTATTTAAAAAAATTAAGATTATCAATCACGTCAATCTACATTTTTGAACTTCTTAATTTATTCGCTCAAACAAAAACGAATATCTTAAAAAATTCTGATTTCCGTCACTAATCCACAAGGAGTAGAAATAAGTATAGAGTAGATTATCACCAGACAAATTTGTGCGAGAGAAGTATTGAATTGAAAGGAATACTGATGTACGATAAGCTACCAGACTCAATAACCTCAATAAACTTAAAGGAGCACACAACACAAAACAAAAGTTATCATGCAATGAAAGATAAGGCTCTACTATGCACTACGGCGGTATCGAATTGTATTTGCGGCGCTTCATTTCCGCGAAATGCGGCTAAAACCGAGGAGCCGTGACGTCACTACACTCGCCTGGCCACGACCTGCTGTGACACAGCCGACAGCAGTAGTCAAGTCGCGTCCGTGAATCTCGTAGCGAGCCTGAATTACGGATATGTTCGGTAACGGATTTCTATGAATTAGATAAGTATCAAAGGTTATCAAATTACTTTTGACAGTTTTTTTGTAGTGGCGAGCGTAAAAATACAGATTATATTATCGGGAAAATGCCGAGTTGAAATGCGTTTGGATGTAGTAACTCTTGTGGTAATCCTGGAAATCGAGGCAAGGGAATATCTTTCCACGTTTTTTCCGAACCGTTCTAAATTCCCTAAAGAGTTTTCCAAGTGGGCTGAGTTTTGTAAAAGAAAAAATTTTCACTCATGTACCTGGAGCGTGTTTATGTTCCCGGCATTTTCTTGAAAGTGATTTCGATGAAACACAGTTAATGAAGTTGAAATTAATGCGTGGAGAGTAGCTGAAAGGGCCGACTTTTAATCCCGGTGCAACACCGTCTGAGAGGAAATATTATTTGCCGAGTAGTGATAGAGTAGATGCTTAACCACCAGATGCCTTTACTAGCAATCCGCGTGAAGTACGGCATGAAGCAAAACGACGGAAAGCACCGGCGTAGCAAATATTGTCAAGAGATACGCAGCAGACTATACGCGAAATTGCGACTAGCTCGACAGACCTACCTAACGATTATCATGACAATACAAGTCATGATATAGAAATGCAGTGTGAATTAGGGTCTGAGTGTTACCGGGAATATTGTAACGGGTTCAATGAGGATACTGATCATGAAGTAACTGTAATGGATAAAGACACTCTAAATGAAAGTTTTTATGAACCTGCCGAGTCGGGAGTGGATTCTTGTAATGAAAGTGATGACGTAGACGGAGGAGAAGTAGATTTGTCATCCTATTCCCAACCAGGAAAAAAGCCAGAAAAATATTTCATTGTTGCCTGGGGTTGTTTACGAGCCTTGTTAAAAATATGCAATGACTGCAAGAGTGAAATTAGCAATATGACGTATTACTGAAAGGGAGCTATGATCTGCATAAAACTTGCGTGTGATTTCGGGAATGTATTTTCATGATATTCTCATCCTGTTTTCGGCAAAAGGCTGGAGGGAAATGTGAAGATTGCTTCATCTTTGTATTTGTCAGGAATTTTGTTCAAAGAGAGTATAAATCATTTTGTTACTGAATATGGCAACGTTTTCAAGAACGACACATGATAAAATTATCAACAGTATAATTAGTCCATTTATAAACTCGGTGCGGAAAAACGAAAGAGAGACGAATTTAAAAGAACTGCAAAAATCTTCCAATGTTGGTTAGCAGGCGACGGGCAGTATGAATCTCCAGGGTTTTGCGTAAAATATGTCGTCTGCTCTCTCATGGATTTCCATAGGGGGATTATTGTTGATTGTGAACTTTTGCAGAAATGTATGGCGAAGGGAGACCTGAAAAAGAATGCATGTGAAAATTTAATTTCAAAACTAACAGTGAAAGAAAACTGCGATATAAAGCTGTTTTTTTTTAGGGACAGAAATGCAGGAGTACGCCATTATATAAGGACGCAACATCCCACAATCGAACATGAATTCGATGTGTGGCATTTGTAAAAAAACGTCAATGAAAAAAAATTAAAAAAGTGGAACACAAATATTCATAAATCCATGCTTGGAAAGCAAGTATCAATAATCATCTTCGGTGGGCGGCTCAGTCGTGTGGCGGAGATGGTGAATTGTTAACTGAAAAATTTGCGTCGATTCTCCATCACATAAAAAAATGAGCATAAATGGTATGAAGGAAGTGAGGGAAAAAAACTGCGCAAATGAACCATTCGATGAAGAAGAAAAATCAAAGAAACTGTGGCTCAGCAGTGGTTCTGAAGCTTATTATGCACTCAATGAAGGACCTGAAGTATGTAAAACATTATGTACATACTGGTAATTTGGGAAGTTCCCACAACGTTCGTTTGATATATGCACCAAAAAGAGTTCACTTCTCTTTCAGCTGTTCACATCGGCGACCAATTTTAGCTGTGTTGGACTTCAACTGGAATGTAAATAAACCGACTGTCGGATACAGGAGTTAATATTGTAAGTCACCTGGTGACGGGGGTTCTTAAAAATAAGTGTGCATTGCCAAGTGATGGGTGGAACGAAGATATTGTGAAGCGAATACTGGCATTCCTGAGAGATCAAGACTTACTAGAAGAGGAGCCAGGAGATGCCATAGACCTTTCGCTGCCGAAAAACATCGCTCCAGTGCCTCTGCCGTCTAGTGATGCTTTGAAGAAGAAACACTTCTCTCGCTTCCAGCGTACTTCTCAGTCAGCAGGTATGTTTCAATAAAATATTTGTTTGAAAATTCTGATCAACTATTTTAATTTGTATATATATATATAAATCACATAATTTGTATATATAATTCACCTAACAGAAGAATTGTTCAACAACAGAGAGAAAATCAGGCGACTGATCAACAACACAATATTTCCGGAGGACCGACCGAAACCAACACCCAAGAGAGTGTGGACTGAAGAACAGAGACGAGCAGTTGGAGAAAAAATGAGGAAGTTCTGGGAAGGAAGAAAGAAGAAGACGAACCAGAAGTCTTGAGTTTATTGCGGTCCATAGATGGCCAAATTCATATATATATATATATATATATATATATATATATATATATATATATATATATATATATATATATATATATATACACACACACATATAAATCACTCATTTAAATGACAATAAAAATGATTAGTTAAAATTAAGACAGATGAAAGAAAGTTAGGATTTTATATGCATTAGATAAAAATAATTATATGGCTGAAAGAAATATCACTATTGAGGCCATCTTCCACACCACAGTAATGTTTAAAACCAACGTAATTTTCGTCTGGTTCTGGAAAATTTAATGTGATTTTCTTTACTACACACTGTTGTGTCGGCCTATGGCTGTCCATGAATTTATCCACGGCGTAAATTGTTTGTATGTCGTGTGTCTCCGTGTTATGTTAGTGGGATTTTCTGCCGTGAGTTGACGTATTTGTACGATGCTTTTAGTTTTTTTTTTTTACTTAAATTATGGCGAGTCATGGTTTAAACTTCCTTACTCGATATGCGATCATTAAACGAAACATTTCCTGTAACACATTGGTAGGCTGATATGTGTCCTCGCGTTATCTAGTTCACGGCAACACGCACTGTCTTCATCTGTTGCCGTTGTAACACGATTCTTACACAAGCACCATGAACGATCTCGTGCCCTACCCACAGCAGTCACTTCGCTGCTCCCATTTCCTTGGCACTCAACGTCAGGCCAGGCTTCTTTGCCTGGCTCAAACTGAAATGGTTTCGAGCGTCTTCTCAGCCGTATTCACTGAAAGCCACGTACGCCGTAACACACCCCGAGATCTGAGTGTACCGCGGGTCGTTTGTTTCGCGTACCGGACCGATGCGGAGAAGGTAGAAAGGAGAACGTGCACGGCTGCTTGACGGCAGACAATGCCAGCCTGACTGGCGACAAGAGGAGTGACGTCACAGCGCGCTTCGTATTTATCTATTTCACGCCGTAGCTCTGGTACGGCGCAGCGTATTCGCGCCGGGTTAGCTGCATTCGTTTTACGATAATTATAGCATTCGTTTACAACAAAACCGAGAAATCGAAATTTGCCTTATGTGCCCCTTTAAAAAACTTTAAGAAATGTATTAAATATCTTCTGCTGAGTAACGCATTTTACTGAGCAGTTGTTAACCATACTTAAAACACATTTTGTCATATGCGTGGACGTGATGACAACGCAGTGGTATATATTTGTACTGTACATAATTGTCTTTTTACTTTATATAAAAAAAAATATTTTTATACACTATTTATTGACATGTCCTATATTGTTGTGCTGCTAGGCACGATGTCGATGTACGATATTACTGGACAAAATAAACTGAAATGGACTTGTCGAACCATAACCTTTATTATAATGAACAAAAACAGTAAACATGGTGCGAGAAAAAAATGCGACGCAGAGATTTTTACGAACTCGGTATACTGCGCCACCAAACCACTGACGTTAACGAAACCAGCCTCAGACGCACCTAAATAGATCACAATTCTTTGTGCCGAACGGACATGTGAAAATAAAAAGGCGTTTTTTTTTTTTCTTAAATATTATTAAAAAATCTCCGAAACTCCCATACACCGCAGTGCTAAAAGCGAGTCAACCTGCACTAACGCTGTTAGTTCGCAAACCACTGCGAGCTTCACTAATCGCACGCGTTACACCAAGGCAAAAATACAGCAGTTGCCAGACCTAACTTTATGTCCGTGGGCTGAGCGGTGCGCTGAAGTCAGTGGCCTCCTCCCATCAACGAGCGCGAGGAGGAGACATAATGTGCGCATGTCGATACAGCCTCGCACATCGATCTGCGACCGTATGCTCGGTTCGTCCCCATAAGCAGTATCATGGCGTCTTGTCCGGGCGCCAGTTTCTACGGCTGCCACCGATGGCTCGCCGCAAGGTGCTTGCGGCTACAATATGTGCGCGGTACGTCGGGTTTGCAGGAGCGGATGGCATGCCATCGTCTTCTCCCCTACGAATCCCTATTCTGCTTGCAGCACCGCGGTGGCCGCATCCATCTTGTGGCGGCCCCGTGCAGCACGCCTGGCCGAGTCCTGCATAATGAGTAGTAGGCCATGGCAGGTTCATGACAAGGATTCCAGGATAGGGATTCGGGAGTTTGGCTCCATCACGGATTCCGCGATTTTCTCTCGAAATCGCTTGTTTTTACCCATAAATAGGTTATTTTCAATTTTCACCTTGAAATCATAATTTTTTCCTAAAACTTCCCCTAAGAATTCACTTTTATTCTCTGAAAAAAATCGAAAAAAATAATTGTAAAAATTATTTAAAGACGTGTTTTCACAATCACCACCGCAATGAGTCAAAGAGACAAAGAGTCGAAGAGTCAAAGAAACAGAGAGTCAAAGAGTCCATGGGTCATGGGTAGAGACCTGAAAAATTCAATGACCTGCAGGCTAGACTGTACAGCCTTATGTGCAAATATACCGATATCAACTGCACATTGGTTGTCTGCTGTCACAATGAAAGGCGACGATTGGGCCAGCGTTCTCCAGGAGGTGTCAAACACCATGTGGACCAATGACTGAAGTTGTATAAACGCACGTGTTTTAAATTATAGCTTGTCCCAAAATTAATCCGCGAATTCTTCAGGTTTTTAGTCATGGGTCATGGATCATGGGACAATATGGGTCATTTATGGGTGGTGGTGGTGGTGGTAGTGGTGTTGACTGTGAAAAATTTAGAGTATCTAAATCTTTAAATAATTTTTAAAATTTCTTTTCGATTTTGTAGGGACAAAATGTAAATTTTTAGGAAAATTGTTTGTAAAAAATAATGTACAAGGTGAAAATGACAGATTTTTGGGTAAAAACAAGCGATTTTGAGAGAAAATCACGGAATCCGAGATGGAGCCATACTCTCGAATCCCTATCATGGAATCCTTAACATGAACCTGCAGTGGCCTACTACTCATTATGCACCGTCACACCACCCCAGAACCTGGAGTAATGATATATGGAACCGTCGGATCCCAGCCCCGCTCTCGTCTAGTCCGCATTGCCAGTACGCTGACCAGCAACCGTTACATCGCAGAGTGTGTGGAGTCTTTCGTTCTCTCCTACCTTCAGAGACATCCTTGGGGCCTGTGCCAACAGGATAACGCACGACCGCGTGTGGCGTACACCGTCCGACAATTCCTGGATGTCTGCTATGTCACGTTGCTTCCTTGGCCTGCGCGATCACTGGATATCTCGCCCATTGGAATCGTGTAGCCGATGTTCGGGCGACGACTGGCATGCCACAGAACACCCGTGGACACAACGGAAGAACTTTGGGTACGCATCGAAGTAGCATGGGCGAAGCCACTACAGACGGACATCAATGCCATGTTTTGCAGCAGCGGCTATTGCCACCCGTGGGGCGATCACGTTGTACAGATCTTCCCATGTTCTGTACGTCATTCCCAGCTACAAGAGCAACCATGTCAACTGTGTATGATGTATATTCTGTCCAACAGTTCTCGTTGTTATAGCTTGCGTCCTTGGTGCCATAATTTTAATGACAAGTAGTGTACATAAGCATTTATCGTTACTGTGGCGGTTGACGATAATTCTCTGAATTAGGAGATGCATTGAAAGGGTAGTCTTTAAAGTACAATGAGAATACCCGTAGACACTTTATAATTTCTTATGAATAATTATTCTCTTTCATTTGTGTTAGCTTCTTCGCAGGTGTGTGTACAGAAACAGGTAGCTAGGTGGAAAAGAACTTTTGGCCGACAGTAACATCATTAATACAGTGCGAGTTGCCCAGAGAAAAAGGAACCGGTTATAAAATGGCCATGACCCGCAATAAGAACCCATACCAGCATTCGCCTGGAGTGATTTCGGGAACCTATGGAAAAAAAAAAAAAAACTACAATGGTACGAACGGGATTCCAACCCAGGTTCTCTTGGATGCGCTACCTTGTTCGGTACAGGATTAATGAAGACGCTCCTAGTCGCTGGCATCATGCCGTGTTCGCCTCACATGTGTCCTCTCTTACGTTCTGAAGCTGTTCATTTATCAAGTTTCCTTTCGCTGAGGGTTTTTATCTTCGCATCGTACCTTCTTTATCTTGGTCATTTTTTGCTTAAGTTTGATGTCGCCGCCCGTATAGCGGATGAACATAGAGGGAACACAGATATATATATATATATATATATATATATATATATATATATATATATAATTTAGAGTACAGTTATTGTCCCTGTGCTGGCAGAATGACATTTGACGAGATAACTATGAAATTACCCTCAGTCCTTGCAGTTCTATCTAAGATACTTTCGCACCTGCTTAGCTTAAGTTAAAATACTTCGCTCGTGTTTTCACGCTGTGGTTGGAATGATTCGTATTGTACTATTTTAAGTAGTTTGTAATAGCCAACACGTTGGGATAGCCACTCTTTTTATAATGGTTCTTGTTGTGCGCCACTCTGAAACAGTGTCTGTAATTGTGTGGGTGTATATATGTTTGGCGTGAGTTGGGAGAAAGAATAATTACAATGATTTAATATATCTTTGGGCGCCTTATTATTGCTTACCACACTGGAATCAGAAGCTCTCCGGCGATGCTGTAAACCTCATGCAATATAAAACACATTCCAACTTTCACAGTATTTCATTTAAATAAAAATTGTGTAACCTTGATAGTTAATTAATTACTGAAAAAAGGAAATAAATAAACTCAGACCCAAACATGTGAATAATTCAACATGGTGCATAACTAAATATGTGTGTGTGTGTAACATAAATCTCTTTACTCAAAAATGAAATTATACTCTATGATAATTAACATAAATGACATACCACCACCCAAGTAAGAATAGGGATAAATCAGAATGCAAAATTAAAATAAAATAAAATATTTAAAAATGCTGTGTAACTTTAGAACTGCTATATAAAAAAATTAAACTGTTACTTGAGATTTCAGTTCAAAATATTAATCTGGTTCCACCGGAAGTAGTCTCCTCTATATTTAAATTTCCAGAAGAAAGTTTGGTAAGCTCCTACTTAAACTCTTAAATTTCTTGGATCACATTCACTGATAATTCATTAAATGTTAAAAATCAGTTCATCACTTAATTATCTCAAATCTGATACTTCACAAAATATGATTACTCTGTATTTATATTGAAAGTTCAAAATAAGTCATCAACTCCTCATTCCATTATGCTCCGGCTATACTATCTCTTTTGCGAAAGTTGGGGAACGCTGGGTTAACATAATCACGGAACTCACAGTCAAATCGTTGAAAAATCAAAATAGTAACTTAAGTAAAATAAGTTCAGGCTCCTTAAAGGTTCATGTACTTAAAATTTCCATACGATAAATTGCCTCGGCGTCACCTGAGGTCCTCTGGCGCTATCTCGTTGCATGGCGCCGGCGTCGTAGTTTCGGCATCCTTTTCGCCTCGTCAATTTAACACTCAAAATAATTATCTACGACTTAGCCTACAGCCTCTTCTTGAATATTGCTGCGGCGACTACCAGAAACTTAACTTCTGGGAGCATAATTTCTAAAATAAATTTATGATGGCGTTGGAATTTCAAAAGTAAAATTCCAACGAAAATTTTGTCGCCTTCCATGTTCACTATATTTCCCAGAAGGCTCTTCTTCATGCTTCCGACTGACCAACATCCAATCACGGCTCGCTTCCAGCTTTATATTCACTAAATAAAATTAAGGCCCAAAATATAATGTATTTAAATACCAAAAACAAATAAATAATTTAGCTTCAAAAATCATTAAATAATTATTGAAAATAAAATCAAACATATTTATAGAATGATAAAAATAGTGACATAACCATATGTAGAACTCAGAACAACGTGTAAAAATTGTCACAGAGTAGTGGACTGGTGGTTCACATAAATCGAAAATTAAGGAAGTGAAATTTTAACATAAAATAAACGTGTGAAAAGAATTGTATTAACATTCAATTAATATGTGAAATCAATTAAATATTACTGTCCAAACCATATGTGTAACTCAAATTCATATAATAAATATAACCTTATGGTTCCGTGTCCAGTCGATCTGCGACAAGTTATAACTTGGTATACTGTTGTGACTTAGTTATCTTCGTTTTAATAAGGTTTTGTGAATATGTGAAACATTTTCTTTGAGCCACCGACAAAATAAGTAGATTTTCTTTACAGTGCATCCTAATTAACTATACCGATATTTTTTTTTTAATATGTAAAGTAATATTTACTTGTATAATATAATTATAGTACCATCACAGATGTGCAAAATTCCAAATCAAATCAAAAACATACGTATTGAAAGTTCTATAATCAATATGTTTAATACAAAGTTCGATTTCTTATTAAAATAATTTTAGCTAAACGCTTTTGTAAATAGGAAGTGTAAATTAGCATAGTTGCGTTGTGTGTTTTCCTTAAAGGTGTTTTTACAGTCCCTTATTAAATGTCGTGATAGCCTAGAAAACTGAGTGGTTTATGAAACAAACGCGCCGTGTATACAATTACATTAAACATAACTACACGTGTGCTGTTAACACTCTCACCAGTGTGAATATGTTTACGAGAGCAAGCATTTGGGATTTCTTACATTGGCGCCGCCAAATAATTCAGCCCAAAACCTCGTTTCCGTTTACTCCGCCGGGACATTCTGAATGAAAATCGTGAGTGATGCATGGGAATTAACACGATCATTTTCTGTAGTCATTCAAGTCAGTCATACAGCATTATTTTTGTAGTACAAAAACCATTACTTTGTGTATTTTCTGCAAAAATTTCGTAGCCTTTCAAGTAAATTATTTTACTAATTTGACTATTAACACGCCGAAGTCAGCATATTTCCTGGAAACAAATTAAAATACCTTTTTTTTCTACTGCTACTTTTGCAGGTCAGTTTAAATATTAATTATACGTATGACTATTTTCACCCACTGGTGGAGGTAACACGGTGTGGACGAAACAAACACCCCGAGAAAAAAAAACACTGGCAAGAGGCAGCGCCTAATAAAGTTTTCATATGCGAAAGAAGCATTTAGTATCATCGGAAATTGAAGTTTTATCACCGTTATGGGAGATTAATTTTTAATAATCGATATTTTTTTATCATTAATGCATTCTAGAAGCACTTCAAATATACCACAAAATAAAAATATTTCATACGTTGAACTTCAAGTGCGGCAATATGGAACATAGGTATCTCCAACGGGAAATCCATCGCAAGCCATATGGCCAGCGTCGGGACACTTTAACACACTTGGAAACCCAGTCAGAACGTCTGCCCAATAGCCATACGATAAAACAATTTAACTATCCAGAGGCCTTGACATTTTGTAATGTCGAACCGAGGACGCGACCCCATTAAAAACTCGTCGTCATTTCGCAACTTCATATTTCTTCTGTGCGCCACGTAAAAAAAAAAATATATTTTGTTGGTGTCAGTTTTTTTTTTTTTTTTTTTCCCCGCCAGCCTGGAACGAACTGAAGTATGGAGTCCGCTGCATATGACGCACACTTTCGAGAGTTGAGAAACCCGCCGTAATTGACATCGTATAGTGTATACGCCAGTTTCCGAGCAGGAGGCTGCCCAAGGGAACCTGGTGCACACGTAGCTATGTTGTGGTACTGCCGAAGTGAAAGTTAAAAACCTATATTTATTTCCTAACAAACACGTGTGGGGAGTGGGGGAAGGTCCCATACTAAGGCAGACGATGCAGCTGCCTAGTGTTTGGAAACAAGCTCCATAAGACACGCGTGTGTATATATACAGGAGCGCGAGGCGATTGCGACCAATCAGTATCGCTCAAGGTGCTGTGTTACGAGTACAGGATCGCGATGAAGGTCGGGGTAGGTACACGATTTACACTTGTTTACCACGGTGTATGTGGTCTATTCGCGGTTTCTTCACACTTTCTGAATCGGACCTTTTTGGAAAACCTCCCCGGGTATGACGTGTTTTGTTATTCTCTCAATATGAATCGTATCACAAGCGTTTTCTACTTGTGTTCATAGGTTAAATCTAAATTATATTAATATTTTATCTATATAATATATTGTTTCATTTATGTATAATTTGAATAGAAAACACTGAGAAAACATATGTGTTGGTAATGCTTGGTAAGAAATAGTTCTTATACAAAATATTACTACACAGAGTGCGCACGAATGCGGTGCGTTGTCCCTCTGGTGTAGTTCTCCAGACATAGTTAAGTTCAATTTGCACGAGGCGGAGGAATATCCTGGAAGTAGAACTTTAGCAGAGCTTCAGAAAAGTGTGAAGTAACCATGAATGGACTATATTAACTACTGCGTTTTGGATGTTTGGCAGCCAGTTAATCTTTAAAGCCAATAAGTTGGTACGAAAATCGCGTAAAACTGATTTTAAAAAAAGAGTGCTTTGATTTCCTTGCAATTTGTGTTGTATAACAGTCTTCTTGTATTGGAAAGTCTTCGTGGGAAGGAAATCTCTATATGAAATTAACTTTGTAGTGATGCGTGTTATCCAACTCTCGTACTATCAATAAGGAATATCTATGCTGTAGCACTAAAGAGTGTTTATTGTTCGTTTTCGAAAATTTATGTTAAATTTAACATTGATCTACCTTTTACACCACAGTCTTCAATTTGAATGTTCCGTAAAATATATTGTTAAATTGACCCTCGAATCAAATGTAGCGATTTATACGTTAAGAGGCGAGGAAATTCACAAATGTGCTTTACGTTATTGTTTTTACAATTTCAAGTCGTGTCTACAAAACGTGTTAACAAAAGGAGTATTTTCAGTTAATGTTTCAGTGTAATTGTTTTGTTATTCAAAAACATCAAACAATGTTGTGGCAGTTATTTTAACACTGATTGAAGAGCTGCGTTAATATTTACCGGCATAAATTTTTTAAAACTCTTCAACAGTCTGAAATTATTTTTGTGTTTACAGAATAATTCACAGTTTTCTTATATATGTCAAATAGTGACAAAGTAAAAATTATATAATTGGGAAATTAATTTTCAATACTAACAGTTTTGTAATTGTGATTATTTTTATTTTATAAATTGCCTCAAACAAATTTCGAAGTGATGCACAAGTGTAATACTTGACTGCATTAAAAAATAATTTTTAATATAACAAGAATTTCAGAAATAAATTTCTCGGTAATTCATAGTGTGATCGATCTATAATTTAATTTAACGTTTTAAAATAACCTTTAAATCTTATAAATGAACAAGCGAAATCCTGATCGTTGGCAAACCAAGAGTCGCATTTCAAAGAAATTGCTTTTTGACGTTCTTATGATTCAAGCAAACATTTTGCCAGAGTTTCAAAAATAGTTTGCGCAAAACGTAAAATCAAACGTCAGAAATGTGTTACAAGTTATTTTTTATATTTTAAAATTTTAATTAAACTGCTTCTGATTCTACTTTTCTTTATAAATATGGAAAACTAACAAATAATAATTTGGAAAACTAACAAATAATAATTTGCACTCGAAAGATCTTGAGTCACTTACAAAGTCACTTTAAAATTGCTTGGTTAAGTATATGTTAGTTTCTGAGTAATGCAGATAATTACAAAAAGATCATTGAAGTTATGTTATGCTTTGTTAGTTTTCTACGTTTATTTATTTGTTACTGAGAAGAAACTTTTACAAAGGCAGATTTGGGAAATATTTAGTTTTTTTTTTAAATAAATTTAAAGTTTTACTTGATCGACGCATGAATAGAGTAATGCGGTCCATGCAATGTTAATTTTACGTAGGGCGGAAGAATACACAACGTGCATACAAGTAGGTCTTAAGCAGGGCTTTAAAAAGATGCTCGTTTCACCGTGAACAGCCTTTAACAAACTTTTCCTTGAATGCCACAGTATCAGAACGTAAAGGCCAGGATGCTGACGTATCGAGTTCAGTCTTAACTCGGCTCAAAAATTCCAGTCAATTATAATGCTACATTGATAAATAATTTGAATAAAACCAGTGAGAAAACATGTGTGTTGGTAGCGCCTAGTGAGAAAACATGTGTGTTGGTAGCGCCTAGTGAGAAAACATGTGTGTTGGTAGCGCCTAGTGAGAAAACATGTGTGTTGGTAGCGCCTAGTGAGAAAACATGTGTGTTGGTAGCTCCTAGTGAGAAAACATGTGTGTTGGTAGCGCCTAGTGAGAAAACATGTGTGTTGGTAGCGCCTAGTGAGAAAACATGTGTGTTGGTAGCGCCTAGTGAGAAAACATGTGTGTTGGTAGCGCCTAGTGAGAAAACATGTATGTTGGTAGCGCCTAGTGAGAAGACATGTGTGTTGGTAGCGCCTAGTGAGAAAACATGTGTGTTGGTAGCGCCTAGTGAGAAAACATGTGTGTTGGTAGCGCCTAGTGAGAAAACATGTGTGTTGGTAGCGCCTAGTGAGAAAACATGTGTGTTGGTAGCGCCTAGTGAGAAAACATGTGTGTTGGTAGCGCCTAGTGAGAAAACATGTGTGTTGGTAGCGCCTAGTGAGAAAACATGTGTGTTGGTAGCGCCTAGTGAGAAAACATGTGTGTTGGTAGCGCCTAGTGAGAAAACATGTGTGTTGGTAGCGCCTAGTGAGAAAACATGTATGTTGGTAGCGCCTAGTGAGAAGACATGTGTGTTGGTAGCGCCTAGTGAGAAAACATTTGTGTTGGTAGCTCCTAGTGAGAAAATATGTGTGTTGGTAGCGCCTAGTGAGAAAACATGTGTGTTGGTAGCGCCTAGTGAGAAAACATGTGTGTTGGTAGCGCCTAGTGAGAAAATATGTGTGTTGGTAGCGCCTAGTGAGAAAACATGTGTGTTGGTAGTGCCTAGTGAGAAAACATGTGTGTTGGTAGCGCCTAGTGAGAAAACATGTGTGTTGGTAGCGCCTAGTGAGAAAACATGTGTGTTGGTAGCACCTAGTGAGAAAATATGTGTGTTGGTAGCGCCTAGTGAGAAAACATGTGTGTTGGTAGCGCCTAGTGAGAAAACATGTGTGTTGGTAGCGCCTAGTGAGAAAATATGTGTGTTGGTAGCGCCTAGTGAGAAAACATGTGTGTTGGTAGCGCCTAGTGAGAAAATATGTGTGTTGGTAGCGCCTAGTGAGAAAACATGTGTGTTGGTAGTGCCTAGTGAGAAAACATGTGTGTTGGTAGCGCCTAGTGAGAAAACATGTGTGTTGGTAGCGCCTAGTGAGAAAATATGTGTGTTGGTAGCGCCTAGTGAGAAATGGTTGTCATACGAAATAATGTTGCAGCAGAGTGCGCACGAATCCGGTACGTTGTCCCTCTGGAGTAATCTTCCAGACTTAGTCAAGCTTAGCTTGCACGAGGCGGAGGAATATCCTGGAAGTAGAACTTTAGCAGGGCCGAAGTTACCGTGAATCAACTATAAGAATCCAAACTTCATCTTTTCGGCTTTCAGTTACGTGACATCACACCTACCTCGACGCCAGATATCTATTGTTGAATGCGAAGTGCTCTTGTCAGTTTGTACTGGAAGAATTACAACGCATTAAATAGTTTCCTAATTTCAGATATTTGTTAAATAATGCTAAGTCTGACATTATTATACATATAGTTCAATCTAATGAAAGGCGAACATTTTGACAATCAGTATTTCCATAATTTACATATTTCAGGTAATATCATATTTATTTCTACGCTTGGTTTAATTTCATTCCTATGTATTCAATAGTCTTTAAATCTCTAAGTATAGTATAATTCACATTAAAGTGCCTCTCTTTGGCTAACGAGCTTGCAACACTGAAAGGTCCGAACGGTTAGGGATTTTAAAAGCATGCACTAGCAGAAAGCGGGACCCATGTTTGAACACACAGAAATAAGCGCTCTTAGCTAACGGTCTGAACATGAGTTTAATATGCATGTATGCATATATATATGTGTGTGTGTGTGTGTGTAACGAAATGTCTGACGATGCAAATGTGTAGACAATGGTTTTAGAAAGAACGAAACAAAGGAAAAGACACTGCAATTAATGAAAATATATGGGACCTCTTCAGTGAGCGTGGTTATACCCGCGGAGTAGTAATTATAACTTGGTCTCCCCGAAAACTGTGTACCAATTCTCCGGTTTATTTCGGATTTTCGCTTTTTACGTAGAATTTCAGATAAGGTAAATGAAATATTTACGTAAAACTTATACAAAGTTTGATATTATATATATATATGTTAGTACAACTACAAAATAACACTAAAAATATTATTAAAATCACATGTAATAACTTATTTATTTGTACCTTCGACTTACTACTAAATTGTTAACCACTTCCTTGAAATGGTAGTTCCACGAGACAAAAAATAATAATATTCAATGACACGTGCCCCTAATCATATGTAAATTCATGCTCGTATGTATGTAAAACAGTAATCACTAGCGTCAGTAGTCATAAATTTGATTATTTCAATTTTACTTCTACGTAAACTTGTGGAACAATTTTTTTTTTTTTCACTGCCAGCTGAAGTTCGATCGTGCATGCCAATGGGATCTATAGCGTATAGGTGGTTACTGGAAGTAATTTTTTTTCAAAGTTTGATTTCAAAAGTGCTCACTTTACCGCGAAAAAGCTTTGAAAATTTATGACCTCGAAATAGCTTGGCAGAAATTCGTCATGCTGGAGAAGTCCCTTCTCTTTTCGCGTATGGGCTTCCAGAGAGTAGTGTTCGTAGATGTTATTAACATCCAAGGTGCTCTAAAGGTAAAATTATAGTGGCTTCTAATAGATCACTGCACTAGACTGTGCACCATACAGCATTCATTGAAAAGAAGTACATATTACGAAAATTGTCAGAAAAGCACGATTTATGTTGCACCTTACAGAATAATGCATACTGTTACGAATTACTTTTTAAGTCAATTCATACCTGAAAGGGACTGTGGGAGTGTCTAAATAATGAGTCATGATTAGGTACAGCAGAAAAGTATATAATTGGGTTTATTGAACATAAGGATTACACAATAACTATTTACATGACTATTGATCGGGTGAGTTTAAATGGAATAACAAGTTGGTTAGTAATCATAATAAGTTTAATTACCACACGCCACTGTCATTACAATCTAATTAGAAAGTCCCCACCTTGTTAATGTTGCCGGAGGCTGATTCCAGGATGCAGTTAACGACGGCCGGACATACTCATCTCCACAGATTCTTCGTCCGCTGCCCCGATGACAAAATGCGCCGCTCCCAGTGTTACGTTGGCCTATATCGGGCGCGTTGTTAAAAATTTTCGGCCCCTTTTACTGGCCGGAGGAGGGGTTTTCTGAAACTGCCTTTCGTAAGGGATTATTGCAATCACTCTCGTGTGCTGGTTCAATTTTTGAAAGTGAGATCAGGCAAGCCGTTGAGCTAAGGCTTGATCATTTCATAATTATAGGCTTTGTAACACTGGAAATATTTTACTAGAATTTCCTTATTTAAATGTTTAATTAACCAATTAAAAATTCTATTTTGAATCAAAATGTAAGCTTAAATATGTTATATATTGTTTATAAAGCACACTTTGTAAGAAAACCTTCGGCAAGTAAGGAAGTTATAATATTATGGTTGCATGTTAGAAAATCATGGAGCTAGTGATTTGCAATAATTGGTTTTATGTGGAATCATTTGAATTATAAAAATGATAACTTTTGTTCCTGTAATGGCCAAGCATTACTATTGAAAGAATTTGAAAACATTATTACTTATATTTTATTACATGCAACCAGAGTATTCAGTATAGCAGTCTTGGTTGAGAACGCTTTTTTCAAAACGTGTTTTCTGAGGTATCCGAACTGGATGAACATCTAAATTTTTATTAAAAATATACCTCAATTAATTAATTCCATGACATATAAATAAGTAAATTCTTGCAAGATATTTTACAGTGTCAGAGAATACATGTTTTCTTCTTTCACACACAACATTAATCGTACCTTTCCGACAATATTGAAAGTGTCTGTCAGATAATTTTTCTTTATATATATATATATATATATATATATATATATATATTTTTTTTTTTTTTTTTTTTTTTTTTTTTTCTGCGTGTTGTACTGTCCGGTGCATTGTTCCATAGGGAGACAATCTACTTCTACGTTTGGAGGGCTTGGGGGATAATATTAACTCCTAATACGTTAGTCGGATTTCACTATATTTAGGAAACAAATACAGAGTAGCTAAGAAAGGCTAATCATAGATTATGTTTTCAACAAAATTTGTGAGTAAATATTTTGCCATGTTGATGCACGCATCTTTTTTGCACAATATCTTGCCCCGTAAAGACACGCAAGAATTTCTGACTGAAAAAAAATATCTCGGGAGAAATTCAAAACTCTGGTAAAATATTTGCCTACGAAATTAATAAAAACAACTACGCAGGATTGTTCTTTCATCGTTTTTCTATCCTGATATTTATTTAGACCATGAAGCGCCAGTTTATATTCCGCATTCTCCTACGAAATGATGTGACTATGTATTGTCGTGTTTCTTGCAGGTATGCATCGCTCTCCTGGCTGCGGCGTGTCTGGTGGCTGCTGAGAAGAAGAGCGACAAGAAGCAGGACAAGAGGGGTCTGCTCGGCCTGGACTACGGCTACGTCAATGGCTACGGCTACGGCTACGACTCGTACGGTAGCTCCGACGGGCTGGGCTATGGCTCCGACGGGCTGGGCTACGGCACTTACGGGCTAAGCTACGGCCCCGACCTCGGCCACGCCGGTTACGCCAAGGCGGTGACGATCCACAAAGAGGTGCCCGTCGGCGTGCCGCATCCGGTGCCGTACCCGGTGGAGAATCCCGTGCCGTACCCTGTCAAGGTAGCCGTGCGCGTACCGGTCGACAGGCCGTACCCCGTCCATGTGCCCAAGCCGGTGCCCGTGCCCGTGGAGAAGGCCGTGCCGTACCCCGTCGAGAAGCCCGTCCCGTATCCGGTCAGCGTACCCGTCGAAGTGCACGTGCCGCAGCCGTACCCAGTCCACGTGCCCAACCCGGTGGCCGTACCCGTTCCCGACCCAGTCGCCGTGCCGGTACCTCACCCTGTCGTCGTGGAGAACCACGTACCCGTCGTCCTCAAGAGCCATGACATTTATGGCTTCGGAGACATTATCGGGAGCGACGAAGGCCATTTCTATGGAGGAAGTTTCGGGTACCACTGATCATGGATGAACAGATATTTCTCGCATAAAGTTCTTAGCACTGAATTTCGTTTCCTGTGTAAAATAACCAATGGTGGTAATATTTAAATTATCTTCGAGATTAGAGTTAACATATTTGAGGAAAATAATTTATTATTGTTACAACACAAGTCTGTGTATTTTATGTACAAATTTGTCCCGATTGAGGGGCGTAGGGACTATTTTTGTATCTGCATAACCCATTTGATAACTGGTATTGCTGTGTGCAGTGTAACGATGTTTGTAAGTAATTAAATGCTTTTATGCTTTTATAATTGTTTCATTGTATAATGTATCCGTTGTTAAAGTATACAATACATTTTGAAGTTTTGTAGTTCTGTTAACCCAAAAAATTTGTCTACGAGGACAAATGATTTCTTATTAATAAAAAACCGGAAAATAATTGTCAAATATTACTCACACATCATGTATTAGTCATAGTATTTGTCCTATAGTTTGGATATTTTTGAATACACCATGGTTTTTAATGAAGTTATGTTCGACTATCTCATATTTTAATTCACAGGTTAGTATAAAGATTTTACACTGAACTTAGGTTAATTATTTAGTTAACGCTTTTGAAAATTCATCACAATATATGTCTACCTGTAAGTACTACTCAGTGTTTAAGAATAGTTTTTAGTCTTCGAGACTACTCAGTCAAAATAACCTTATAATACTTCCGAAAATGGAAATCTTGCATAGTGGCTGAAGTGTAATTTCCAGTAGGTAGGTCTTAATTTACTGCCGGTAGCGAGGTTGTTAGAGACGGATGGGTAACTCAAAAAAATTTGAACTGTGTAAGGACAGAATTTGCCAATTAAATTTCCATTTGTAAGATCTAAATTTAGTAACGTATTGCAGCTGTATGTTTCTGGGAACGAAATTCGTTACGGGTTGAAAATTGTTTAGTGAATTCAGTGTTCAATAGCATGTAGCTTCATGATGTACTTTGCTAAGCCTCCGCGCCACACATATCGATTCATGAGATTCGTTCGCTATATTTATTGACAGCCACATAATAAAGAACGAGACAAACTTGTGTTGCCAATGGGTACCTTGATACACAAATAGAGATGGGAAGATTCCCTGACAGCCACGTAATAAAGAACGAGACAAACTTGTGTTGCCAATGGGTACCTTGATACACAAATAGAGATGGGAAGATTCCCTGACAGCCACGTAATAAAGAACGAGACAAACTTGTGTTGCCATTGGGTACCTTGATACACAAATAGAGATGGGAAGATTCCCTGACAGCCACGTAATAAAGAACGAGACAAACTTGTGTTGCCAATGGGTACCTTGATACACAAATAGAGATGGGAAGATTCCCTGACAGCCACGTAATAAAGAACGAGACAAACTTGTGTTGCCAATGGGTACCTTGATACACAAATAGAGATGGGAAGATTCCCTGACAGCCACATAATAAAGAACGAGACAAACTTGTGTTGCCAATGGGTACCTTGATACACAAATAGAGATGGGAAGATTCCCTGACAGCCACGTAATAAAGAACGAGACAAACTTGTGTTGCCAATGGGTACCTTGATACACAAATAGAGATGGGAAGATTCCTTGACAGCCACATAATAAAGAACGAGACAAACTTGTGTTGCCAATGGGTACCTTGATACACAAATAGAGATGGGAAGATTCCCTGACAGCCACATAATAAAGAACGAGACAAACGTGTGTTGCCAATGGGTACCTTGATACACAAATAGAGATGGGAAGATTCCTTGACAGCCACGTAATAAAGAACGAGACAAACGTGTGTTGCCAATGGGTACCTTGATACACAAATAGAGATGGGAAGATTCCCGCTGCTGTATTCATGCAAGTATTTCTTCTGTAAAGGCGAGATTTGAGAAAAAAAATTCCTGGAATAGATATCGCGACATAAGTATTCCTGGTTTTGGATTAAATATAGCTAAGAATTTTAGCTCAGTTAAGAGGATAGTACCAGATATAAATCCAAAATTTTAAAACCTATTCGGATATTACTGTGTCAATATCCAAAGTGTATAAATCAGAAAATAGTACCCCGATTCGGAGTTCATGACATGGAAGTATTTCGTGTCAAAACTACGAAAGAGGATTTCTCCATAATAGAGCAACATAATTTCTGAAGTGAAACTTTTAGCTTCCTCACCGAATAAAATATTTTTTTAATAGTTCGTGTCAAAGACTTGCGTTGAAACACGTTCCTCGCATAAGGAAGGACGTATGAGTAGACAAAAATGTGGAAACATAAATTCAGTTTAGGTATCAAAACATAACGTTAAAATATGCTAAAAAAAATTGCTTATGTTTACTATTATCTTCATTTTAACTATAAAATAGCAGTTGTGTCAGACAACATCCCGTGAACTGGTATATGCTTGAAATGGCAATGCCAAGTTTACTGCGATTATATACTTCAATTAAATTGATGTGTGTATGCTGTTCAGAAGAATAATTGCTCTGTTACTATCTTATGCATTAAAAGACATCTGCGTAGTTTAATGTTCTATTGCACGGGTGAAACCGGGAATTGGTTCGAAGAATCATAAATAACGGGAGCCAAACGCACAGCATTAGTTTTAGAAGCTACAAGTAAATATCATATGTTAATAATATCGTAATCAGTTTTGCTGCGAAGTCAAAACCAAATGGATCAGTAGCTAATGATAAAGTTTTTTTTTTTTTTTTTTTTTTTTTTTTTTTTTTTTTTTTTTTTTTTTTTCTCCACGAAATTAAGGATTAAAATGTTTAAACACAGTGCGTGTAATCTATGATCCTGCTGTGATTAAACATTATGGCTAAACGTTAAACTTTATCTCTAATTATATTTTCTTATTTTTTTGTTTGATGTTTTGCCATTACTTGTACTCCGTATTTTCAATATTGCCGGTTGTTCACCTTCAAAAAAGAAACCTGAAAATAACTTAAACATGAACGATTCTTCCTGATGGGAACTGTCTTGCTTACGAAAATTTCTGTCGCCACGTTTGCAATTTATTAATATGCTACTATCAGGTTGAATGTGAAGGAGTTTTTACATAGGATTGCTATGAAAAGAGATTGTATTGTGATAGGTGTTACGTGATCAGGACTAACTACGAAAGAGTACCATTATGTTAATATTCTTGATCATGTTACGTAATTAGGAAAACCTTGGAAGAACTTGGAAATAAGCAAGTCATGGCCAGGACAATCATGAAATAATCGGAGAGAGTCTGTTCAAATACAACTATTTGGCAACCGGATTCGTACAAATTTTTTCCATGGCCGACATGACGAACGGACTCGGCCCGAAAAATTTGGGTTCACGAATAGGAATGAGTTTGTATCGTCTCGGAAACGGGAGCGCAAATACAGCGGTATACCTGCACACGTGTTAAGTCTTCATTTTAAACTATTCAGAAATGGTAAATGGGCATAAGAGAAGTAGTGTCAGAAAGGGGAACGGTATAAAGTCATAATTTTAATGGATGTAGTCAAGCAGGTTGCGGTACGTATTAAAAAAGAAAAGCGTAACTAAATGGTTTAGTGATGGCAAAACAGCATGTAAAATATATGGGAACCAGGATGGATGAAGTCATGGAATAGAAGAAGAGAGTACAGCTGGCATGGAAATTGAAGTGCCGAAGAAGAGTAGGGCATGTGTAATAATTAAGTCTTCTGCCTGAGATGGTTTAAAAATGGCAGTTGAGTAATTTCGGTTGCGTGAGGGAAGTCTATTACTTGTACAGTTTCCTGCCTTAGGTACACGTCGAAGTAATCCTTTCGTAATGCTATATATTGTGGTTTTATATAGGGTGCGGCCCAAATGTCAAATAGGACTTGGGGGAGGGCGCTAATGAGTAAGGATGGGAAAATGTAACAAACTGCGTTTGAGGTTGCTAATCTCCACAACTTTTTAATATTTCTAAAGTGGGCATTTTTCAGAAAAGAAATTTCGTGCATAGTAAAGGACTGTAAACGCCAAATAATCTCCTCGTACTCTGCATTACGATCTGTATTGTATTTACAGCTTAACTGTATCATATCACAGTATACTTGAAAATTAATTGTGTGTAAGATTTAGCACAGCATAGTTTTAGTACAGTGGTTTTATCATACTCATAATGTCAACAACACCCCAGAACAACTGAGTGATAAACAACTATTTATCTTTTCAGTAAATGTGTTTATAACTAATAATTAGATATATGAAAATTTCGCGGATTCATTTGGCAAACAGCTAGACGCAAAAATCCTTAGTGTACTGGGAGCCTCGACTAGTTACTCATTGGCTGATACTCAAGTTTTATCTCAGATTAGATAGCACGGGATTTGGTGCTCTTTTTCTTGCAGTTGAGTTATTGGGTCGAATTTATCCAGAGCGTAGCTTACGAACTGCGACCTAATTGGAAAAAGGAACTCAAACGTTCATATGATTGAAGTGTAGCTTTTCCTTAATGTATTCGCGATATCGCCGGGTCTGTACTAATAATTTATCAGGATGCGTCCCCATAATATATTTATCATTACTCATGGTTATATACATACATGTATATATGTGAGTGTGTACAAAAGCCTACTAACTTGTACGTAGATGTACAGTTAGAGAGATATCAAGAAGATAATAAAGTTTCGATTACAGAAGTACTTGTTTTCAGTAGTCAAAACATTCCTCTACAGCAGTAACCAGCTTTCAACACAAATTTTATTTCAGGGCGCAACTCGCAACCACATCGCATTTCATTTAATACGAGCCCATTTACTTGTTTCCTGTGTATACGTCTTCTCAGTTACATTACGCAAATATCAGTGGCAGCTGAGATACACCTGTAACCTGCACAGACTCTGCTTAAGCAGAACAGAAGTTTAAAACTCTTATAGCCTGCAATGTTTCTTAACATTTACATATGAATATCACAATATAAGTGCATGGATAATCATGGGAAACAAGTATCCAAATATTTAAATTGCTTTTTCTCCAATGCCATAATTCATATTATTTATTTATTTTTTTTAAATCTAACAAATTACTACTTGACTATTTTGATTTTCATGGATATTTAACTTCTATTACATTCTACCTTTTTTCTCTCTCACAATTTTCAACAATATAGCCAATACACTATTAATATAAAAGTAGCCTATCGTTTCACGGTTAACAATCATTACTCACTGAAGCTCCTTAAGAGCAAATAATGACTTGTGTTGATCTCACCAACGTAAAGTTACGTTCGCTCGGTGGTTTTAGCCTTTGTAAATAAAATTATAAAATTAAAAAACATATTATTTCCACAACTTTCGAGTATATTTCCTAAATAGACATTTAGATCCGCATTATAATGCCCAATGCAGTTTAAAACGCTATGGACTTAGCTCGCTTTGGAAATCACTAGAATAGAGAAATAAGCTGCACAGAAATATTTTATCACTGCTGGGTGATTAATATTCGAATAAGTTCTGGAAACAGAACTATCCTGAATTTCGGGGATCACAGAGTGTTAATCACCTCTCCCACAAAAGATAAAACATCTCTCATTTTTGGGACGGTAATCATAACGTTTACTTTCGTATGCTTGACGAGATCATTTCCAATTTAATTTTCTACAGAAATTCCAATAGGCCTGCTCCTTAACACACTTGAATAATCTCTCTTCAGCATCGCTGTCATTATGATAATTTGGATGATTCATGCCTTGTGAAGTCTTCCATAGCTTTTCTTAATAAATCCTACTTTCTTCAACAAGGATCCACTTTCCTGTGAATGAATTCCATCAACAAATATACCAAGCAAGATAAGAAAAAAAAGCGAGAATGTCGCCTATTTTCCCCCCTACGCAAGATAACCATGACAGCGAAGTTAAAACAATTGTTGAAATAAAGATTGCTATTTTTTGGAGATTTATATAGAATGGATGGCAACAGGTTAACCAAACGGATCTTCAAATATCTTAGAACAATAAATCAACAACAACAACCTGGATACAAGAAGTTAAGAAGGATTCGGAAAGAAACAACGTAAGTGAAGAAGAAGCGACAGAGAGAGAAATTTTTAAGAAAAATGTGTTGAAATGGAAGGATTCTGAGGCAGGAAGGAAAAGAAAACAGATTCGAAATGGTCCGAGGAGAGGAAAAATGTTTATAGTGAGAAGATGAAGGAGTGCTGGAGGAATAAGAAGGAACAAAGGACGAAGCATTGAAATTGGCTCGTGGTCCCTAGAAGACCCTAACGGAAAAAGAAAGAAGAAAAAAAATACTATTCTGTTTTCCGTTCTCTGCTCAGAAGAATGACAATCGTAACCGAGTATAGATTACTCGCCTCCCACCTCGGCGAACCGGGTTCAATTCCTGGCGGAGTCGCTGCCGGATTATCACATGTGGGATATTGATGAACCGTTTTCGATTCCTAGCGGAGTCGCTGCCAGATTATCACATGTGGGATTATTGATGGACCGAGTTTTTTCTATTCCAGACGGAGTCGCTGCCAGATTATCACATGTGGGATATTGATGAACCGTTTTCGATTCCTAGCGGAGTCGCTGCCAGATTATCACATGTGGGATTATTGATGGACCGAGTTTTTCTATTCCAGACGGAGTCGCTGCCGGATTATCACAGGTGGGATTATTGAAGAACGATGTCGCTGGTCGGCAAGTTTTCTTGGGGATCTCCCATTCCCCCCACCATTTAATTCCTGCGATTCACCAAATTCACATCGCTTCACCCTCATCGGCTCTCAAGACCTCGTTGTTACGGGGGGGGGGGGCGCCTACCTGACGCGACATGGCACAGGTGCGAGCGAACGCTAAGGGCGACACTGGCACGCGCATCAAGTGCAGCATCGCCACTATGCGCGAAGCACTAAACCAGCGCGCAAAGTTTTCGTCGAACCTATGGGACTTTAATGGTTGACTATATTATTTTACTGATGGAAAATCTAATGCAAAGTTCAATTGCAGGATTGTATCTGAGTTTCGCGTAGATCCGGTCAGCACATTTTGACATACAGCAGTCTGAAAAGGCTGTTTTTAGCTATGCCGGAGGGCTTGGAAATAGTGGTTCTGACATGCGTAGTGTCATGAAAGCGACATTCCGTCATCGCCTGAAGTTGGTTTTCTTTTCGTAAATTAGCACATTGGACGCACGTGTAATAGTTTCGTAAAAAAAAAAAAAAGGATCTCCCAACACACTGCAACACATTTCAAGCGCCTAGTAGGTGGCCTCCTTATGCCACCCAAAATCCTTCACTCACTTTTAATTGAGTGAATACCCTTAAAAAAAGTATAGCACATTATTTTACGTTTCTTCGTCAGCTCAGTTACAGTTGTACGATTTCATTACGTTAACTAAAAAATTAAGAATATACGAATATATAATTGTATCTTGAGAGTCTACTACTATGTGATACGCTCCATTTTCGGTAAGTAAAAGAAAATCCTGTATTCGAGCTTAATTACCTCTTCATCAATAATAATTCTGAGGGAATTTCGTCTTGGGGACAAATGTAAGGAAATTGAAACCTTTGAAACGCTTCAAGTTTAGTTATATGTAATACTTTAAAACGTGAGTATTGTAAAGTCAAACAAAATGTTAAGATTGTTCATTTTTTTATACCCAAAGTCAAAATATCCCTCTAGTCGTGCCCTTACATAAATTTTTTTTCTTGAATTACAAATCAGAATTGGGATGAATGTATAAACCACATTTTTCTTGAGAACAGTTTGATGTGTTTGTGGCCTACTGAAGCAACACTGCATTTATTTTTGCATTCAGTAAGAACAAATTTACGTATGCTTTCTTTTGTACTTGGGATGGTCGCAATACTTTCACTAGTGTTAAAGGTAGGACTTTCTATATTCCCCATACTCCTACTTACATTCCACCAAAACGTGAACACAAAAGTGGTTATTTGTTCCGAAGACATCTAAATTATTCAAAAAATATATATATATATATTTCATTCGAAACAAATTTTTGCTTACTTGTTTAAATTTCTTAGCGAATCTGCGAATGGAAATTCTTGAGATTTTCAACTGTGCTAGCTTATCCATGAAATTTTCCTGGACAATTTCTCTTTCATTGCGTAATTGCATTTTGACGACCACTCGCAACTTTGGTAGGAATAATTTGGTGCCATTTGAAAGACTATTAGCTTCCTTCGAATTATATCGTATGTACCGCAAGTTTTCTGAAGGGTAATTGGGCACCTAATATCTTTATACATAGCGGAAGGCGAATTATGCACTACCTGTGGAACAAATGTTCAAACCGCAGTTCTCAGCAACGATTCTAGATATAAATTATAATTGAAGCAACCGCCTTTTGAAAAATAGTTTATATTTACTGGCAGATGCAGAATAGGAATATTTCATAGTGTTCTTAGATTCTAAACATTCCAGGTAAAAAAAAAAAAAAAACAGTATTGAATACATACCATTCTCTTTTACAAAATTTAATCTTAATTTGTTTACTTACACGATAATAACCATCTATAACCGAAAAAAAAAATCTTAGAAGAGTTACTGCCATCCTTTAAAATAAATAAAAGTTTTGCTTTACTTAATGCTTGGTATTTTATTCCGACATGCAGTTGTGATTCTTAAGCGTTGCAGAAGTAGTATTTCAACCTTGAAACTGATCACTATTAGTCAGGCGTCATGCCCTACGATTTCAACCTTGAAACTGATCACTATTAGTCAGGCGTCATGCCCTACGATTTCAACCTTGAAACTGATCACTATTAGTCAGGCGACATGCCCTACGATTTTGACCTTGAAACTGATCACTATTAGTCAGGCGTCATGCCCTACGATTTTGACGAATGAAGTCGTCAACGAACAGCTTCTAATTAATTATTAATTTTACATAACGTTAATCTCGAAAAATGAGCAGACTACAATGCGGCTACAATCCTGTTTTTATTATCAGGGACGTGCACAAATAAAATTCGTGGAAGTTAAACTATTATAATAATTGGTGCTCATATGCTTTATGTTTAGAAAATACTAAATTTTGCCCTTGAAAACTTAATACGTAGAGAAATCTTATTATTTTAATTTGTGGAAGGTGTATGTCACATTGTGTGATGTCAGGGAAATACCGACGGGTCAAGCGCGTCCTCTCATTACGTTAGCAACTTGAATGTTACATCATTTTATTTTTAAAAAATACTCTGAAATACGCTCGTAACCAGCTAATATGTGTAATGTAACTATTATGAAGAGCGCACAAAATACCTTGAGAATTATAAACAAAGAAAAATATAATTTCGTAAAAAACGTTCGGGGAAAGTAGACATGTGTCTCTACAGCATAGGAATGTTGCCAAGACTAGTGCTCATTCGACCGAGATCGTCCAACCGGCTCGTGTGGATCTCCCGCGGTTGCGTAAGGCTTACAAACACGTTCGCAGACACACGCACACTCTTTGGTCGCTTTCTACGGTAATCATTTCACTGGAATCTGGGTTAGGCCCGTCGTTGAGAAAACAGCCGCAAATTATGTCATCGCGTCACGGAGCCAGCGCGAGCTACCAGAACAGAGCAAGTTTTACGACTGGGTGCCAACTGGATGTCACCTTTCCACATTTCACTCACTCTCTCTCTCTCTCTCTACCTCTCTCTCTTTCTATCTATATCTCATTCTCTCCTCCTCTGTCTCCCTCCTCAATTATAGAGCCGCTCTAAACTGGTAGTTCGCCTCTCTGTCACACGCGAGACTTCAGTCTGATCTGCAACTGTGAACGGCACCGTTGTGATTTGCCCGCCAACCCGCGTGTGCTTGAATGGGGAGCGTTTGCCTGTAGCGACGGAAATTCAACTTTCAAAGCTGTGCATTAAAGCTCACTTGGCAGCAATCGTCGTTCTCGTGAAAAATTCACTGCGAATATGGGATGAGTGTGCGCATATCAGCTGCGCAGGAACTGCCCTTTAAAATGATTTTTTTTAGCGAACTTCCTTAAGAGTGGGATGGAACGCCGCGTCCGAGGTCAAGAAGCGAGGGGGCGATACGGGCGACACTAACACGCACTTATAGCGCATCATCGCTCCTACGCGCAAGGCGCGCAGTATTTCCGGCGTAACGCTGTACTGTGCAAATTATATCTGACACAGTGGGCTTTTATTATACGCGATGAAAAACCACAGATTAAAAGACACCCTTCTATATGTACTTTTTCTCTTGCCGCTTATGGAAACTGCATATGCAGGCTTTAAAAATGAGATATTTGAGCATTTTCACGAATTTTTCCTCAAAGAATACACTTAATAGGACAAAAGTAAAACGAATAGGGGCATATAAAATTGTTTTTTTTTTTTTATCTCTCCTGATAAAAAGTCGTATTTGCAGAACATTTATTTACCGAGATACGCGTATTCGCGCATACAACTATTTGACAGAAAATGTAAGGTTCCATTCCTCTCTTAACTGTAATGGATTAGACACCACACGTCACGATGGAAGTATAGGACTGTCGAGAGTCGGTACTACAGAACGTTGGTCACATCCATACACATTTGACGCTTCTCTTAGTTAATGTTGGAACGCTACCATGGATAAAGTTGAAAAAAAAAAAAAAACCCCCTTCACGATTTATCTTTTTCCAGTATTATTACACACTGATGTCGTAAATTCGCGAGTAATTACTTAGAGTATATATGTCTCTGTGTTCCAACAGTGAATTTCTTCTCTTCCCACACAATTTTCAAACCCGTGTAGTCTGGAATAATGTCAGCATACTGTTTACTGAAATAAGTGCTTTAGAAGGTAGCATACCTATTTTGACTAAGTTGTAACGCTAACGCAATGTAAGCTATTCATGCAAAATATTTTTATTTCGCAGATCTCTTTTTTTTTTATATGCCGTTAACTGTAAACTAAGTACTTTTGGAAGCTCTGCATAAGATCTACTTTGACACTCATTGCTTATTATTCCACTACACGTAAAATAAACATTGCCACGAGCCTCATCATTTTATTCATGCATCTGTCAAGTGAAACTATGAAATCATTGAGAAAAAGTGGATATTTTACAAATTTTCTAATTATTACACTTAAACGTCTTTAAAAAATGAAAGCAGTAGAAAGTACTACAGTATTCATAAATACTTGCATAACGCTTTTAATTCGACGTTAAAAAATCGAATTACTTCACCTTTGTACCTACCAACTTAACAAGAAACGTGTCACTCAGTGCGCCCGTTAAAGTCCGTGCAGGTGGGGGCAATGACATTTTTTCATGGGTTTAATTGAAAAGAGATCAATGAAACATGAAAAGCCTATAAAACCATTTGTAAGAAACGTCATATCATTGTCGAAATACGTGAAATCGAGATTTATTTCGCCTATATTTGACCTGAAGTTGAAGGCACGAGTAGAAGACGTAAGTCAGTTTACGTTATCGCTTGTCTACGTGGAAAACAATGGAAGGTTAGCAAATATAATTTATTACACAGGAATAGATTAACAAAGAACGTTTTGACAAGCTTGATATGGCAGGAGAAGGCGAAATTTCTCGGAATGTAAACATTACCAGAATTTGAGCTGAGTTGTTATAACCGAGAGATTTTATACCCACGGGGCTAAAGTGAAAATGAGGGCGTGGCTCTGCCCCTGACATCGAACACTGATCGCTGTGATGGAAGACGTGAATAACATCACTGTTAAAATTTCCCGTATATTTACGGAATGTTTTACGGAAATGTATAGTGTATACACAGAAAGGCAATCCGTAATGACGAAAAAGTAGTTAAGTCTGTAAATACAAAATACGGAAAGTCTCCGTATTTCCTTTGACTTCGAGTTACGGGAACGAACACTGCCGATTCCACACGAAGTTTTCTTGTCACTGTAACAAGAAAACTATAATTTCTGCAGCAGTTAAGGTTATCCACACGGCTATGACCTATTCTTTCAAACATTAAAAAATAGCATCAGGCGTCTGTAACATTTGGCAACATTAAAAATACACTAAATTTAATAGAAACCGAATTTTTGCCTTTGTCTTTCGAATACAGATATAAAAGTTATACCTCGATTTTCAAGTAAGAGTTTTAGGTGAATGGTTAGAGTCGTGGACTGGTAAGTTTTTGACTCGGTTTCAAACCTCGCGTAAGGACAAAATATTGTAACATAAAGAAAATCAAAGACATCATGATCTCTTTTTATTTTAAACGGAAAATACAGAAAACTAACTTGGAAATTAACGGAGAGGTTCCGTAAAATTTACGGAAAGTCCGTTTCTGAAAATTAACGTGTCCGCAACTTTACGGAGAGTTTACGGACACTTCTGGATAATTTTTTACCAGCAGTTTTCCGTAAAATTTCATGCAGTGAGTTGTCCGATTACAGGTATCAAACTAAAATATACGGGATTTGAAACCATTACAAAGCAACAACGGATATCAGATAGTTGGTTTTGGCACCTTTATGTCTACCCTTTTCCCACACTGATGCATTTTTTCCGAGCCATTACTTACCGTTTATATTTGTAGATTATCTCCCGGGTCCAGGCATTGTTCTAAATAAATGTGTAGATGCAAATAAAGTTAAAAATAAATAAAATTCAGTAAATGAAAAATATTTCGAACATACCATTCATACCGATTGCGGTGTTTTGAAAATTATTATTTTTTTATACCATAACATTTAATTTTTTTTTTTTTTTTAAATTTTGAACTAATATACACCAAATTATGATGCCTCGTATGATTATTATTATAGGAGAGTTTCCTTTAAACATTGCATCGCGAGACTTGAATCACTTAAGTGAACACAAGCGCCTCATGGATTGGCCCACGCGGTCCCTGGACCTCAATCCAACTGAACAAGTGTCGGACGTTGTCGGGAGACGCCTTATGGGAGATGTGGCATGCCGTCACTGGCCGGCAGGTTTTCTCGGGGCAATTCTACTCATTCCGCCCTCGCATTCCGCCGCTACTTCATCCTCGCCTCATTTCGCCCTGGCCGATGCTCGAAACAACACGCCGTCAAAGGCGTTGGCCTCGAAAAAAAATGAGGGGCTCGGTCGTTTTTTGAGGGGGAAAAAGGGAAATTTTGAGGGAAGAAGGGAAATTTCGAGGTAAATTTTAAACGATTTTGAGGGAAATTCCAGGTTGGGGGTGGTCAGCACCTGGCGCCTGCACCCTATCCCCCTTGTTTCCTACTTACCTTTTACCTGCTACTTACGGCAGTAATAAACATACTGTAACGTGTGTCTTGGTTGTCGAGATATTTAGGAATGACTTGTGCACACTGAATGCTCTAGAAGTTGTCTCCCGCAGTAGCGACAATGGCCAGGCATGGGAGGGTTAGCCTGACTCGGCTGCGAGAACAGCAATACATGTAACGCGTGTCGTAACCAGCGGCTTTTATACATTATCAGTGACTACTCTCTATTCGCAAAAAAAAAAAAATTAGCACATATTTTTTTTGCATGAATACATTAAAAAAATCACACTTTTATTGTTACAATAATCTACAGACAATGAAAACCAGCTTACGTAGATAAATGGGATAATTCACGCCGAAAGAAGATGCCAAGAGCTACATGAATTATGCACAAGGAAATGTTTTTGTTCTTTCAGAAAATTGCTGAAAATAAAGAAATCCTTGCATATATTTAATTTGCGGCTGTCCCTAAATGTACAGAAATTAACATTTGCTAAATATTTCTTAAAGTGAATTAAAACAAGGTCATTCAGTTGCCCCCCCCCCCCTTTTTTTTTCTGCGAATATTTTCGTTTTTTTTTTTTTCTACATTACAAAAACAGTAAAATTTTAACATTGTCATGTCATTTTTCAGAAATCATGCGATCTAAAATAAATTTTTTTCCGAGGAAAAGGTAGTCGAAGATTACTTTATACAAGTTTAAAAACGCTCTTATACGCCGACCAAATTCTCTCAACTCAACCAACGAGTGGCGATCAAACTTATTATTTTTTTTTTTTTGCCAAACGGAAGGTCGAGCGTTTGAATCAAAAACTGATTCGGAAAACCTGCGGTAAAAGCAATTGATCGAAAGCGGATGGCAAAATTTCGGTTCCTTACAATGCGTGAGATAAATCCCACGGTTATGTAAAGCGTTTGACGCAAAATGTGTCATGGAATTTAATTTAGCGCGCTCAATGGCCAAAATCCCCCGTGTTTTGGAACATCACGAAAATCATCGACTATGTTATTTCTTATTTCGGAGAACGAGGCGCTGGAAAGGTTTTACCAGTTACAGTAAGTTGGAAGAACATTATCTCTTTACACACATTTTTTTTGTTAATATTCGAATTTTCAGAATGTTACGTGTAAAACTATTTTTTTTTTGTACAAATTATTCCAAAACTGGGGCAACCTGGAAACATCTTGTTCGTGCAGAATCTGAAATATTTATATTTTTTGTTTTCGTTTCGAAGACACTCGCAGAAATATAACATTTGGCTTGTGCTTAATCCTTGCAAAAAAAAATCGAATGCTATCTTCTGGTAACTCCGCACGTAAAAGTCATAACATAAAATTAGTAAACTCATTACAGGTGTTTAATGTACCATAAGCTTAACTAATTAAGTTTCATTGTGATGTGGACATGTCTGGGCCGCGAGTAAATCTTTTTAGATTAGTCTCTTAAACGTGTATAGTGATCCATAGTGCTTGTCGGCGTTAGTGGCGAGTTTATATTGGGTAGATTATTAGGTGTCATTTCGTGCTCGCATAACACCGAATACAATTTATGCGTATTATCATTAAAACTTTCAAAAACCTGTCACATATACCTCGTAATATACGTATACATACACGCGTTTTAATTAACATAATTAAACTTATTATTTTTGTGAGCTTCATACAATCACTGAGCTGATGATGTTGCACTTATTAAAATCGTATACGTAAATTCTAGTCACTATTTGTATGTAATATACATCCGTTTGAAAAATAAAACACAACTCCATATAACAACAACAGACATTTATTCAGTACCATCTATGAATGTTCCATCATCTACATTAAAAAAGGCCCAACCAAAAAATCCATGCGTTTTGCTAGAGGTCGATGAATTTCACGAGTTATTTTAACACCAACCTCACCGTCTCAGTCTTTTAACACACCTGGGCACATTTTTTTTACTCACTAACTGCTACTCAAAGAGAAAAATCGCGCTAAGATCGCGATTTTTCTCCATTATTATCAATAGTTTAGAGCCATCGAGGGCATGTTGAAATATCTGCGATCCTACCAGAAAAGCGAACCTGAACCATTAGTGGCTGAATCCTGATTAGCTGACGAACGATTTCGAGAAATTCATGGACTTCTGCTTAAATAAGTTATTTTAAGAAGTTGCTACACACAAACATCGAAATTATCTCCCACAACGCTAAACAGTAATGAGAAAAAAATCTGGATACCACTGTTAAAGATAAGAAGCAGGATGTTCACTGTTATTTGAGCACTTTTGAAATCAACTTTTGAAAAATGTCACTGCCCCCACCTGCATCAATTTTAATTGGCACACTGACTGGCAAACGTCCAGTAAAATTGGTAATACACCGAGGGAAAATAGTCCCATGCCATAACGTTGAATTGAAAGCGTTAGGTAAATATGTGTGGATGCCGGAAGGATTTATTTTGCTGTCTTTTTTTTTATGAACATAGGTGTAATAACAGGCGAATATGAAAAAATATTTACTTTTCTAATAATTTAAAAGTTTTACATGACCGGCGTATATATAAAGTTCTGAGGACCATAGCAATGTTAATATTTAATATGATGGAAGAATTCTCAAAGGGAGATACTAAGCAGGATTTACAAAAGTGCTCATTTTACACTGAACAGCCTTTACATTACTTCTTACGTGAACATTCTTAACGTTGTTTGTCAAGTTACACAAGTTGATTAAAGCATTTAACTTCTGAGGTGCATTGCATTCTAAACATATATTATTAATTGTACATTGGTGAAACTTCGATATTTCTTAATTGTGATGAAAATCAAACACAAAATTTTTAATAAAGAATTTTCATTTTTCATAAACTATTTAAAGTGTGTCTGAAAATGTAAATTTGAAACCATGTTACATGTACAAAACGAAAATGTGAAATTTATGAAATATACATACTACTTCTTTGCAGAAAGAATCAATTTACAAGGTTGATTAAAGTAAAAGAAATTACAGAAGTAGTTTAAACAAAAGTTAGGTCAATATACATTTACCAATTATAATTCTCCGAAGCACGGATTTTGTTAGATCGTTCTTAAATCACGCCAACTTTACCGTTACATATTGAAAATCTACAGACTCTTAATTCCAAGCTCTTCATTTTCTATTGACTAGAATGATTAAGGACTTGCCTACGTTTAAGTTCTTAGTTATAAGTAGCAAAGTGTAAAACATACTTAATGCAGTTTGCAACATATAATACATGTAATAATTAAAAGCCTTCTAGCACCCAGCATTCAGGGTTCGTAGGACTCTTAGATTGCAATTTAAACAATTTATTATTTCATAATATGTCGGTTTTCGTTTTAGAATGCAATTTATCCCCGTAATAGACCATTACTTTAGCACCATCTTTGTGCGAAAGTCGTTCGGTTGTGACGATAGTTCCCGAAGTGTTACAGTTGGGGCTGCGTTTCGTTTTGCCATTAGATTTTGAACACATGATACCCTTCTTAGGTTGAAAAGTAGGTTTTAAAAATTCACTGGCATGAATATTGTTTCCCATGAATTCGCTCGATTGTGTTTGAAGTGGGGAATTTTGTGTGTGAGTAATCTCACTGAGAAGTATTTGATGATTAGATGGTGACTGTTCTTGAAAGAAGTCCCGTTTTTCGTACTCTGAATTTTTTACAGAGGCCTTCAGGATATCCTCCTCTCGCGATAAGTTTCCTACCACTAGTTTTAAGAAAGGTTGGTTGCTATCGCCACTTTCTGAAAACCTTTTCTCTACTGTAATATTTCTGTTTGGCAACGGCGAGCCTTGGCTTTTCATCGGCTCTAAAACATCTTTATTTTGAAAATTATTTGTATTATTTTTAAACGCTGTGCTGTGATCTACATTAAATACATCTACAGGTAAATTGCTGTATAACAATACAAGATTGTTTAAATTGTTAGGGATCCTTCCTCCGTGGTGTTGTGTTGTCGATCTGCCTTGGTTGAAAATGTGAACAGGTTGCTGATTTATCTGATCATAAACGAACTGCCCTTGGTTGATCACAGGTAATCTCCCAGGGTCGTTGTAAGAAAACGGAGGAAATATTATTGGGTTGTTGTATATTCCATTCCCACCAACAGCAGAATGTTGAAGTGGGGGAATATACACGTTTCCAAAGGAGTTTACGTTTTGGTTTACTCCCCTTTGGTCTCCAAAGGCAAGAGTTCCCGGTATAACTCCTTGGAAGTTACCGACATTGCTCACGTGATTGACGAATCCTGAGAAGGAGCCGAGGTTTGGACCGGGATGAATGCTTCCACCAAAGTTGTTCGTATGCTGTGAGGCGTTACTCTTATTATACCCTGTGTTTACTAAAACAGCGGTCTGCACACGGTACCCATGGCCTGAGTCACCAGAACTCCCAGTTACAATCAGCACGGGCGGCACTTTGACCTGAGGACGAACGGGGGTCCCATTTACGTTACTGACGAAATTGAACCGATTTGGTGGGAACAAGAACGTCGGAGCAGCTTGTGGCTGGTACACGTTGTTAGGAACAATGCCGCGCCAATTGTTGTCCGTAAATACCGAGCCATATGCTGGGCCACCAGGTGAATAGTCTATGTTGGCGTTTGTTCCCTGCGCTGCATTGGTTGGAACCGATGGACCTATTGGGAAAGCGGTTCCCCTCCCTTTGTGTAAGCTACTGTCCACGACGACTATGTTCGGCGGGAGACCAACAGGAGGACCTCCTAGGTAACTGTACTCTAGGGAACCTTCTTTGTGGTCTGTTGGAACGAACTGCACAGCTAGCTCACCATTCTGAAGAGCTGCGGTGTTGCGGTTTTGATTGAAATCTCCGGCATTCGCTACCGGTTGACTTTCGAACGGACGAACTCGTTCGCTGTATTCGGGAGTGTAACCTACGCTGGGTTCCGGTACCAGGCGTGTCTGCTGATTTACAGGCTGCCCAAGGTGCTTAGGATTGCTAGTCTGCACCGCCTGTTGGGGTAGGACGAGAACTAAATGTGCTTTGCCATTCGGTGGGACCTGGTTTGTGTTCACCCTACTGGGAGCACTACCTCTTATAAGGAACACGTTCTCAGGGCTGTTACTGCGGGTATTCTCGATATGGTTGTATCTATTCGTGAACCTTTCAGGTGCTACTGGAACATTATGGAATGGTGCTCGGTCGTGATGAGAGATAGAGCTGTAGCTTGCAGCATTTCCCGGGTGTTGGTTAGGAATTGCAATGTCCAGATTGGTAAATAAAGGTCTTCCTAAATTGTTAACGGCATTATAAGAATTTGGTGTCCCTCTAGTAGGATATAGAACTTCGTTCCCAAAGAAATTCTCAGGTAGAGGCAAACTGAATCTTCCATGTGTAGCGGTATAGGGATTTGGGGAATGTTGATAGTGGCTCTGCTCTATAACACTTTGCTCGTAATTATTGCCATTGAAAGTAACCAGTGGTTGAGGGTTTGCTTCGCGCTCTATAAATATTTCTCTGTAAGTGTTACTGTATGGCGTGCCTTCGCTTTGTTTAGGCGTGTTGAGATTTGGAATGGCATCTTGAAAATTGAAACGCTGGTAATTAATTTCGTTGTCCCTGATTGGTCCGAAACCATTTCCGTAGCCGAATGCTTGGAGCTGCCGCTTCTCTTGTTTGTTGTTGATACCTCCAACGTCTTCCTTCGGGTCCATGTCGTCCTCGGAGTTTTGAACTAAATTTATGTTGCTCGGATCGTACTCGGCTCTTCGTTTCGTTACAGGAACTGCGACAACAGCGATGGTCACGAAGGTAACAACACATAACTGGAACAGAAATGAATAATAAGTAATATGCCTTGAATACATATACATCAGCGACATGTGTTGAATAAAGAAAGTAGAAGGTAGAATTTCAAAATCTGCTCTTCGCTAAAGACGATTTCTCAGTTATCAATTCGACACATATTTACTTCAAAATAAACAAAAGAGCAATTAAATGGACATCAGGTGCCAATAATCATTGTAATATAATTTTTCTTAATTTTCTGAGTATTATAAAGAATTTAGTCTCCAAATACTCTGAGAGTATCACACAAATATTTATCTTAAATTTTACGATTTAAGCAGCTTAAGTGGCCATAGGGAAAGTTCTTATTAATTCTAACTGAAAGGAAAGCTTTAAGAATATTTCATAACAGGCAATGTTGAAGAACATTGCTATGGACATAATTTATATCTGAGCATGTTTTTACCTTACACACCCCATTAGCATATGTTTTTAGGTAATGAAATGTAAAAACTTTCGCCCTTTCTTCGTTTTATACATAGATTCCAGAAACCTATCTGCTAACTTAGCGTTAATTTAATTCTACAACGCAGTAGTGCCGCCTGACTAAATAATGAAGATAACAACGCTTATGCTTATTATGCTTTCAAAAGTTCAATAATTTCAATAATATGATTACTGGTTCGAAGCAATACATTCTCGTTTCTCCAAATTACTTTTCAAGAAAAGTGGCACAAAGTTTGTAGTTCATTTACGACAAATATATGTAGATATCGCGAAATCTTCCGAGTTCTTTTGGAAACGAGAATTTAAATTCCTACATATTATTTTAAGCGTGATATTGCAGTACTTTATGTTACTTATAAAATGATTTGTTACTCGCTTCAGATCATTGCATATCCATGATGCTAGTGTCTATCTTTCATTTATGTATGCTTGCTTGGCGTGTCGGAAACAGTCATTTTCAATTCCTCGTATGAAAACCAGAAATTGTAAATTTTTTAACCATGGTTCTATTTCCCAATGAAAAAATTACATTTTGAAATCACATTATAAATTTAAGTACTATTTCTTCTTTTATTATTCATGCGTTCATAGGTAACTTCAAATTTCTTTCGTGCCTGTACTGTTAAAGGTATAAAATCAATATTCACAAAGAGTGAAACATCCACAGTGTTAAACTACAAGCAAATTAACTTTAAAAACTATGGCTGCTGAACCAGTAAGCATTCATAGCCAATGCTGTCACGGTCTGAACAAAATGTAATATTTTGAACACTAATAACATATTTTCAAAAATACAGCTTCTCTTTAACGTCTGTACTTCAGTCATATAATATTTAGTTCTTGACAATGACACGGCATTCTAAATAAAACGTAGAAATTTCATATTTTATTATTGATGTTAAATACATAAAATTAAAAATTCCATACCATAATTCTTAGGACGGTATATTTTGCATGCCACAGAAATGAAGATTACTTGTGCAATTATTTCTTTTACGGAAAAAAATTGTCGAAAACTGCACGAATACAATTTTCATTTTCTGTTTGCGTAGTTATTAAACTATCGCGTCTTCAGTTTGTTAGGCTTGGCACTGCATCTCAGGTAACATTATTTTGGTCAGCCATAGTCGATTAATGTTTTCCTCATACAGTTAATGTGTGATATCTTGCAACACAAAAGTGTTGTTATTACAATTTATTGTTGTAGAACACGTGTTGGTTTTTTTTTTACCAATTGCACATCAACGATCCTTTGAACAATTTATAGTAATTGCGCCTTATGAAAAGAGTGAATAAACTAAATTATCTGTCATTTCTCACTGAATGTGAATGCAATTGTCTTTTTCTGCTCATTATGTGAAGTAATCACATCTCTCGTACCCGTATCTTTTACTGTGCATCACTAAACCAATTTGAAAAAGTCCCATGCAGGTTTTTATTCATGGCGTTTTATAATTATATATATATATGTATAAATGCAGACACACACCTTAAATTCATATTTAGAGACATGCAGACACACACCTTAAATTCATATTTAGAGACAATACTTTACGTAGCTGGTAGTGGAACTTGGATATATTGATAATGTACAAAATATATCTATAAAGCTTACTTTTAATGATTATTTTCTAAAATATTAATTTCGGATATTAATTAAAAATATTTTTCTCAGGTCACACGTAGCTTTGCATTTTCAATTCCAAAAGCAAAATTTGGTGACATAAGGGAACATTATACTGACCTACGCAAGACAAGCTGTACAATAAACCATGAATGCTGACAAACGGAAATACATCGAGTAAATATTATAAGATTATACATCGCAGGTCACGAATGAAATTACTTAACACGCAGAGTTGAGAAAAATCTGATAAAATCACGTCAAATAACACTAAACATGGAAATCATTATACCTCTCCTACATGGATCTGAAGGAAATACACGTTCACAGTCTCCTTAACATGAAATGTTCGCATAGTAACTTGAATTCAATACAATTAAATGTATTCCTTTAGGTCAACAGTGTTGCAACTTAAAGAATGGGCCAAACTAGAGTTCAGTTTTACAGTTCACCTACCAATACAGTTCCCGAGATTTCAACCCAAGACTATCAGCACCGTACGCCGTCGTACAGTTTCACAGAGGTCTTCAGTGAAGGATTAGTTGGGAAGAATTATCTTTTCTATTAGTAAAATTGCTCTTCAGTATTTCCTTAATCATTTTGTAAGGTAAGGCACCGCAGATTTTTTTTAACTGAATTATTGAAATTTATTGGTACGAAAATTTCATGGACGTCGTAATGACAGCGTGGTAAGTGTTTACTTAAACTGCCATAACAAACTAACTGAAATGCACTGAGAAGAACGGTCGTCTGCCGCTAGTAGTCAAGCGGTATTTCCGCATTCTAAAGAACGAGGTTGTCTAAATTATAAATTGTACAAATCCCGAAACATGTCATCTGTCTATATTGTGTTTCTAAAGGGATCAGTACATTAGGTTTAACCAATAACCTTGTTCCCTAACTGTTAAATATTACCTGTTTGCAACTTTAATAGACAATTTTCTTGTAATAACTTGTTAGAGCAATTAATAATCGTCGTGGGCCACTAGTGACAGCAATAAATGAGAAAAAAGAAAACATTTTAAGAGAAAAATATACAAGCTCTGCCTCTCCGCGTTATATTACATAGACGATGAGGAGAATGCGATATAAAGTACGACTTCTGTTAACCTCTCCGACAAACTGGTTGACTTACCGCCGATATGTTGTCAGTTTCAGTTCGTAATGGTGACAACACATGAACGCACGATTTTCTCGCACCTCGTTTGTCTACCGGTTTAGAAGTGCTTCGTGTGAGAGGAAGTATGTTAGGAAATAATTAATGAGTCTACCATAGACTAAAGATGAGGTAGACCGCTTATTCGTCTTCTGCACATGCACCCAACATTGACCTACCCCAAAGGAACACAACCGTCAAAAAGTCACATGGTCCACGGTGATGAACGTGTTTGTTTATACGTATCTTCCTGTTTAAATGAAAAGCACTGCTGCATTAGTAAAGTATTTTACCAATTTGAATGTAATAAAAAAAATAACAAATTGATATGGGGAAGTATGGAAACATTTCAAAAGCACTTGTTTTCTAAAGAGTATTCTAACCTCAAAACCAATCCACGCCAAACTTACTGGAAGTGTAGGCAGAAAAGCAGTTCGATGTTGTGACACGAAGATTGGTTGTGTGCAGCCGGAGAGATCGGTATACCTCATATTTAGTCTATGGATTCTACCACGTAACGCTTTCAGGTTCCCGTAGAAACTCATCTCATTAAAAACGAACACCTCTGAATGGTGGTCGAGTTGATCCTAACCTCGGTTACCACATCTCTCAGTGAGTTGCGAACCAATCAAGCGTTTGCGACGCAAGGTGCAATCCCCTGTTCGTAGAAAGAGTAAGTTAAGGCTCCCGTCTACCTGGGAGACATTTCTCCTCGTTTGAGACCGAGAGGCGCAGGAGCAATAAGGGCAACAATTCCTCGCGCATCTAGTACGCCATCGCCTCTAAGCGCAAGGCTCTCAGTTGGCGTCCAGTGTTCTTTTCACACTGCGTGTATAGGCTGTTCACGGTAAAGTGAGCACTTTTGAGGCCCTGGTCACTTTTTCCTTTAAGCCTTTTTTTTTTTTATCCTTTAACTTACTTTTTAAAATAAATATTATTATGTAAGTAATGGGCACAGTGTGTATATTCCACCGCCTTCGGAAGTTAACGTCAAAGGCCAAAATAAAACATATTTATTGAATATTATTCCAAACGAGAGGGCATTCAAAAGTGCTCACTTTACCGTGAATAACATATAACTATGGGACTTTCAGCGGTGACCATACTATTTTGTTGGTGGAATATCAGTAAAGGCTGTTCACGATAAAGTGAGCACTTTTGAATTCAACCTTAGAAAAAATTCACTGCCCTTACTTGCATATATTTTAATTGGCGCACTGAGTGACATACCTGCAAGTAGATCTTAAGCAGGACAAAAGTGCTCATTTTACCGTGAATAGCCTATATGAAGATTCAACGCAGGATCACTGAGTGATAGTTTTGTATGTAACTGACGGGAATATTTTGAGATACAGAGCTTTGAAGAAGCCGTTTCTAGCTGTTCTGGAGTACTCTGAAATTATGTTTCTAACGAACGTGACTTCTTGAAAGCACTCACCAGGCATCGTTTGAAACGTGTGTTGTTTTCGTATATCAGCACATCGGATACACGTTTAATAGTTTTGTGTAAACACTAGTTAATATTTCAAACAATCTGAACTTCAGATCTTAACACTATCTGCACCTCAGCTCAACTACTATATAAGAGGGTCGCTCAACTGGCCAAAGTAAGTGGAATAAAGCATAACAGGGATTTATTCCAACACTGTGGGAAAATCAGTACCGAATATTTTTTCAGTGTGGGTATCAAATTTTATGGAAAGTAATGCTGGCATATGAATTTTAAGCTTCAGGTAGGTTTATACTGGATTTCGTGAATGGAAAATTGCAGCTAATTCCTTCTGACTATGAAGCAACGAACTGACTTACGGGCGATGCAATAATTTTGAGTGATGGAGTGTCACCTGAAGAAGCATTGTTGGCTGACGACTCTGTATCGTCAAGATAAATCTGTGCCACGCAGAATTGAAACCGTACAGATGAATATTGTAGGATTTCCATTTTCTTGACGTAACTCTGCCACCTAATGCATGGTTCGCGTTCACATGTATATTGTTATTAATTAAGTGTAAAGCCATAAACAAAATCACATTGATTCATTTAACATTTTTGTAACCGGAGAAATAAATATACCTCAGTCTAAGATTTCGGAAAATTAATCCATAAAAAATTGTTGCGTATGTCATACTATTCAGGATAAATCTTCAACGATTTTTATAAAATAAAAACTATTGACTTAAAATTATAAGTTTGGTTACAAATTAGGTCATTAAATTGTAAAATTTCATTATTACGTAAATAAATATGTAAGACAAGCATCACCTGCGTCACAATTGCATACACCAGCTGAATGCGTTATTAAAAAATTATTACGGGACCATTCATACCGAAACTGTGATTTTTACAATATCGTTTTACCGTTGGCATTATATGAAACATTAATGTTTGTTCGTTGGTATTATATCAATCTGCGTAAATGTTTTTGTTATTAAAAGATATTTCTAAAATATTTAAAAATAATTATTTGTTTCAATATTATTTTATGAAAATATTCCCAGTATCGCAGAAAATGTGTGCATTATTTTAATGAAATAATTGCTCGTATTTATTATAAAAAAAACGTTGATTTAAGAATGGATTAATCAAATTAAGGATATTCCGCTACTAATTGAAAAAAAAAATTTGTAACTTTTAAAAATTTGATTTTTTATACAAATTTTTGCAAAGTGTGCTTTTTGAAACATCTAAAATTTTAATACGAGCACATTTTGATTAATATATAGACTGTCATGAATTCGTTTAAAAATAACATTTAAATAAACCAATTTAAAAAAAATATATATGTTGTCTATTTTCGTAAGCAAAATAAATCGTCGTTTTCTGACAATCTTGCTAATTTACTATTTTTTATTGAGTTTGCATGTTGTACAGTTCTGTGTAGTTCTCTATTAAAGCCATCCTCCTCCCTATTTAATTTTTATACTTTAAATACGACGTTAAACCATGGAATTATTTTTTCTATATCGCTACCAATTTGACTGGGAACATGCTAGCCAATGAGTTTCTTAAAAAAAAAAAAAATCCTGTATATAGGAGTGACATTTTTCAAAGATTGGCAACAAAACTGCTCAGTTACACGACAAACAACAGCTATTGAATAGAACACACATTTCAAACATCGGTTACATTAAGATAAGTCATGTAATGCCAACGTGTAGAGTTCTGTTATTCAAAATGTTACTCCTCACAAACTGTTTCCACGAAGTGACTTCTCGCAGTTTATAGAGCTTAATATTTTTTCTTACCGCTGTTGTAAGGGCTCTCCTCTTTGCCACCAGTCTGGTCACAGGAATTTGCAAAGGAAAACGATTACCGCGAAGATGACGCATACTTCGTTGAACGACGAGGACCACGGTGGTGCAGCGTGGTAACATTACTCTTCGGCTCCCACCGACCGCGAACGAGTTCGATCACCTGACGGCGTCACGCGGAGTCGGGACCGCCCCCCGGGGTTATTGCACGTTGGGAACGCAGAGGACGTTGCCGTCTGCAGGCGGCGAGTTTTTCTCGGAGCTCTCCCGCCGAATTTCACCCTCCCAAGACACCGCTCTTAGGCGGTATTCGCAAGGTCCGAGAATTTATGCGAGTTTCCGCGCAATCAAAATTACTACACGCTATTCGCTGTAAGACGAGCACTTTTGAAAGCCCCGCTCATGCTCTACTTGTATGCACGTTGTGTATGCATCCGCTTTATGTAAACTTGACATAGCGATGGGCCTCGACACTTTATTCATGCGTCGGTAAAGTGAGACTGTGAAATTATTGGAAAAGTATATATTTTACAAATCTGCTCCTTTTTACTCGTCGATGCATTAAAGAAAACAACAGAAAACGTAAGAAATAATTTAAATTATTACAAATGGTTATCTAACACTTTTTATTCGACGCTAAGATATGGAACTAATTCCCATGAACGCATGTCTTTCCGTGGCCCCGTTATAATATATGCAGGTAGGGGCTGTGATTTTTTTCTAAGGTTCATTTCAAAAGTGCTCACTTCATCGTGAACAGCCTTTATAAGCACGTGCGAGGCAGCGCTTGAAACTTACGCGCATGTAGTCCATTCGCAGTTAGGCCTACTTCACACTTTCTGAAGCCCAGCTTAAGTTATTCTTCCAAGATATTCCTCCGCCTCCTAACAATCAAAGCTTAACCGTGTCTGGAAAATTACACCAAATGGACAAAGCACCATCATCCATACGTACACACTTTAGAAATATTTTGCCTACGAGCTATTACTTACAATCATTACCAACACACCTATTTTCTTTCCGTTTTAATTTATTATATTTATTATATAATATATATAAATATTAATTTATAATCAAATATTATAATTTATAAACAAAATATAATTAAAAGTTCAATTTAAACAAAAATATATATTTTTTCATGTTAACGCAAGTATGAAACGCTTGTGATACATAGCACTTTTAGCAAACAACCAATCGCTTCATAGATGGGGTAATTTTTCTAGGTTTAGATTCGAAAAGTGCAAATAAACCATGAACAGACCACACACGAGATTAAGGGAGTGTATGCTAGGGTCATTTGCTGATGTCTGTGTTGCTGTCAGTCCCGGCGCCAGTGTTCCTTTCTTCGTGGAATCAGTAAATGATGTTGCAGTTATCGTCTTTCAGTTGTTATGTTATGATACATAGATAAAGAAGGAACGCCCACGGCGGGCAATAAAACTGATCAGCATTCGCGGTGAGCAAGGAGCATCAAACAGTTCATGTAGGGAGCTAGAAGTTGAGGATCATCCCGGTGTCCCAGAGGAACTGATCATATTCGCAAGAACTAACAAATGTCACCATTGTCTCATCGCTTCGCCGTCCAGTCGTGGATTAGTAAATCCCACAAGACTTACACTCCCCAGAACAGCACTTGATGCTCGGGGCACAAAAGTTCAAAAACTGTCAGATCCCGGATTCCCGTGCAAGACACGCGATCTGCAGCGAACACTGCGCACAAGCCGCGCTTTGCGTACACTGATGCGTATGCTAAGAACATGCATGCTCGGCCACATTCACACTTTCGTCCATCGCGTAAACGCCACCTTAATCGCCTACCAGAATCCTCTACGCTTAGCCTTATTGGACGAACAACAGAACGTGCCTTCGATGGGGGAGTATACGTTATTCACGGTAAAATGAGCACTTTTGAACGGCCTGCTTAAGGTCTACTTGTATGCACGTAATGTATTATTCGGCCTTATGTAAGATAAATATTGCCATGGGCCTCGTCACTTTATCCGTGCGTCGGGCAAGTGAAACTGTGAAATTATTAGAAAAGCCTAAACATGTAACAAATCTTCTCATTTTTACACTTCGATGCATAAAAAAAAACAGAAAATGAAAGAAATAATTTTACTTATCACAAATGGTTACCTAACACTTTTTATTCGACTTAAGATACGGAACTACTTTCCATCCATAGTTACCAACTTTACGGGCCATGTGACCCAGAGCGCCCGTTATAATAGATGCAGGTAGCAGCAGTGACTTTTTCTGAGGTTGATTTCAAAAGTGCTCACTTTATTACCAACAGTCTTTAACATCATGCAGTCTAGGGAATAAAGGAAGAGACAGGAGATATTTGCGTTTACGATGTTTTCCTCGAAAATAACGTACGCAGAATGGAGGTGAGACGATCGCGGTGCACCTGCGAGAGTTGAGAAGTTTTCGTCGGCACTTCGAGAGCCGTTGAGGGTAAAACGAGACGACGATGAAGCAGCGGCAGAACGCAAAGTTGTGGGGAAACGAGATCGTTCGGAGAAAACTTACTGACCGGCGGCAACGTCCGCCACATCTTCCACATGTGAAAATCCGGGTGACCCTGCCAGGAATCTAGCTCGGTAAACCTTGGTGTGAGGCGGGTAATCTAACCGCCAAGCCACCGCGGCCCCTTACATACTCCGAGACGAAGCAGGAACTTCACGAATTTAATGTATCCCCATTAAGGGGCCCGTCTACCTGGCGTTGGAACTGTGCGGCAGTGTGTATGTAATGTCTGGTTCACATGTACGCCGATCACGCAGAACAGAGAACAGCCAATCAGAAGCCGTTCTAAGTTTTCGCGCGACTCGCGCAGGAAAGTTGAGCTCAGCCGATATTTTCTGCTCGTGGAAAGAACAGACATCGCCGATATTTCTCAGAAGTCAGCTGGTTCACATATTTGTATGCTACAAATTCTTTGAATGATCGATGTGTTGTGATGTAAATGTAGGTCTATAGGATAGATTAATGTACGTATTTTTAATGGAATACGTGAATATAAAAACGTTTAATTTATTCAAAATTTGTATTAAATAAACGTAGTGTGAAACTGAACCGACAGATAGCACTAAAGTGTAAAATATATTACAATCTCCTGAAAATCATTTAGTAGATAAATCGTACCATAATGGAATTAATAAACTAGTGTAGAAAGACGATAGTATCTAGTTTGTTATCCATTATGTGTTTTAGTATCTTGGCGTAAAAAATCACGAATTTAACAGCAAAATAGGTACGCTGTAAATCTGCTTACATGTGAACAACCATCGGTTCTGCCTGCTCTGTATGTTTGGCATAATCGGCGTACATGTGAGCGAGGCATAATAAGTTTGAAGTTCTGATAAACGTGCGACCGATGTGCCGATCTAGGAAAAGAACATACACTTCAGACGGGATCTGTGCTTTCAAGACGTCACGCAAACTAGAACACCATTTCAGAGCACTCCAAAGTACTTATAAACGGCCTTTTCAAAGCGCTTTATCTCAAAATATACGCGTCAAATACATATAAAAACCCACTCAAGGGCACTGCATTTGAACCTTGTCACAGATTTCCCACGAATAAAATTATAAAAGTCACAGCTTGAAGTCCCTTAGGTACACGTACGTCATCTCAGAACCTTAAGGTGGGTTTAAGATTGACTTGACAGAAACCTTAAGCACCGAGCTTAGAATATAAACCAATGTTTTCAAGGGTATTGGTTTATGACTACAGTGTGCAGGTTGTGTTCGTTCTTGGCTTGACTTAAGAGGTCGTTAAATTTAATATCGTAAGTGCAAGTGAAGATGAAGCAGCCAATCAGCGCACAGCGACTGTTGTTGTTGTTGGCGGGAAACTGTATTTACATCTTGGATTTAGGTTATGTCATATTGTGAAATCGTATTCCATTAATTATTTTGATCGAGAGACAGTATTCTCTTAATTTAAAGAACAGTTCATGGCAATGTTTAAGTTCTTGGAAGAGGTTGTTGAATTCGCTCTAATTAACCTTTTCATATTTATTGACGTAAAACCCAATGTTGGCATCGGCAGCCCCTTCTCTAAGATATCAAGAGTTTTTTTTAAACGATTTCACAAGCAATAACCACAAATAATTAAATATATGTAAATGACCTTCACTGTTGTCCATTTTCCCTGGTTATCTCGACTGCTTTCATCCCCCACGATTCTGATTGGCTGGCTTCAAGAGTTGCTAGATTAGTCATAAACTGCAAAACTTATGACTCGTTAAGTACACGGAAAGTAAGTTAAATTCTTACATCTTCAGACTTAAATCGAATACCCACCCTTACGCTTAGCGGCGATGGCGTGTAACAGTGTCGCCCTAATCGCTCCCGCGCTCATCGGAATAAAACGCGGAAACAAGCCGAAGGTATGCACAACTTCTCTACTAGTCTTTATATCTCTACTAATAAAGAATGATATCCAACCTTCTTCCTCCAGTATCATTTATATTCAATGCATGGAATAATTTTGAATTCTTTCCTGTCGACTGGGTTTTTACGGTGTCTATGCCGGTTTTCCCCAGTCTCTCCTTAGTTATAGTTTAGCTATAGGTATACTTAGGGAGGTAGTCATGGTCCCGATCGCTGGCCATATCTGCCCACTCCCCCTTAGCTGCGATGCATGTCTCCTTGCATGACTTCCTTCCCCTTGTAGGCTTAGGGGATTCGCCCTGAGACGCAATTAGCTCCCGTCCTACCTTCGGGATACAGTTAACATTTAGTAATAGGTCGGGCCACATGTTTCTCGAGTAAAGATTTATACACAAGCCAAACTTTAACTTCTTACGTGCAAGCTTGCAAACTTCCTTTGGCTATTGGCTGTATTACTGTGTGAGAAGACCTGTCCTACTCGACTGAGCCAATCAGAATTAAGTTACCCTAATACTGAACGTCCATGATTGGCTGGCATCTACACTTAAGACGCGCAAGAGTTAAAATCATCCAACAGCGATATTTGTCTTTAACTAACGTGTTTTGAGGTACTAGCCGTGGAATATTTTTCGCGAAAAATAGGTGGCCCTAGTAACAGGTAGAGATCCGATAATTTCGCAGGTTCATTCCTAGACAAGTTGGAATTCATACAATTGTACTTTCATGTTACTTGTACAATTGGTAAATTTGCTGTTTGACACCTGCTGGAGATAAATGAGGCAATAACAAACATGCAATAAATTGTGCACCCAACCGCAGCTTTTACTACCACAACAACCAACCAATAGAGAGTCGATATCTGTATGAGAGTATGTATGACTGTGAAGTCTAGCCTACAGGTCATTGAACTTGCGAACTTATCTGGTCTCTAGTAATAGGTAGAGACCTGCGAAATTCGCGTTATTATTTAAGGACAGATTGAACTCCAAGTTAATGCGAGTTTCACCTACTGCAACCATTGGTCGGAAATACGTCTGGCACCCCTCGGAGAACTCTTGAGCCTATAATATAAGCTCAACTGTAGAGCGGCCAATCTCCTTTAAGGGAATCAAGCAGGTAGGTGACGTTGATTAATGTACAGTCACCAACGAAACCGCGGACTGTGCTCACTGACTTATAAGGCAGTGGAGTCTATCACGTTACCGAAAGATAACGCGAATTTTGTACGTCTCTGGTAATAGGGTAGATAAGAAAGAGATGGTAGGCAGGCCCGAGTCGTTGCGCTTACCGTGGTCTTCATATCGGAGGCTCGTGGGAAGTGGACATCTGTCGCGGCAGGGAACTGAAGCAGTCCAGGCGCCCGACACCTCGGCTTATATACGAGGATGTGAGCGCGACGTGTCGTTCCGCTAGGGTTGCTTGAATGGGGCGACGCCTTCTCCCGGCTCCTCGGGAATAATGTAGAAAGTCGCGGGGAGTCGCCTGCCCCTTTTCTGTCGGCGGGAGCCGGCAGCTTTGCGTAGCTCGCGCGAGGGACCACGCGCGATTCATTGTCTCTTCTTTCCACCAGGGGGGGGGGGGGGGACCTCCGTCGCGACGCTCGACGACTCCGCAGGAACGCAGCGGACGGCGCGGCGCGACCTCCCCGTATCCTCGGCACGCACTGCAGTGTTTCAACCGTAGACTAAAAGACGTGGTAGACCCCGCTTATTCGTTTCCTGCGCATGTACCCAGCATTCACCTACCCCAATCATACACAGATTTCAAAGTCGTATGCACTCTAAAAAAATTTTTTGTAATTTTTACTGAGAAATTCTTTATAATTTTACAAATGCTTGTAACAGTACAAAGATTTTTCTTGTAAAACTACAAGGCCCGTGTTTGTAATAGACTTTAGGAAATGTTTGTACTATGCAGCGCCGCATCCACGAGCTTCAGTAAAATGGCGGACACTCAACAACGTATAAACCGTTGCACTGTTTGTGCAAAAACCATTGGTGATGTGAAGTGTAGCTGCGTGCAAAAATTAATGTTTTGCAAGTATGAATAACGTAAAACACTTAAAAAAAAACTCAAATAATCTTAATAAGACCTGGCCGTATTATTCAGTAACTGTTAATGTTTTCTAGCTACTCAGAACTCTTAAATCGGCTCTCAATTCCTCGTTGTGAAGAGCCATCCTAATCTCTTAACTCAGCAACTAAACTCTTAAAAAGAAATAAATGTACCTACTCTTTCTAACCGTGTAACTACATTATTATTTTGTCTGTACTTGCTCAAATATTTATCGTAAAAAGTAAGCATTTCAGTTTAAGTTCAAGTTGGTCTTGTGGTTATAGGTGCGGGCTAGTAATTCAATGAGAGTGAGTTCTAGTCCCGGTGCTGGCGAGGTGTTATTTTATTTTTAAATTATATTTTGAAATTTTTTAGTTCTCTGTTTCTAATTCATCACATTTGTTTTTTAGAAGAAAAAAAAGTAATCTGTTGTACAACTTATCAATAATGTCAGTTGTAATACAAGGAAATCATTTGTAATATTACAAAGAAATGTTTGCAGATTTTACAAGAAAACTCTTTGTAGTTTTACAACGGATTTCCTTGGCAACCTGGTTTCCAAGGATTTTTCTTGTATAAGTACAAAAAAATTTTTAGAGTGTGGTCAACAGTGATAGACGTGTTTGTCCATTTCATAATTTTTAAACGACAAGCACTATTATACTAATATAATACTATTACCAGTATGAATTTAATCAAACTGCATAACTGAATAAAATCATCTCCAAGCACTTGTTGCAAATTAGTTTTATAACCTAACATCCAAGACGTGCCGTTTTCCCTAGAACTGTTGGTAGAAAAGCAGTTCGATATATGGGACACGGAGATTGGTTGTGCCCAGCCAGCGAGATCGGTCTACTATACCTCGTCTTTAGTCTACGGTTTTAACACTTCCAATACGATGGCCCTAAAACCATGCGGGCTAAGATTTGTTCATAATCACAAGTTTCTTTACGTTATGCACCTATATCTAAAGGGTCGGCCTGACCGCTTCCACAGAAATTCATCGTTTTCGCGTCATGATTTTGGATTCATATTAATTACTGACATTGTGCGATAGCAGAAATTTTACATTTCCCCAGTTGTTTGGTATTTTGTGCGTTCTCCGCTTGTTGTAAATAGGCGAGAATTTATTAATAACGTATGAATATTTTCTTGGCTTCTTACAACAAGCAGATAACTCACAGTTAAAATTACGCGCAATACTATTAAACAACACATAAAATGTAATCGTACATTGCCAATAATTACTACGAATCCGAAATTATGATGCGAAAACATATAATCACTGCAAACGGAATGCATGAAGTCGAGCCTTAAAGTTTGTTCTTTACTTATTTACTCTGGTGAACATGGGGCAGCAAAATAAAATATCTACAATTGAAAAAAAATACCTTCCGGCCAAACAAAGCCACTCATTTATAGAAGGTGTCCTTGAATACGAACTTACAAACACTAGTCACAAGTATAACTAGTGTTATAGACTGATCACGGTGAAGTGAGCACCTTTAAGACATTAGTTACTTTTTATTTCAAACATATTTTCTCCTTTAAGAACCTTTCTAAGTAAATATTCCCATGTAAGTAATAAGCTGAGTGCGCAAATTGCCCCGTAATCGGGCGTTAACATCTAAGGCTAAATATAAAACATTGATTTTACTATTAATCCAAATGAGCGAGCTTTCAAAAGTGCTCACTTTACCAGGAATGGCCTTTACATGTGCGCGTGAAGCTGGTCACACCCTCCAACACAGCGGGCCAATAGCAGATATTCGTCGAAACAGGTGGTAAATTCTGAGTGGGCCGACAAAAATTGGAGAAGTGGCTTAAGTAAAGTGCAACAGCCAATGAAGAGTTCAAGTCTTCACAGGCACTCGCATGTGATTCGCACCAAGCCTGCTGGAAATAATTGTATCAGTGCGTAATTCGGTTCAGTGACTCAAATGTTACAAGATGTTGGAAACAATTAAAGGAGACGTTACGAAATTATATTATTCGGCATCAGGCTAAATTTCGCAGCACTGCCCTCACCAGAGACAGCAGCCTTTCGCCTTTGGCTGCTGCGCAGACGTCAAGTCGCGTCCTTTCTGATTGAACTGCGCATGATTGAATTTGATGTATTCTTTCAATAGGAGTTGGCAAGAAAAAAGTAAAATCATGAACCTTTGTTAATTGGAAGTTACAGCATATGTTCGGAATTTTTCAAATAATAACTGTTAACTAATTTGTGTCAATAAAGTCAGGCTGTTAACACGTGGAATAATAATTTCAATTGAAATAATGACTCCTGTTAACTAACCAAAAAGAAAATTTATTAAATTGTAATTATTTATATATTGTGACTGTTATACAGGAATTGTGTGTTTGGACTGGATGAAGGAACTGATAAAGAAAACATACCTTCGAATGGCAAATATAAGACAAACAAAGAGGATAGGCTGTTCACGGTAAAATGAGCACTTTTGACAGTCCTGCTTAAGATCTACTTATATGCACGTTGCGTCTTCTTCCACCTTATGCAAAATTAACATTGTCACTGGCCTCGTCACTTTATTCATGCGTTGGTCAAGTGAAACTGTAAAATTATTAGGAAACTAAATACTTAAAAAAATCTGCTCGTTTTTACATTTATATTCATTGAAAAAGCAGCGTGCGCCTTAAATTTAACATTATTTTTCCGCTTGTCTTTTGCCAGAAGTCTAATTGTTAGGATGGAAATTTAATGTTAAGGCGATTATCTACTTGGCATTCGAACTGGGTTGCAGTAAGTTCCAATTACGGTGTTTTGACGAAACTGTAAAAAAAGTCTCCAGTATGTTTACCTAAAAATAATAAAAATAATTCTAGGCGAGGACGTGCTGGTACTTATAAGACATCATGCATGCCATCAATATTGTTTCGAATCCTTTCAGTGTTGCAGTATTCTTATAAACGACTTTTTTTTTTTTTTTTCCATACTGCTGTACCTTAACATATTTCCCTGACACCGAGCGAGATTACGATAGCAGCTTGCACAGAGCCCTGCTACACGCTTTCCATCAACGAAATTATAGGGCGACCGTTTAAATTGCGACAGCGTGCAACGCAACTAAATCAGTACATGACAGCTCAGACACCTTGCGCGTAGCAACATCGGCGCCCTTGGTTCACGTGGCAGTCTATTCCTGAAATAGGCTTCGTTCACGGTAAACTGAGCACTTTCGAAAGACCTGCTTGAGATCTACTTGCGGGCATATTAAGTATTCTTCCGCAATACTGTAAAATAGCGTCGCAACGAGCCGGATCGCTTTATTCACACGGCGGTCGAGCGTAACTATGATTTTTGGAATGGTTAACCTTTTACAACTTCGCCATTTTATTCAACTTGTGTGCGTTAGAAAAGATCAGAAAACAAAACAAATAATACAAATGTTCTTAAATATTTATCCGGCACTTTTTAGTTCAACGTTAATACATGGAACTATTTTTTTTTCCTCGGCCGTCACAAACTTTATTGGGTGCACGCGGGTTAGCGTGGCCGTAAACACGTCTGCAGGTAGGTCACTGCCTCAGTGATGTTTTTCAAAGGTTGGTATCAAATACGTCTGAGTATAGGCTGTTCACGGTAAAGTGAGCACTTTTGGAAGCCCTCTAATTTAGAATAATAGTCAATAAGCATAAGACGTTACTACCGTGTGCGGTGAAATAAATAAATAATTTAAAAAATATATATTTATACTGTGTTCATTACTTACATAGCAATATTTATTTTTAATATGGGGTTAAATAATAATAAATCGCTGGAAGGGAAACGTAACTAGGGCCTCAAGAGTGCTCACGTCACCATGAACAGTCTATAACTGTGCACAGCCTTTGACTTTCTTTCTTCTGGGCCTGTGCGAAAATAGGTCCACGTATACAACCGCCTTAGGGATTTTATACAATAAATTCGTAGTAAGCAGATACTCAATGGCCCAGACCTTGTCCTAAACTGCAGAATATCTCTTTTAGAAGTCTTAATTTTAGCACTACAGTAATAATTTCGGCAAAACAACCGGCAAAAACAAGAATGCGTACAACTGCACAACTCTTTCCATTCAGATTGAACATAGCAAACACAAAGATGCGTTCTTATTCGTCGAAATTCCGCAGTAACATCGCTATTGTGTCGGGTTACATTTTGGACGCATTCTCCTACCTGCGTAAGACCCTCTGCTTAGGTTTTCTTTTTTTTTTACTGTGCAAACCCCTTTAAATGTTAAAACGTGGCATTAAATCTGTGTCGTTTCTGAGATGGGGTTCCAGAAACTTAAGCTGGCGTTCCAGTCAACTACATGGTAAAGGTCAGCTCCGAAATTCCTCACTTTGATCTCAGTCTGCACAACGTATGTAATGAATACAGCGAGAAGTGCGAGGCCATGACAGGAATATATATATATATATATATATATATATATATATATATATATATATATATATATTTGCTAATTTAGTAGCCCGAAACAAGGTAGCGCAGGAAAGTGACCAGCGCAAGCCATTATTTCTTCTCTAAGGGCGTCAATCGTACACCCCACGTAAAGTGAATACGCACTCCCAAAAAGTTCGTGTTGTCTCAACTACAGTAACGCGATTTCAAAACCAATATCTATTAGGTGGAAGGTAATTGGAAACAAACCATGCAGGCTTTTTCCACGATGCCACTTTACCCAAACCACCTTTCGTTGGAAGTCTCGCGGATATTCCTTCGCAGAGCCGCTTAATGAAAGTATCACAACGGTACTCATGTTTGTATTCTTCAAACACTGCAGCATCGTAAAACCTATCGTCCAAGTCTTGAAACGCGAATTTTCCAATACCTGGATTCAAAATTCCCGCCCCACGCAGTAATCTATTACAACAAGCGACCCACCAGTATAACTAGCTTTTTCTTGTGAAGGTGTCCCGTCCGCAAACCAATTATTATGCCACTCAACAACACTATCATACCAACACATGCATGTGATAATAAAAAGGCTTAAAGAGTCTTCTTTCTGAGGGCATATATATTCGTAGTAGGCATCTATATTGAAGGATGCTTTTTTTTTTTTCTATGGAACTGTCGTAAAATCACGTTGCTGTGACTGAGGTTAGCAACCTGATTTCCTACAGTAAATGATTTTATATGGATATTTTATTACTCTTCGCAAAGTTTTTACGCCGGTGCAACACATTAAAGCTACAAAAAAAAAAAGTATTTACTTACTTTAGTTAAAGCGCGGGATTGTGATAAAACCAAGTGTGAGAAAATGGAATATCGTTGTTCGAACACGGGATTTTTTTACACTCGTTTCGGCAATCCTCGGGTCAGCATCGGGGACATACGCACAGCGCGCAAAATACGAACATTTCTCATGATCGAATTCAGTTCATCAGTCCCTATTCCACCCTTGGTTGACACTAAAGGGTTTATATCCGACTCCCTTAGGTACTTTTTACATAGCATAGGTGCGTGGCAAAAAAGGACACGGAACTCGTGAACGGAACAATCTGAAGTATCTGGATGAGTTTAAGCTACCCTCCGATACAAACAAAAGTAACTTTTTTTTTCTATAATCTACGAAATAAAATCAATAAACCATCTCACGTAACAAACACACGCTTTGTTTTAATATTAATGTAATATTTTAATATTTATTTCATATTTCATGAAGAGTACTGCTAAGACATGGAAGTGCGTTCAATTAAAGAAAAATTGATAAGAAACAAGTTAAAATGATACACACGGATTCACAGAAACATTAGGTGTTGGAACTCGATCCATAGGCTAACGGTGCGGTAGACTGACTTTTCGTCTCCTGCCCACGTCCCCCAACATTGACCTAACATACGCCAATACAACACACGCTCAAGTCCGACAGTAATGAACATGTTTGTTTACACCTTAATATTTAAAACAATCATCTTCATGTGAAAGAAATACTTTCAACGAATCACGTTTAATCTAACTGCATTGCAAACTAGTTAGAGGAAGTGTTCAAACATGTCTAAGGACTTGATTATTTTTAAAGTGTTCTAACCTCAAATATTATCGACGTCTTTATGACGATCATATTGGCAGTAAGGCAGTTCTACATTGTAACACGGAGACTGGTTTTGCGCACCGGGCGTTATCACTCCAACCCATATTCACACTACTATACGCTGTTCACGGTAAAATGCGCATTTTTTTAAAAATCCCTCTCATTTGGAACAATCGTAAAAAAATATATATATTGTTTGCTTTCGACGTTTACTTTCGGGTCCAATGAAATAATATTTTTGCTTATTGCTTACATCGCAATATTTATTTTAAATGTGGGGGAAGGATAAAAAAAAATGGCTGATAAGGGAAAAGTAACTAGGGCCTCAAAAGTGCTCACTTTACCATGAATAGACTATGGTTCATCAAGTCTCGTACGGTTCGCCGTGCAGTGTGTTCGTCTGCACGAGTTCTGTTATTGACAGAACTGCTATAAGCGGTTCACGTTAAACTCTTCCCTCTTGAAAGCCCTGCCCGAGATCTACTTCTCTGTCCATGTTGTATCCTTACCCCAGAGGGTATAATTAACATTGCCACTGACCGCCACACTTTATTCATTCGCCAATCAATTTACATATGCGAAATGGTTAATAATGTAAATATGTAAACAATAAGAAAATTACTACCTTATTCTGCGTTTAACGTTCAACATACTACAAATACGTTCATTGGCCACAAATGCAATATTCACGATCTGAACACTACGTTGACGTAAGGGACTTCTTCTTCGTGTTTCTTTGCCAACTTGACTGGGAGAACGCCAGCAAGTAAGCGTGTTCGTTAAGATGCAAGCTGTCAGTAGCAGTGATTTTTTTTTTAACACCTCGATTTCAAAAGTAGCCACTTTACCTCACGTGAACCATCTATATTACGATACGCATTCGTGTCCATGTCATTGTAGAACGGGCCTTTGAAAAAGAAAGAGCTATGGCTAGTAATATCTACTTCTGCGTCCGCACGATGGCGCCGCGAGCACAATGAGGCACTTAAATAATTAGCTTGAGGTAGGCGAGGAATATAGTGTCAGAATAAAGGGCGAATTTTGGCGATGTCTTCGTTACTTTCGTGTTGTTATTATTTAATAGTTTTAACACTAAATGTAAGTTCCAAACTTATGTACTTGTACTTTACTGCTAAACGGATGTACTTGTACTCTACTGTTAACGGATGTACTTATACTCTACTACTAAACGGATGTACTTGTACTCTACTGCTAAACGGATGTACTTGTACTCTATTGCTAAACGGATGTACTTGTACTCTACTGCTAAACGTATGTACTTGTACTCTAATCCTAAATGGATGTACTTGTACTTTACTGCTAAACGGATGTACTTGTACTCTACTGCTAAACGGATGTACTTGTACTCTAATCCTAAAAGGATGTACTTGTACTCTACTGCTAAACAGATGTACTTATACTCTACTGCTAAACGGATGTACTTATACTCTACTGCTAAACGGATGAATCCAAACTGGTCAAACTTTAACAAATCTCGTTCATTATTATTACAGTAATTTTCAAAATTAGTCTGCAAAATAATTGTACTTATTTATCCGTACGTTTTTCGGCGTAGACAAAGTGCGACACAAATACAGTATTTTCGGTAGCGAATCGGGAAAATTATTGAAACGCAAAGAAAACATTTTCACACAAATACCATCCTTCTAAAAATGTTTTATTGGACCAGTTTCAAGGCACTGCAGTAATATTTCCGACGAAATATGTACATACACTTCGATCATGTGCAACATGAAAACTTCGAGAATTACCTCTTTTTTTTCACCTCGGTACTGCTAAATCTGGGACTTTAGCACGATCTGCTAAGATCGTGGAAGTCTGGCCTCTTTTTTCAGTTATTGTGGAAGTATAGTACAGCGTAGTGCAACGATTCACACAGTTTCATCTCAACTAACCGTAAAAGAAAACAAAACTGTGCAGCGAATGGAAGGGAATAACACGAACAGTGATTAGTTTTTGGTGAAACATTCAGCTTGCAATCGAACTACTGCCTCGCCAGGAAAACCGGCAAAGAAAATAAGACGAGAAGTAGCTATTTCGTCGAAAAAGAGGAACTAAACGATCGAAACTTTGCAAGAAGCGAAAACCATTGAGAAAGGAAGTTCGTTTGACCTAATCTACCGACGGGTAACGAGGATAATTGTGTTAGAATGTTAAAATGTGGAAATGAAAACACATACAACAGAGAAGCCGCTGTCTATATATTGGCAAAAGTGACACATCTGAAGCGGAAATGAAATACTGGAGAGAATTCTAATTCGTGCTGGGTTCCGGTTCAAAAAATGTCAAGAAAGGAAACATAACTTAACGTAAAGAAAGGAACACAACTGTAGCGTGTCTAGCACGCTACTCGAGAAAGAAAAGTGTAACTGATAAACCTGGCGACAAAAAAGTTTCTCGTAGTGTATCATGATGAAAGATGCTTTCACTGCAACTACGCTGTAAAGAAATGGCAACATGAAAAGGTTCCTGGCTTACATAGAAAATACCCCGGGTTGGAAAAAAGTTGGATTATAGCAAACGCTGGAAATGAGAATGGTTTAAAGATATCTTCATTACTTACTTAGCCTAAGGCAAATATAGCAACAACCTGCACTCTAAATCGGAATCAGTTATTTTTTTTTTTACTGATTGTCAGTTGAAACTGCTCCATCCGGAATCTGTAGAAAAAATATCACTAATTCATCAGTTAAAAGAGATCTACTGATTCAAGCAGTAGAAAACTACTTATTTATAGTTGTTATTAATAAATAAGCACAGAGCATTCCTATGTGATGTAAGTTAGGTGCGATTTATTTTGTCACAGAACACAAATATTGCCTACACACAAATGTTTTTGGAGGTGGTTGGACTATAACCTCCGCCCATAAAGCAAAGCATGCTGAAGCTTTCATGACCAGCCATATCCACTGCCATACATTACCACTGTCAGATGTGTGCTCGTATTATGGGTACTGAAACGCATAATGTAATGCCAAATATTGCTGTAAGTTTCGTGATGTGAAAATATTTCTTGTCAAAATATACATATTTTCTGCGCAAGTGCATGTCATTGCAGAGTTCGAAAGTCAATCTATCTGTAGTTTAATTCTGATTGTGTGCTTTAAACTATAAATATAGTGGTTTCAATGTACGAGGTTATCGATGTCCACTAGTATACGCCATTTTACAATACAACGAGACACTACAGATTTAAACTGTTATTTTAGTGACAGATAGATCAGTGATAATTATACTGACTCGATAGTGTGGTGATTCAATAAGAAAGATGGATTTACACCAACAAAAGTTTTGTGGTCTCTGCAAGTTAACAGATAAAATAATGAGGAAACGACAAATTTGTTAAAATATTGCATTGTTTCTAACGTTCCACTGTCTAATTAGCACAGTTATTACTAGTTAATCTGTCTTTTCAAAATAACAATTTTATTCTATAAAATGTTGCATTGCAAAAAAATAGCAGATACATAGAAAACACTGACAACACAGTTAAAACCCCTATATTTCTCTTTTAAAAAACACAATCTGAACTAAACTCGACTTAGAATGACTTCCGAGCCTTAAAATGATATGTACCTACGTACGCATAATATGTGTAGGTCTATATTTCGACCACATGAAGTACTTTCACATTACGAAACTTGCAGCCGTTCGCCATTGTAAGTTTATGTTACTACGCAAATGCGAGACTGTTTCTCTCAGTGGCAAAGTAGCAGAGTTGGTAGAACGTCAACCAAAAGAAACAAGAGAATGTGTTGCGTTTCGGGGTGGCGGTTCGATACCAACCACTTCCAAAATTTCCTTGGACATGTAATAATTTTGTTTTGCGACAAAATAGTTGTATACCTAATTCATTTCAAACCATAATGTACGGTTTTCAATCCTTGTGCTTTTTATTAATCGACTATAAATAACTAATTTTCTACTGATTGTATTACTGGATCTCATTTAACTGCATATATTAGTAGTTTTCTTTTTATTCTGATTCCGGATGGAGCAGTTCCATGACCTGTAAGAAATAACTGATTCCGATTTAGAGTGCGAAGAAACGAATGGTGAACATTTTTCAAAGTCCTGTGTACGGTTACGAATTCCAAAAATAAACGCAAAATTTGCAATGGCCTTCCACAATGCAGCTCATCATTCTGTTCAATGAAACAACTAACATTGCCTTCGACAGCGCAAGCTATACGAGACGACTAGCTATATAAAAATACCACACAACAGCGAATTTCCTGAAAATGAGAGAAAATTAATTTTCTAGAGCCAGTGATGCCGCTTCATGTTCTTGTGTCAAATAAAATTGGCATTTCTCGCAGATGTTTCACGAAACTGAAAGAATACCCCCCCCCCCCCCTTCCCCCGTGTCAACGCAATATTTACACCATTGGACTGATTCAGCGTTTGATAGAATTTGGTGTGGGGATTGACAACAGTAATAAGTACAGTCGATAAGTTAGTTGACGCCAAGGTACGTGGCTGCCTACATTCAAGGCGCTAGTCCACGGTAGTAGCAGGACTCAGTTGCCATATGATATTCTTGCTGTAACAAACTCTGCAGTGGAACTTCGCCAATGGCGACTGGCACAAAAGAGATTAAGAATTTTAAAACGTTAAAAATAATGTTCTGGGAAAACGATGGTTTGATAAACATTCCGTTCCCTAGTGTCACTGTAAACTTGTACCAGAGTTATGGTGAATGCGACAATGATAATGGTAATAATAGTAGCATGGACAGTGAAACTATAGGGAACATATAGAACAACAGTGGATTCGGAAGAAACTGCAAGTGGCGAGGAAAACTGTTGTTACATTTTCTTTTGTTTGATGGTAGTTGGATTATATGTATGTTTTGTAGTGTGAAGGCTAATCGGTTCACCTCGTCATCATTCATCAATACTCGTATCCAGCCTTGATTTGTCGCTGTGAAGGCGATTGCAAAATTTTCACTTCTGTAGGCAGTGAGTGGCAGTAGGACATACATTATCTCAGATAATGTATTCTTCGTCGCTGACCAACATTAGTTGAGTTGAGAGATCTGGGCGGCTCTTGAAAACGGGGTCTTGGGAGCAAATAAGGGTGGAGGGAGGTGAGAATAGAGCAGCAACGGAATGCAAGCGCGAAGGGAAACGGGAGATCTCCGAGAAAATCCGCCGGCCAGCGGCATCGTCCGGCACGATTCCCACTTGCGAAAATCCGGGCGTGACCCGGCCTGGGTCAGCCACCGCAGCCACAACAACATAAAGTTCAGATTTTGAGTTATGAATGGTAATTGACTGTAAAAATGTATACTATTTTGAAATAAATATATTATAAGTATAACTGTAAATGCTGAGCATGGATAGTATTACTATTTACTTTCCCATGAAGGAAGGAAAGGGTTGTGTTTTGGATAATATTGTCAGTTCTTTGTGGTGTGTTAAATGGAGAACCGAAAATACCAGGTTTATACAATAAAAAATACGTTTTATTAGCTGTGCGAGTTGTGAATCACTTCCGTGGAAGAAAATCGATACATTGTTACTCGTGCCTACTGTTCTCATAGATTTACTTATTTCTGACGATTAATAATTAATCTTCTTGAAAATGACGTAGGTCAGAAAAGTAAGACTATTCACGTGGCTGACTCAGCGTTACTGCTTTATACAAATTTTTTTAATTCCATCGGTGAAATAAAGGAGTGGACCTATTCTAACCTCTCTAGCGTGCCAAGGCTCTCTTTAAAAAAGTACACCCATATCGATAAAGAAACCTGAAGCCTAGCGTACGAAAGAAGCCAGGAGGTGTGTTAAAACGTTGATCCATGATTTGATAAGGCACATACTTGATCACAGTTTTAAAGATATGCAGAGCTCGGAGCAGTTCCTTCTCCCTCACAAATATATATATAAACCATTTCATTGCGGTAATTCAAATCAATGTGTGACGAGTTTAAGCATACCTATAGATTAAGGCGAAGCCTTGCTTCAAATTTGACACGCGTGTCAACTCGTCTACTTCAAGAAATTGTGTGTGTATTTCATTTTCCTGACAAACAAACTGTCCTGCCAGTCCGAAGAACTTGATTCCTCTCCCCGGGTATGGTGTTATAAATTGTGGAAATGTACGTCAATATTTATTGTAATTATTACGTGAAATATCTCCGAGCTGCTCGCAATGTGGACTGATATGAACAACCCACGACGCCTAGTGAATTGGGCCGAGCGGGTAGGTATTGAACACTGGTGAAAAATAAACTTCCCCTAAATAGCGACTGCAATATAGCCCAAGTTGTTAAAATTGAATTTGCCCGTTACTTCCCTGCACGCACGTCTGTATAAAACTACGCATGTAAAAAGACGTTTAGTTAATGTTAAAGCTATAGTCAAGAAACGTGAAAATAGTAGCCCGCATTTTTTAAACACTGACTATAGATTATTAAAGAGCTGTTACTAGAACGTGGGCCTAATGTTAGTGAAGAATTGGCACTACTGTGCTGCGGGAAATACCTTGCAGAACTTTTCTCAAGCTGACTCGTCCACCGCCAAGCAGACAGGCCACGGACGTCTAACCTCAACCAGGCGTAAGTCTATACTGGCTCGCGGCGCTCAGTGCTCGCGAGGGCTTCACGGGCCCCCCTCGTGGCAGAACTTGGAACTACGCGCACGTCTCTAATGCAGTACGCAACTCCTTAACATGCATCTCATGCAATAATTTCACAACTTAAAATGCATTTATTATTTTTTATGTACATCTACCTTCATTTATCAAAAGTTTCCACGAACAATTTCCATTGAATAAGAAAAATTTCCTTAGTTGTTGTATGATAAAATATAATTTTATCTAACAAAACATACACGAACTTCTCCAATAAATATACGTAACTCAAAAACATCAATAATTATAAGTGAGAATCTGGAAGATAGTATAATACAGCACGGTGGATTAATCCAAACTCTCATTTCAACAGTAGATGTAAGTACTATAAGAAATTATGTTTTAAGTTATTTGAAAACATTTTCATTTCCTATAGCACAGTTTATAAAGCACGTTTGCACATTGTAGAAAACACTCCTTTAAATAGGTGATTAGATGGCTCTTTTATAACATGTCACCGAGTACTTACCACTTTGTAGACAATGCCCGAGTGTAGCTCGAGCAAAGCTAATTTAGATGTGAGTTTTCAACAATGGTGTTACAAGAACAGAGCGCTGGTAGATTTTATTCAAAATAAACAATAACTTTCTCTGATTTAGTTTAAAGCTCGTCGTGTGTATAATATGTTAGGTATGATTAACTCCACACACTTTGAACTCATGCCTTTAAAACATTAATTCGATTCCATAAATATTAACTAAGAAGACTATTTCGGATGATATAAAAGGTCCTCCTACGTTTTGACACTCTTGGGGCAATGTAATAAAATGGGAACACAGGAAGCTTGGCTTAGAGCAATGATTTCACGGAAAGGTACATTTTCTCCACTCTCACTTATGTTATTTTATTTCTTTACCTTACAACGTTATGAAATAACCGAAAGTGTAATTTTGACGGTGCCATCTATTCTTTGTATTTGTAAAGTCTTGAGTTAAATCCTTGCCTTCTGGAGGCCGCAGTGGCTGAGCGGTTAGCCTGCTCGCCTCCCATATAGGCGAACCAGGTTCAATCCCCGGCCTGGTCACTCCGGATTTTGGCATGTGGAAATCGCCGACGACGCCGGTCGGCGGGGTTTTCTCGGTGATATCCCGTGTCCCCCGCCCCTTTATTCTGGCGCAGTTCCATACTTACCTCACATCACCCTCATTGGCTCTCAAGACCACGATGTTAAGAGCCGCCCAAATCTCTTCACTCACCGCCGCCTTCTGCAGTGGGAGTGAATATTTCTTAGTAAATTTTTATCTTTATTGTAGTTCAGTGATGGTAAATTTATTTAATACGCAGATTAAGGGGTCCGCCTAGCTGGAGCTATTTGCCGTGTTTGAGGCCTGAGAAGCGTGGGAACGATAAGGGCGACTCATCCACTCACATGAAGTGAGCCATTGCAGCTACGCGCAAAGTTTTGAACTAAAGTGCAGTATTCTCATCGCGCTGCATGTACCTCCGGGAATATAAGCGGGCGACCATATCGTTCTATTGGTGGAAAGTCTATAGCAAGATTCAGAGTAAAACTCTTAATATTTATGTGTGTATCAGCCGCATATATCTTTCAGTCACACTACTTTGTAAAAGTCGTTGGAATGCTCCGAAAGGGTGCTTTTAATGTCAATGTTTTCTTGAAAGCCTCGTGCGAAGTGCGTGCTCCTTGCGTTTTGTGGAAAAACGTGTATATAAAACACTCTGCGACACATTTAAATGGCCCAGTAGGCGAGAGACTTAGGGCCTAATTCATAGTCGTGTTTAGTCCGGACTAAGGGAAGATCATCCTCCTACCAAAATTTTTCGTATTCAGAGAGCACTTTTATTGCTAGTCCGAGGATCATCTTGCTTTAGTATGGCCTAAATTTTAGTCCGGACGGAAGGTAGGACTAACGAAGTATTAAGGTAAAAAATAAACATGGCGAAGATAAAATACCAATATTTCTGGAATATTACATGCCAATGAAATCTAGATAAATGTCATAAAACATAAAAATTACGTTTAAGGCCAATTCTGTCAATCTGTATGTACAAATACGCCGACCTAATGGATTAAATTTTCCGTGATTAATAATTCAAAAGAAATATACCTAATAAGCTACAGCAATGCCTTTCTATTTCTGTGTTAATCAAATGCCTTCTCTGAAAACAGATTCTTACGAGACGTGATATTAATACACAAAGAGAATTTTAATTCAAATCTTACTTTGTAAATATATAGGCTAAGTATTTACTTTTACGAAAATATATTGGTAGCTCAATGGCATCCGTGGTCGAGCAGCGGCGGAGTTAACATCGCGTCCGGTTTGCGGAGTTCTGTCGCTCCGCGCTTTTAAACGGTGCTCTGTTCCGACGCGAGTAGTAATAGTTCTATATTAGTGTCAGCCACGTCAAGGTTTGTCCAACATGTCTAATGTGCGCGTGAATACCTTGCGTATCGTGTTTGCCAAACGACCTTCGGCCATGGAAATTCATGAATGGATTGATACGGTGTTAACTGTAACAGAAGATCAAATTGAAGCGATCCAACTCGATGGGCACCAGAACCACATGTTTTTAAAACTTGTTTTCGCTGGACCTCGTGAAGCGATACTGCGTCGCACCAACGGCCAGTCAACTTTAGTCACCGCAGACCAGGAAAGGATCAACGTCACCATCGAACCAGCTTTCGATAACTTAAAACTGGTAATAATTCTAAATTTACCTTTAGAAATCGACAACCAAAAAATTCAGACGGAGTTAGTGAAGTATGGTCGATTTGTTACATTACAAGATGAAGTATGGAATCATAAATACAAAGTCCAAGTAAAAACGGGAGTATGCATGGCAAAGATGGAAATAAAAAAGACATTCCATTGTACGTTTCAGTTGACGGCTTTCGGGCTATAATGATATATCCCGGACAACCACGAACGTGCAGATACTGCCAGTCTCCTTATCATGAACGAATTGCGTGTCCTAGTTTGCAAGAAAAGGGCGCACGTGCAAATACGCCGCAGGGGGATGGATAGGGCAACGGAAAATCTCGCAGCTGACACGACTACACTGTCCACCCCTGCCCAGCACTTTCCCCGAGAGGATTACCCTCCACTTCGCAGACGCGAGCAGCAAGGTCCAGTACAAACACCTGTCGGTGACTCATCTGCTGAGCATGCGGTCGACCTCAACCGTGATCGCGCCACGCCAGATACACACGGAGATGGCTCAAAATACTGTTACTGCTCGCGCGGGACTGCCACCACACACACAGGATATCTCGCCACTACACATTCCATTGTCACCTGCTTAATGGGCGGAAAGCATGGACGTGGAGAGCGTAAACAATGCGACCACACGACGGGAACATGTAACAACTGCGGATGAAAATATGTCCGTAAGAGAAAAGCGACATTACGGACGCGACGCCCGGGCCACAAGAGTAAGTCCTGTTCGCAAAGCGAAGATGTTATCGCAGAGTGAACAATTCCAGCTACAGGACAGGAAGGAATCTTTGGAACTAGCAAAGGCAGTTATAAACAAAATGTGTGCCCCTAGCCAAGAACGTCCTGATAACTCAACTAACTAACAATGCGACAGGCACATGTGTGCATCCCCACATGTATGCCCTATTACCTGCCCCCATTTTTATTTGTCCACTTTTCCTTTTGTCCACCTTTCCATTTCCTTCTCTCTGATACTATCAGTACATTTTTGAGGTACACATGATAAGAGTTATTGATAATTTTAACTTGAAATATTTGTGCAGTCTCGGCTAGTGCGCGATTGGCGGCGCTAGAGACACTGATTCTAACACAGGCAGTTGACATTGCATTCTTGCAAGAAGTAGCGATTCAAGATTTTATAGGGGTTTCATACCTGCAATGTGTATACAAACGTTGGTGATCGGGGACGGGGGACAACGATTATTACACGCGAGGGGCTGGAACTTAACCTTCGCTACCACTCGTCAGGCTGAGTGATGTCAGGACGAATAAACGATGTGTCGCTAGTCAATGTTTATGCTCCCTCCGGCTCCCAAGCGATATATGAAAGAAACCAGTTTTTCTCCGTGGATTTGATTCCGTTTTTCCATCCACCCTGAAATCAGTTCATACTCGGTGGAGATTTCAACTGCATAGTTCACCCCCCAGGATTATCAGGGTGGAATTCATCCTACTAAGGCTGTCCTATCTACTTTAATAACGCGCTTAGACTTGTGTGATATTGCATCTAACTTCCAACGAATTCATCACACATATGTGACTTCACAGAGTCGGCCTAGGATTGACCGATTCTACGTGAAAAAACAGCATATACATAAGGTGCATCGATGTGACGTTCTTCCGGTAGCGTTCAGCGATCACTCTGCAGTGATATTTACGTATGAAAAGTTTGCGAATGTAACACGGTTTGGCAGAGGGACATGGTGTCTAAATAAGTCTTTATTAAACAGCTCAGAAGTAAAAGCGGACTTCCTAGCTAATTGGGTACGTTGGCATAGCAAGAAATACCAGTTCCCCTCTGTGGCAATGTGATGGAATATGTGTGTAAAAAACGTCATGAGGCTTTTTAAAAGGCATGCGTACCGACTGGCAGAAGAACATAGGGGAACACGTGCGTTCTACGAACGTATGCCACACGAACTTCACCTGCAGGCAAACAATGGTGCACACGTAACTCCACGTATTAGAGACACGAAACAGAAACTTATGCATTTATTGAGTGAACAGTTTAAAAATAGTCATATTATGATAAATGATAAAAGTCTATTCGCAGAAGAGAGATTTAGCATGTTTAGTCTCATTAAGGAACAACAGCAAATACGACGCAAGGTTATCAACCAGCTTACTGTCAGTGCTGGAACTATTGTTCGGGACCGGCCGGAAATAGTGCAAACGCTTTGCAGTTACTTTGCCAATTTATACTCGAAACAAGACACGGAAGATGCTCTGCTTCCATCGGTTATACAGGATTGTGAAAACAGAGTTAGCTGTGACAGCAAGACGGGCATGGAGGCGCCATGTTTAGATGCGGAAGTTAATACAATAACACAGCAATTGCCATCAAAAAAATCTCCTGGTATTGATGGTATTCCATACGAATTTTACAAAACTCATTGGGATATTATTGGTGTCGACTTCTGCGAAGTTGTTCGCGATGTGCTTGAAAGAGGGGAGTTATGCAAGTCTCATAAAGAAGGGATAATTGTTCTTATACCCAAAATATCCCGTCCACTTAAACCCGCGGATTATAGTCCAAGTATTGTTCCAGGACGTTCCATCTTACAAGGCGTGCTTGCCCTAAACCACATTCAATTACTTTCGTCAATACAACACAGTAAAATGGTCATCTTGAGTATTGATATGGATAAGGCATTCGATAGAGTCGATCATAAATTTTTACTTCATGTTACGCATCATTTCGATTTTCCAGCCAATGCAGTACAGTGGGTGCGGATGGTGTGTACCGGAATTTGGTCACGGCTGTTGGTTAACGGATTCCTTACCCCACCAATTAAGATCGAGAGTTCAGTTCGACAAGGATGCCCGCTATCCATGATTTTATTTACTATCGCCATTGAACCTCTGTGCAGAATGCTCAGTGTTCGCTTGCAAGGATTCCCTGTAGGGAACCTGTCCTTTAAATTAAATGCCTATGCTGATGACATCACATGTGTCGTTCGTTCAGAGCGGGAAATTACAGAGACGGCAGAATGCCTGGACATTTTTCGCAGTGTCTCTAATCTGTGAGCGAATGCTAACAAAACTGCCGTACTGGAGCTCAGCGCGACCAACGAGCCATTTGATGACGTTTTTCCTTTTCGGAGGGTCGAAACTGTGAAAATATTGGGCATATACTTCCACGCAGACGGCATTCTTATGTTGCATTATAACTGGAACATGACAATAAATAAACTCTGTGCTCGTCAAATAGAAATGAATTATCGCCGTACAAATATTATACAGAGGGTTACGTTAATAAATGTATTCTTACTTGCAAAGCTGTGGTATGTGTCACATATATTTCCACTACCACATCAACAAAGTCCACAAATACCACAGATTGTTGGCCTCATGTTGTGGAAATCTTATTTATTTAAATTATCTAGGCCGCAACTTTATCTTTCCTTGCAAGACGGAGGCCTGAGTCTAATTAATCACGTTTTGAAGTGTGAGGCCTTATATCAGTCTTCAGCAATTGCAACAATTTTGCTCCCAGAGGACGTTTACGCAGCAATACAGAAAATGATGTGGTCTGAAGTTAGGCGCATGCCACTTCAATACCGTCAGGCAAAGGAAGCACTCGCAACTCTAGTAGAACACTTACCGGAAGGGACAGTCGCATCGGCGAGATATTTGTACATTCGGGCTTCCAAAACTTCGGCTGTCATACCATCTATTGTGAATCGCACCCCAACCATCCGCTGGAGGCGCCCATGGAAAATACTTGCCGATCCTATCCTTTCCTCGGATCTTCGAGCTGCAGCATTCGGCTTCTACAATAATATCGTGACAACTCAGCACTGTAAATACAGCATTCACCTGACAGCTGACCCTGCATGCCCGCTGTGTGGCAACACCGACACGGCCCTTCATAGGGTAATCTCCCTGGCAGCGGAGTACGAAAAATAATTTGCGATGAACGTGGAGAGATCAGCGACACGCACATGCTTCATTGCGATTTCTTCACCTTCCCCTCAGTTCGACGAAGAGCTGCGGCCCAGTTTGTACTTCATGCGATCGGTTTTTTGGTGGACCGTTCGACACCGGTGACAGTTCAAGACTTTGTCCAGCTTCTTCGTCAAGATAGGTGGAACATGGCGAGGCGTGGCACATTGCGTCAGTGGCATGGCCAGTTTTTTATTTTAATTCTGTCGTTCACGCCTACAGGAAGTGCGTGTATATTACCAAGGTTGGGTGTCCGCCGTGCGCTGCCGAGCCCTCGGTCCTTGAAAGTGTACAATTTAATGTTCCGGTAGTAATCGTTGGTATGTGCTAGTGTTATAAGTCAGTGTCCCGTGTCGGGGTGTACGCCGTGCGCTGCCCCTCACGTTAAATAATTTTTTGTGTGTTCATCGACTTTGTCAGTAAAACCAGTTCCCCAAACGTTCATATCGTTTTGTGCCCCCATGTAAGAATTGTGTAGATATTTTATTGAGTATTTTGTTAGTGTTTAGATTGTGTTGTGTGTTGAATGTGTACTGTATAATAGGTTAAGGACAAACGCCTCTGTATATAGTTTGTGATAAAAAATTTATATTAAAAAAAATCGTGGGCTATTGTGCAGAATAATGCAAGTTCAAATCTCATCTGGAATTTATAATTTTAACCAGTTTATAATATATTTAGCATTACGATACAAATTTATCATCATTATAAAGACAGTATTGACATAATAAAATTTAACCAGCCCATATTACCAGTGCATAGGGGTGCGCTATGAAAATGTAACACCGTTCAATATGGAATAATAAGATGTTAGTATTTTAATTTTACCGTTCTCCATCCCCCATTATTACCATATATAATAGTTAGATATTACAATATAAAGAAAGTAAAGAAAACAAGGTTACAAAGTATAAATTGACGTTAATGTAGTGAAAAATAACGAAATTGCTGTTGATCACTTTCAAATGGCAATAATCAAATTTAGATATCCGCCAGATACAATCTTTTTTTCCTCGTGAGCCTCCAAATCCCGCTACGCCAGCGTGAGCATCTTCACAGTTCTGTGTGCCCTCCGGCATGCTTGTTGGTAGCTAAGGCGGTTGGGGAATGGGATGCATCTCAGGGCAAGCCCTTTACGCCTTAGGTCGGGTTTAGTTAACAAAATGGGCGCATGCATCGCGGCTGTAGCAGGGTTGTCTGGTGCCATGGCCGCAATTGTAGCCATGGACACACCCCGAAAGAAGAAGGGTCTAGTAAGGGGCATAGAAAACCAGGCAAAGCGGAGAGGGCCTGGAGATAATTATGCGAAAGTCACGGAGGATAAAAAATATACTTTTTTTTTTTGATTACGGCTGGAGAATGCCGAGACCTTTAATATAATCTTTTGCGTACAAAACTACTCAGTGTAATATATGTATATTTACAAAACTTCTATTTTCATTTTCAAATTAAGAGACAGTATTATTTATGTTACTTTATTTCTTGTAAAGCTGATTTATGATTATTGTAAATTACTATTCAATTTAAAAAAGAAAACATTTTTTTTTGTAAATAAGTTATATTGCATTTAGCGCTACCTAGAATTTATTTTGTCATTAGTGGAACTTCACGGTTTTATTTGAAATGAAAATCAGCAACGTCCATGAGCAGTAAACCTGGCAACAGTGTACTTCCATGATCCTTCGACTAAAGTTAGTCTCACTCTTATCGGAGTTTATGAATACGATATATTTAGTACACCCTTATTTTGGACTAACCTCAGACCAACTCCGAGGAAGATCATTTCTGGATCATCCTTGGACGAAGCTCTAACTATGAATAAGGCCGGTAAGTGCTATATGCATAGAATGTATGCAGTCCAGTGGAAGTGCTACCCACATTGAAGTGCTATTCATGTTTACTCTTTTATTCAAAACACGTATTCAATTTTAAACAGCCAGTTTAAGGCTGTCCAGAAAGATAGTATATTAAGTGAAAATCATACTCATACTGGAATAAATCCACTATGCGTAAAAGCTCATAGCTCTAGGATCGCCTTGTTAAATAAAGGGAAACTATGCACACTGCCAGTGTTGTTTATTTGTTCTGGGACATCATACCATTACGCTGAATGTACGTCAGCTGATGCCCATCCAGTAGAAATAAGTAACACTAACTGCTGCTACTGTGAATCGTCAGTAAATCAGGGTACTTATTTTCCGAAGAAATATTAATCGGAGACATAAGTAAAATGGCTTCCTTTAACTTCGCAATGTAAGCTCCATCTGTATATTTTTTTGTTGTTGTCGATGCATGAATGCCGTTGGTGAAATCTTCAGACTGCTGGAGCAGCCGGGGGGGGGGGGGGGGGGTTCATTATGAGTGATCTGATATCCTGTAATTCATCCGAGTGTTCCAGCTGCCGGTAATTAGTGAAAAACCCATGTGGCTCGCACACCATGTCTTGGCTGAACACTCATTAGCATGGCGCAGCACCACCTGCTAGCAGTCACGAAGGTGGTTGGGGGGGGGGGGGGGTACAGTATAAAATAACGACGAATATCTCATTTGTTCACAGTTTCCAGCAGCTCCTCTCGGCTGCAACATCTTTTCACCCTTCCTCCAGCTCGCCTTCGCCGATATGAAGAACACGGTAAGTGCCGCATTTTTGTGCCAAGAAAGTGTCTGATTGTTATATGCTGTTCACGGTAAAATGAGCACTTTTGAAAGCCCTACTTAATATCTTCCTGTATGCACGTTGTGCGTTCACCCGCTATATAACATTAACATCGTCATGAGCCTCGTCACTTTATTCATACGGTGGTCAAGGGAAACTGTGAAATTATTAGAAAAGTTAATATTTTGCAAATCTGCTCATTTTTACACTTTGACGCATTAAAAAAAAAAAAAAAAACAGAAAAAAAAAGCAATAACTTAAGTACAAATGCTTGCTTAGCACTATTAATTCGACCTTAAGATACGGAATTACTTTTCCTCCATCCTTACCAACTTTACTGGGCGCATGTCACTCAGTGAGCCCGTTAAACTATATACAGGCAAGGGTAGTGACTTTTTTCTATGGTTGATTTCAAAAGTGCCCGCTTTATCGTGAACAGTCGTTATTCTGTTTCGCAACGAGGGGGATGGATTGGGATATCGCAGGCTTAGTATTTACTGTCCGTAGACACAGTAAAGTAAATTATATTATATCTTTAATGCTATTGTTTTGTAATACAAAGTTTCAGAATCTGAGCTGTTATTACTACATACACATACCATCAATGCTTGAATACGATGCGAATTTCTGCTTTTTATTAAACATGCCTGTACATCTTGCAGTTATTGGTATTTTGATAGCCATTTCAATTTCAAATATTTATCCACAAATATTTTATATTACTGTGGCTATGTTTCCTGACCTATTACTTTGGCTTCTATTTACTTTTCTCGCCGAATTAGAACTTTTCGACTGATGGTACTGAACGCTGTATGTATCCGTGATATAACTATACAGATGTGTTTGAATGATCTCATAGGTATTTTGGTAGTTTTAACACTATCAATTACTATTGCCGGTTTCCCTCAACGTTTCGAGAAAATGCACAAAATTCATCAAATGAAGTAAAAACTAATGTTAATAATCTTTATGATCAGTTGTAGTTTTTTCGCTCAGCAGAAAGTGACACAAATAGAAAGTATTTTCTTTCCTTAGAGCCTAGGAGCGGGTTTCTGTATTACCTACTAAAAATAATTAGAAATTGAAGTAATATTTGTATAGAGATTATTATTTATTATAACTAAGTGAACAGAAAGATAATAAATTATGTATTTGAACACAACAAATATTTAATTTTTTTGTAGTATCGAGATTAAGTTTTGAACTTTTATTATTAATTCAGTTTGAACACTTGGAAAATTGTTTGGTTGAATAAAACAATGTTTGTCGCAACCAAATTATTTGTTTGTATAGGGACAATTAATTATTTCGTTATTTGGATGTTGTAACCGAGATAATTTAGGCACAAGCTGTACGCTCTAACAACCTCAGTGGGTGTGATCACAGGGTAAATATGAATTCTAAAAGAATAAGGTACAATTTAAATACTGGACAACGTATGTAAATAAATATTTCAAGTTTTGCGTTGAATTTGGTTTTTTTGTAGCCATCTTAAACAATTATTAACGGTCAATAATTGCAATAACAATAACTTCCATATTTTGTTGCCAGTCTATTTTGGCCTAACACAGAGGTTTTGTGTATTAAAGCGTGTATTTTGTTGCTTTTAAAGTGATCCTTACTCGATAAAATATTTTGTTTATGCTATAGGCCCTATCAAACACGTATTATACTGGCCGGAACAAATCTTCTTCTCAGTGAAGTTCAAGTTAACTTTGCGGTTAGTTTATATGTACCAAAAGTCTTTCATTAGCAAACGACACAAAGTTTATCCCAATTTTACTATTAAAGATTCTCTTTGGATCATAGGCAATCCTTTTGTTTGGATACTGCAATACTTTCATAATGCGACACCTGGCTACCACGAATTTAGTAAAATTGTGCTGTTGACGAATGTATCAGAGAGTAATGTACGGAGTTGTTGATCCAAGTTCTGTATGAGTTAGCGTTATCATGTATTGTTTAGCAATGGATCGTGTGTGTTTAAAATATGCCCAGGCATAAGGAATTCCCCACAGGGTTTGATATTAATCGGTAGAGTATATTCTGAGATTTGAGGTCAGTATATAAGAAAGCGGCGGTATTATTGATTCATTTCCATATGCTATGCCTGCGGTACATCTTAGTGATTTAATTCAATCTTGATATGTGGAAGCTTTATGAAAATGTTACGTTGCCATATGTAGTAATAGTTTTACGCATAATGCGGTGGAAATTTTTAAATAGTTTTAGTTTCATTTATATTGGAGTTCACAAATCTCACTAGACAAGTAATCAACTTGTTTATTTAATGCACACAACAAAAACTGCTAGTATGTCATTTTAAATTTAAACCACTGTATTTTTTCCCGTAAATATAATACGTAACACACGCTGTATCGAATTAGCAAATATTCAGGAAATTAGCAGCGAATTCAATTACATCAATTTACATCAAGCTCCCTGTTACAGTGATGTTAGTATGTTAATTTTCTGAAATACGTCTCGACAGTTTGTGAAATATGATATTTGCACGGAAAACATTTATTTATAGGTTAAATTGATTCTTTAATAATATGCTATATACTGCCAGGATATAAAGTGTGGTTAAATAATTTTAACTGTTCCGTAAAAATTTCATTCTAACATAAACATTTAGTATGGCTACAATTTTTTTTAAACAGGAGTGCGATATACCTAAACCCTGCAGAAATTTATTTTTCAGGTGGGCACAAAAGAGATTGCGTGAGAGTTTATTAATTGGTTGCAATATGTATCTTTTAGATACAAAGTTCCTTTTGAATTGGTTGAATATTTAAGTGGATTTAACACGTTAACCTTAAATGTTTGCATGGCTGCCATTCCGGAAGTAATTCTCTGATATACACAAAACATGCTTTATTACAGCTGGATGGTGTAAGTTTATTTGTACGTCGTATTTCACTGTAATCGACTACGGAGTTACCGACATATGAGTTCTACTGCTTCTCGTTACGTAGCCTTTAGATTTGCATGTACTAGAACTTTTAACCCTCAGCGAAACTGTAAACTGTCCTGGCAATTAAACAAGTGAGAAAACAGACTGAATTGCCCTGATTATTTTTGTATTTTTTTTTTCCAGTTATGTGTTGTCATCTTGGCGCTCGTCGCTTTCACTTCCGCTGAGGACGCCAAAAAAGACGGCAAGAAGCAGGATAAGCGGGGGCTCTTCGACCTTGGATATGGCGACGGATATGGCGGCGGATATGGCGACGGATTCGACGGCGGACACGAGCTGTCCGGTTTCAGCAGTATCGGTCATGGCTTCGGAGGATCGGGCGGTCTTGGCGGGGGACTTGGCCTGGGAGGCGCCGGAGGTGGAGGAGTTGGTTTGGGCGGAGCCGGCGGTGGCTATGCTTTGGGATCCGGCCGGGTCACATCCGTCGCTATCAATCAGGAAGTTCCCGTCGCAGTACCCCATCCAGTACCCTACCCTGTGGAGAGGTCTGTACCTTACCCAGTCAATGTGCCTGTACATGTCCCGGTAGAGCGGCCATACCCTGTCCACATTCCCCAGGCAGTGCCTGTACCAGTGGAGCAACCAGTACCCTACCCAGTGGAGAAACATGTTCCTTATCCAGTGAGCGTACCTGTAAAAATTCCTGTACCACAGCCGTACCCCGTCCATATTCCTAATCCTGTAGCTGTACCAGTATCCAAGCCAGTCGCCGTACCAGTACCTCAGCCCTACGTGGTGGAGAAGACAGTTCCAGTGGTTCTGGAGAGCCACTCAGCGGGAGGTCTGGGAGGTGGATACGGAGGACTAAGTGGTGGATATGGTGGACTGGGAGGTGGATTTGGTGGACACGGCTCATTGTCATCGGGTGGCATTGGAGGCCATGGTGGACTCAGCAGCGGGTACAGCAGCATCGGTTCATCTTACGGAGATTCCAGCAGTTTTGGCGGACACGAAAGCTTCGGAAGTGGTGGCTTGGAAGGACGGTTAATCGGTCACCATTAATATTAAAATGCTTCACCTTTTTCTGACTTCTGCAAATTCTAGTCTTTTCAAATATGCCTTTTAACTTTGTGAAATTCTGAAGAAATAAAAACACCACTGGAACTTACTTGAACTTTTATTTTGAAACAAATGCTAATGTCCATAAGCCATTGAGATATCCTCAAATCGGTACAACATTATTCGAAATAATGTTTTAATTTTTCATTCTATGAATATGGTCACTATTAACTGGTTCAGTATTTGTTTTTGTTTAAATTCACCTGAATTTCAAACATTTTTTTAAAATAAATTTTTAACACTGCAGAATGCATATAACGACAGAACGAGATGAACAATCAAGAGGCAATGGAACGGTTTGGGTCAAGTTACAACTTACTGTTATTTTGTTGTAATTTACTTTTACTTTATCCATTACTTTCAGCTAATAGAAATAGAGCTTAGGAACATTTACTTGGGCTTCATTCATTGCCTAAAATTAACAAACGGTACAATAACGACATACAAAATAATGTAAATAAAAGTTGGAATGTTAAAATTAGAAACTAGTTCATTGCCTAAAATTAACAAACGGTACAATAACGACATACAAAATAATGTAAATAAAAGTTGGAATGTTAAAATTAGAAACTAGTTAATTGCCTAAAATTAATAAACGGTACAATAACGACATACAAAGTAATGTAAATAAAAGTTGAAATGCTAAAATTAGAAACTAGTCCATGACTGTCTCATGGATTTATACATTTTTTGAATATTTCAGATTTATTCGCAACACTCTTTATTAGTGACTCTGCTTAGACGATTTTGAAAATAGTTTACTTAACCTATCGCGTCAAAGCAATTGCAAACAATTTAAATCTGCGTTCCTAATACAACACCACGTAAAATTGCTATAGCAACCACGTGTCCTAAACTGTCTCAATTGGTCATTGCTCATTGTGTAAGTTTCTGGGAATTTAAAATTTTGGAAACGTTTGTCTGTGTTTAGAATTTAAAAGAATTTGGGCATAGTTTGATTTTCTTTCATGACCTAACCAGTTATATTTACTTCCATCAAATCACAAAGTTCCAGTAATTTTACAATCACTCTTATTCTTACTCATTAAAAATTTGTAAAACACATGATTCTCAATATTTCAAAATAGACTTCAATTTTATTTAGTCTGAAATCAAACATTCTTTAAAGGAAATAAACTTTTAAGTAAAATGTTTGCCCAGCCGAAACACCTGTTAGAATATACGTAGGTTATGTAAAGCCACTGTAGATTAAACACTCGCATGAACTTAATACGTCTTAATTACACTTTTACGCTAAGGAACTGGAAAACAAAATGATTTAGTTCAATCATAAGATATTAGACTAGACGCATGTAGCCGAAATCTCTGTTGAGCAGAATGCCCAGTAGTCCGAACGGTGTAGTCTAAATGCCGTAAAGTTAAACCAGACTAACACATTTTTCTTAGCTACGTTGATAATACTGAATCACACACAACACTGTAGTAATAGAATATTTGAGAGTCTCTCAACGTTGGATGCTTAAAAAAAAACTGCAGAAAGAAAGAACTGATCACTGAAACATTCTAAATTGCAAGCTAAAATGATCTCACAACGATGTGAGTCGATCCCGCAATCAACTGTTAACGAGTCTTCAAAGACACTATTAGGAAAGGAAGCAAGGGAAAATATCCATAAATTTATAATTGCTGTTATTATTAGATGTACCGCTCAAATTTCACTGAGTGTATTCAGATAAACGTTTGACAGATTTTCGATATATGACATTCGCAGTATTAAGAAGAATTAGTGAAATTTTACTGAAGCATTAGTATATAGGACACGAAACCCTTCATCTCGCAAATAAAAGAAGCTACTATGTGAGCCACCTTTTTTTTTTGTTTCATTCAACAGAAAACATTTTTTTTATTATTAAATGGAAAATAAGTCTTAAAATACATTATTTTAATATTAATTAGATTTAAAATACATTCTGGAAATTTGGTGATGTCAATTACAAATTATATTAATGTATATCATCTAACCAATAAGTTACAAAATTAAATAAAAAAAACTTCTAATTTAATACAAAACAGAAAACCAAAAAAAATCTTTACTTGCCAATTGGTATAGGCTGTTCGCGGTAAAGTGCGCATTTTTAAAGCCCTAGTTACTTTTTTTCCTTTCAGCCATTTTTATCCTTAAACATTTTAAAATAAATATTTCCATATAATTAATAAACACGGTGTGTACATCGCACCGAGCTCAGAAGTTAACGTCTAAGACTACAATAAAATATATTTATTGACTATTATTTCAAATGAAATGGCTTTGAAAAGTGCTCACTTTACTGTGAATGACGTATAAGAAAAAAATTACCAAAAGTGGGGATCTTACACTATGGTGGTGTCGACTGTGCTAATGGCAAATGCTCTTTTGTTGGGAACAACAAGTGAACGCCATCCCGGAATACATTAAATAGAGCGAGGCGTTGAAATGTAGCATTAATTTGAAACAGTATAACAGCGGGGAAACGCAAATACTCCGAGAATACTGACAAATCACAGGCAACGTCCGGTAAGTTTCTCGCATTTGAAAGATACCGATTTATATGGATAGAGAGCTGGTGAAAACTGGCGTGAAAATTGCACTGCCGCTGAGATCCCTTGCAGTACTGTAACGTTGCATAAGAAACTTGCATAATAATTAGTATAATTAAAAAAAAGTGCTATTATGATAGTAGCAATAAAATATGTTAAGGTACTCGAAAAAACTGTTTCTAAAAATCCGTGCTTCATTGCGGCACACTGCCCCAACAAGAGGTGTCATAGTGTTGAGTGCAATTTTCTACGATTGCCGCACGCCATAGTTGGTTATTGAAGGAACCTTGAAGGTGTGGCCATACGTCCAGGGAATTCTGTGACTATATGGACTCACCTTCCTGGTGCAGCTTGACAACCCCCATTTTCCAACAAGATAATCCCCGACATCATACAGCACATGCATCTCTGGCCTGCCCTAGCGATGTCAACTTGTTTCCTTGGCTATCAAGGTCCCCAGACCTCTCGCCCATCAAGAACGTTTCGGGACCAAATTGGACGGGAACTTCGCGTCAGTGTGGAACCGCGGCATATCTGGAGGATCAGCAGCGCCAGCTGTGGCAGGATCTTCTTCAGAAGAACATCCGACAACTGAATTCCTTTATGCCCGACCTTATCGCTACCTGCCGATACTGGATTTACAATGCCACGACGAGTTCGTCCCGACAGTCAGACACGACGTTACAGCCCGGCCATTTCCGCCACCAAAATGAGTTCACTGTTTACAATATCCTGACAGTTTTTTTTCCGACAAGTGTTGCGTGGCTTTCGGCAAACTATATAATGGCCAGTGACATGCTATGGAGTGTGAAGAAATCACAAATCATTGTACACTCTTTTGTTTTGATAACTTTGTAAATGAAGTATTTTTTGATTTTGGAGCAGTATTTTTGCCACGAATATTTATTTTTGTCAATTCATTAGCTTTCGGTTACAATATAACCAGGATGTAAACGTAAAAAAAACATATGTTTAATGTGAAATTTACCACAATAGTGAAATCCGCACGACATTTTGTTTTGTAAGGTTATGTTTGTGTTTTATTTTCTACTGCCAAGCTAGCCCGACCGGCCCGACGCCCGACGAAAATAGAAATAGAATCTAATTTGACCGAGGCTGCGTTTGTCGGGGTGATCTTACACCTCATTGGCTGATGAAAATTATTCGTTGGTGTAGGGGCTATTTTGTTGGACTGTCGGGTAATTGTAAATCCAGTATATGTACTACGGATGGTCCAACACTATACTGCTCTCTGTCTCATATAACTTGGCAATATCATGACAGTTTGTGAGTGGGAACTTGACATATACGAAACAAACAAAGTGCCATTTACAAAATCCTGTATCAGCTGATGCACGAACAAACAAAAGTAAATATTACGTTTGCCATTCTGAGGACGTATCAACTCGAAAGTGTACTCACGCTCAATCGCCACTCTCACTCTGGCACAATCTGGCACACTTTAGCGAACTGTGACTTGTGTCCTCTGTAGGCCTTCAGCATTATTTTTCTTACAGAAAATGTAATAAATAATGAAAAATAAAATATTGCTGGTCTTTCACTTTCCTCGAATAAACGTACAATATTTTATGAAGTAGTTATTTTTTTTAAATTTTGTTACATTTTTCCACGATTAAAAACATCATTATGTGCAAATCGCAGTATTTAATAATATGTACACAATTAACCTAAATGTAACGTGAACATAATAACATGATAATTTATATGTTCCATATCAAACGGAATATAGCTGTTATTACACATTTCACAATCGCATTGATTAAATTAAGTCGATAAAATATTTCGAGCACTGATTTAGAAACTACAAAATTAATCTGGTTATTTGCGGTTAGACTGGAAAACAACATGGCTGCCAGAGAGGGTGCGAGAGTGAGCACCGAGTGTACACCATCATCCACTCTCCCTCTCGCGCTCCCTCCTCAGATTTGGGAAAGCAGGGAGGACCCTCTGGGTGGTATTCATAGTCATGTCTCAAGGATGAGCTTAAGCTAATCTTGGTCAAGATCATCTTATGTCTCAAGACAGTGTTATTGCCGCGTCACTTTCCATAGTCTACAAACAAGACGATCTTCGTGAAAGCGGTGTGCTCAAGGAGTAGCTTATATTTTACCACTTCCGGCTTGGTCAAGTACGACAAAAGTACGGCGTGCGACAAAAGCTCGAATGGCGGCTAGACACGAAATAGAAATATATACGCATTTTTTTGTCACCACGACGTAATGTATGGGTGATACTATATTCATCATATCTGCAAATTGATAAATAAAGGATTTCAAATTATACATAAGTATTGCAAATAGATAAAATAAAGGTTAAAACGAATAAAGTGATGTTAATGCAGTGAGAAATAACGAAATCTTGCTTAAAGAAATGTTGCTGATGAGTGTAAAAAGCGATTGTAAACGAAACTGTATGAATAATGTGATTTGTTTACACGAGCAAGCAGACAATAACACATCACACTATCGAGACGAGCTCATCACTTTTGAATGGAAATTATCAAAACCAAATACAGGGCCAACACGTTTTATACAACCTTTTCACTCCAAAATTGCCGTGTATAATATATTTATGCTTACAAAATTTCTACCTTTATTTTCAATTCAACACAAGTATTATAGATAATGTTTTATTTCTCACTACACACATGAACGCTTCTTGTAAATTGCTATTAAATTTGAAAAGGAAAAATTGTTATGTTATTAAGTTATATTGCCTTTATCGCTATCAAGTTAGTACTTTTTCATTTGTGGAACTTAAGTTCTACTATGTGAATTACATAAAAAAATGAATGGTATCTGTACAATTACAGTTCTGTAAAAGCTTTCTCAGAGCAGAACCATTTAGATGTTCGTCCAAATGTGTAATTTAATCATTAATCTTAACCTAACGCATGTTTTTCTGTCGCCTTTTTGCATGAATCTCTGCGAGTTCGACTTATGAAGCTAACCAATCAGCGTCCGCCGTTTCAAAAAGCACAGTCTCAGGTCACTTCTACAGTGAACTTGGCGGAGACGAGCTTATATGCAATCTTAAGCAAGGTATCGATGACTATGAAATGTGGTTCGAAATCGCGATCATAAGCAGCGACTGCGGAACAGAAATATTAAAAATAAGCCAGTCTTCGTGAAGACCGCCTTGTTTGCCTGTGCTTGAGACACGCTGAAGCGATGTTCATCTGGTGAATAATCTCCATCTTCATCTTCATCCTCTTGACACCGATCTGTCACCAATGACCAAGAGATATAAATACGCACCGGAGACACCAAAATAAGACATTCTAGACGAAGCTAGAGCTCGACATATGTTTATGAATACCGCCCTCTGTGACGTCAAGAGTGAGCGAGAGAGTACTCTTTCGGCGAATTGGGACACGGCCTGAGTGGGCTGCGGACGCGCACATCAGACAAGCAGAAAATACAGGATCAGCAAGAGTTCCTTAATGAATTAACATGTTTTATTTTACATGGTCACAAAACAGCGGTTGTTATTGTTCAAAATGAAATGCACAATAAAACGATCCGTATCCAAACTAAACCCAACTTCGCATCTTGGGAGTTCTTTTCACGTCATGTCCTCACTCTCTATCCATGCTTTCCATACGTGCTTGAAATTAATTCCAAAAGCCTACAGAAATATTGCTAGGTATTGGTGAATTATTTTTTCAAATTATTTGACTATATATATGTATATATATGTATATATATATATATATATATATATATATATATATATATATATATATATATATATATATATATATATATACACACACACACACACGTGCTGTTACTTGTAGAGTAAAGGTCACGCTACGATTGATACAAGCACATCACTAACACAACACAGTGATATACTTTAAAGTTAAAATGCTTGTTTTCAATTAGAGTGACTACAATCACGTATAGCGATAATCACTTACGTAAGCACAGTTATAGACAAGGCGAGTTCAGTTCGGTTTAACTTTCCTTGTTACTATCGCTGTGCGTCAATATTCAGCCAATCAGAAGCCCCGACACTTGTACTACGTTATCAAATGTAATGCTTATTTACGAATCAAGAAAGTGTGGATGTTGACTTCAGTCCTAGGGCAGATATTCTCTTTTGTTTATTTCTGGATAGCCGCAACCACAGAAACTTTTGTAACGTTTTTATTTGACGTTAATAGTAAAAAAAAACTGAATTGAAAATAATTTCTCATTTTAAAAACGTCTCAGATCAATCGGAAATAATTATTTTTGACATAAAACCGCTACCAACTATATAGAACTCAATTTTTTTTTTCGGCACAAACGTAGCAACACAAACAAAGTAATATCACTATCGCTATATCAATTGTAGCAAGGCCACTATAATTGTGCTGTGCTTATCGCTATGATGGTGAATGTGTTAGGCATATGTCAATTGTAGCCCGACCTTAAGCGCTCTCGGCTCACAACACGCTCTGCCGTGCCATGCGCGCCATCTGTCCGCTCTCTCTCTCAAATCACAACCAGCCGGAAAAAAAAAATTGCTTTCGTGTGTGAAATAACAGATTTACCAACAGATACCAGTAGTTTTATTTTTCCGCGAGCTCTGCATACTTTTTAAAGTGGCATATATTTCGTGTACAGCGATTTTGATTACTAGTATTGCTTTTGGGCCGGTAATCGTTCGTCTACGTTCATTACACGCCATGTTGTCGTGTTGTCACTATATTTTAATAACTAAACGATGCAAGTGGGACGCACGTGGGTAGTTTTCAAGCAATTCTTACGTTATTCCACGCCGCATATTTCCAACTCGAACTGTTTGGTATCAGTAATAGCAGAGTTACTTTGGTGAGTTTTTGGCGAGTAAAAGTGCGTTGTGAAAGCAAGTTCCCCGAATAACTTTTAGTTCCAGTAATATTAGCTGTGACGTCCAAAGTGTGATAGCAACTGCAAATACCGTCTCGCAAATGTTAACCCAAATTAGCTGTCTCGGAAAAATTAAAAAAAGTGTTAGAAAATATCAAATTTTTTGCAAGGTTTTACATTTTTACCTTTATAACCTGCACATTTTTTTTTTTTTAGACAGATGCCTGTCTGAAATACCTTAAAATATATTCAGCATTACAGTACAATGGGAAGCGGATTAGCTGGCATCGTGTTGATAAAATATACAGCACCCACTTGGCACACCAGGTGATGTCGAAAAGATACATCAACGAAAAGTAAACATTGGGCTCTACTTTCGTTGAACTGTCAAAATCTTGCCAAGTTACATGAGAGACAGAGAGTGGGTGGTTCCTGCAAGTTTTGGCCCCCTAGAATACATGCTCGGGGTGCTACAATATTTTGATGTTTCCTGTAAACATGCTACCAAGTGCCCCTCCCATCGCACCATCAAAGTGGCCAATCTTATTGCAAATATGGATAGTCCAGTTACATTCGCAATAAGTGTTACAATAAGCTGCAGCCAGCAAAAAAATAAAAATAAATAAAATTAATGAAAATAATGCACTTGGCGTTTTCGCGAGAATGAAGTTTCAACATTTATTAATTCGTGCTCTATTTTAAGTGTCTGCTTTTAAGCCTTATGGACATAAAGAAATAATTTTCAAGCATAAACACTAAACAATGATTTGGCCACACGAACGATAGAAATGCCTCGAGACCATTTTTCGCAGATCCTGACACTGCGTCCAGTGGATCTGGAATATTCATAAACTTCATAAACACATTTCAAGTGATATTACAAGCTATTTCTAGTGGGTACAAAATGGTATCATACAACTTTGAATATTTAGAAGAAAAAAGGCAAAACTGGGTGTAGGATTATTTGGATGGTACCTTATGACACCGACAATACATAAAGTGTTGTTAATGCATGAAGTAACTATAATTAAAAATGCCTTATTGTCTAATTGCCAGGTATCAGAAAAGGTTGCTGAAACTAGGAATAAACAAATTTGGCAGTAAAGAAAAATATTTCCTGGAAAATTAATTTGTAAACAGTGTAACACGGTGTGTGTTGAATAGATTGCTCCTAACCTCGGACCCGCTTCTTGTATGCTCAAATAAAACATCAAGAATGACGACGAAGCCGTTTTCTAAAGAAACATTACAGCTTCTGCTACCTTAAATGTCGATATCGATATGTGAGCGGGGACACGAAGAATATGAAAAAGTGGGAAGGGGAAGGGAAAAGAATATGAAGGGGAAGGGAAGAGGAAGAAGAGCAAGAGGAAAATAATGCTGAGGATACGAAATACCTCACACATGAAAAAAAAAAACAGTTCATTGCAATTTATACTGTACAAATATTATAGATTGGAGAGGATAGAGTGGAGAGATTTGGGCGGTTCTTAACATCGAGATCTTGAGAGCGAAGAGAGTTAGTATGGAGCAGGGCCGGAATGAAGAGGCGGGGAAAATAGGAGATCCCCGATAAAACCTTTCGACCAGCGGCATCGTCAGGTGCGATTCCGACATGCAAACATCCTGGAGCAACCCAACCGGGAATATAATAGACAGGACGAGAAGACCATATAGAGCTTTATTTGTTTATCCATCTTATTGTTGGGGTTTATATATTTTAGATGAATTGATTTGTTTTGTGACGTGACATGGATATATATAAATTACAAATTAATTAATTATTTATTGAAATTTTAGTATTGCTATGAAATGCAGAAATAGTTCATTCACGGTTACTCCCAACATTTCTGAAGCCCTGCTAAAGTCCTACTTCCCGGATATTCCTCCGCCTCATGCAAACAAAGTATAACAGAGTCTAGAAAACTACACCAAAGGGACTGCGCAGCCATATTCGTGCGCGTTCAGTGTGGTAATATTTTGCATAAGAACTATTTCTTACTAGGCGTTACCAACACACTAATTTTCTCCCTGTTCTATTCATATCAATTGCAACTGAAATATTACAATTCACCAATGAAATGTAATTAGATTTTCATTTTAATAACAAAAAAGTAAATTTTTTTTGTTAACGCTGATATGAAACGCTTGAGGTACATAGAATATTTAGGAAACAGCTAAGCATATAGTACATGGGATTATTCTTTAAACGTTTTATTCAAAAAAATGTGAATAACCCGCGAATATATTATACATAGCTTATGGATGGTAACAGTGTGATTCTTTTTAAGAGTTTAAATCGACGAGAGAGAGAGAGTGCAACCATGGACATGGACGAGAATACGTCACCTCTTGGGAAGAATTCTGGTTAGAGATTTGTAGAACCACTGCACTTGTTATATGCATCAAACGTCTGCAGGAGCACTGATCTTGCCCAGATGCAGAATATATTGTTTCGGAAAATGTTTGCGTCGGGACGGCAGTTACGTCCTGAAAACTACGATGTACGACCAAAACCTTGACTATCGCCGAATCGTTGCCTTCGTTACGAGGTAATTTTTCTGTACGGTTAGCAAAAGCAGCTAAAGAAATATTTACTTCCTATCTCTAGATTGAATTGTGAACGGGATATTAACGTCCTTTGGTGAAATTCCAGAAGGATCATCAGGACGCGGCTTACGAACTAACTAATAACGTAGCTTGACACCATTGCATTAACTGGGATTCGAACACAGAACCTTCCGCACTCCAGACCGGCGACGCACCAACCGACTGCGCCACGGGCTGTGGTATCATAGTACATTAAGGAAGGTAGACTAATATTTCCATAAATCAAAAAAATTTAAAGAATAGATTTATTATCAGCGAACTTGTGTTTTTATAAACTTCCTTTTCAATTAAAGCACCATTTTGTTACTGTAAACAAAAAATTGCCTCAAAGAAATGGTTTTCTTTGCCGAACAGAAAATTTTGTTGAAAGGATTTATTTAACGTTCGGCCCATTTTTTTTTATTCGGGGCCGCAGTAGTGCATTGGCTAGAGCACCCACCTCCCACGAAGGCGACCTGGGTTCGATTCCCGGTGGGGTCACTCCTGAATTTACGCACGCGGGAATCTTGCCGGTCGGCGGGTCTTCTCGGGGATCTTCCGTTTCCCTGACCCTTCGACCCTTGCATTTCAGCGCTGCTCCACGCTCACGTCACTTCTTCACTCTCATCAGATCTGAAAACCCCGATATCAAGACCCGCCCAAATCTCTCCACTTTCGATTCTCTATTCACCATATATGCGCGCTTGTTTGACCATCTCAAACGTTTCCTGCCCACACTCTAAATCTGAAACAGTGCGAATCGAGCAAAATCGGTGCCATAAAACACGTTGGCCGAATTTCGCTGTTTTATTTGCGATTCCCACTGAACGTCGAGAATTCCACTGCCGATAAGTCACTTGTTCCCATTTCATTCGCTTGATTCGCCATTCCGGAAGGAGCTTATCAAATGACTTCCAGTGAATGTTATTTAACTGATTGCCATCACTTGTGAGAGGACGTTTGCGTAACTTTGCACAGAATGCACTAGCGATGCTTTGTCTTGTTACTAACCACTGTACTACACATTGCAGTTTAACATGTAGACTATAGCATGAAAAGAAAGATAGCTGACGGTTGGCTTTACTTTGGTAAATATAGCACGCCCAACTGAAACAGTGAGTAGTGCTTGTTCTGCCAGTACACGAAGTTTCAGAGTCGCTCTCGTAGTTCTCCGTGATCCTTCTTACGATACGTACAGCCTATTCACCATAAGTGAGCCTTTTTTGAGGCCCTATTTCCTTTTTTTTTTTTTTTTTTTTTTTTTTTTTTTTTTTTTTTTTTTTTTTTTTTTCCAGCCCTTATTTATCATTCAACCACATTTTAAAACGAATATTGCTATGTACGTAATAAACACAGTGTGCATATTCCACTGCACTTGGAAGTTAACGTATAAGGCTAAAATATAAAACATTTATTGACTACTATTCTAAATGAGAGGGCTTTAAATAGTGCTCACTTTAGCGTGAATAGCCTATAACCGTGTTTCAATTCGAAAGTATATCAGTAGCTTGTATATTATTTTTCTAATTATTTTTACAAAAAAACATTTCCAAACTTTACAACGTATTTGAATGTCACGTAGTTTGCCATTGACTATACTGAAATGTTATGCACAATTTTTGGTCTGTTAGGATAAATTATGTTATCTTAATTAATCCATAAATAGTAGGCAATATTTGAATAGTATGCTTATAGTATTTCATGCATATATTTCGTTTTAAGCTGAAAATTTATAACTTATTTTATATCAACTGCTTTCCGATTACGATAGCATGTGCCTGCGTTGTCAATCTCGTTAAACGTGGTCAGTTTTATGCGATATTTTCAGTATACGCGCATTAAATTCGTCGCAAATAATTAAACTTCTTTGCATCAGGCCTAAAATTGTGTGGGAAATCGCCGCATTTCTATTTCCTGCTAAGTCGATATGGGCTGAGTTGAGGTTTTGCAACACGATCATTATTTTATATTTCCCATTCGTAGATTTCCGGGTAGTTACCTGAGAAAGCTGACAATCAACAGGCGGCAGAGCCAGGTGTACGTAGAGAATGTAGTTCGATGTGTTATCAGATTTGTGGAGTTCACAAGGTTTCACACTGCGCTGTCTATAATCAGTTTAATGAACGTGTACATGAGAACCTGTGTGGTCCCCATTGTTGTGAGAAGTGACAGTTGACACCGCTCGTTTAATGAGATTACGCTTTCAGGTAGCCCACTTTTAGGCTTCACAATAACATCCGGCTTAAATATGACCGACTGGCCTTATTTGTAAAGCCCCTTCACATCGGAGAAGGGAACCAGGAACCAATGATTTCTGCAACAATTTTTTTTCGGAGATGTGGGATAGTAAAAACTACTCAGTTTTCCATGGCTATCACACGCCATTTTACTGAAGTACAAAGTCAATAGTTGAGTAATTAAGTGATCTTTAATAAAAACGGCGTATTAAAACTAACTTAGGGTGAGGCTGTCTGTTTGGTGGAGGTGAAGGTATACGTTATCACAACGTATGGAGATACTGTGGAGGTAATTATTAAAACAGTATTTTCTTCTTTGAATATTTCTTCCCCCGCTGATTTGCTCCCGTCGTTTTCAAACACCGTCATTGAAATTTGTGTATGCCGTTTGATAAACCAATAGTAAATATGCCGCATCTCCGCATAGAAGACTTTTCGGAAATGGAAAACAAATAATTTAACATACGTGTTTTATTTTTCACGTGCAATTGAGCCCTTTAGTAGCCTGTCGCTGAGAGGTAGGAAAAATCACTTTATTATTGAGACCTTTACTTGCCGTACACTATCGCCGACTTAAAAAAGAAAAGGTGACTTAGTATGAGTGAACAAATTCTACTTAAGAGAATCGCCAGCCTACACCAGAGAAGGATTTAAGGAGATTATAGGCTGTTCACAGTAAAATGAGCACTTTTTAAATATCTACTTATGATCTACTTGTATGCATTTTGTGTATTCTTCCTCCGTATGTAATATTAGCATGGCCATGGGTCGCATATCTTTATTCATGCGTCGATCAAGTAAAACAATTAAATTGTTTGGTAAGGAAATATTACACATAACTGCTCATTTTTACACTTCGGTGCATTGAAAAAAAGAGAAAGAGAAAGAAATAATTAAAATTATCACAAATAATTACCTAACACTTTTTCTTCTACGTTTAGATATGGAACAATTTTCGATTCATCGTTACCAGGTTTACTGGGCAAATGTCACTCAGTGTGTCCATTAAAATATACGCATTCAGGGACAGTGAATGTTTTCTAAGGTTCATTTCAAAAGTGATCACTTTATCGTGAACAGCCATTAAGTAAAAACACTCAATGAAAAGTAGGGAGGTAGGACTAAACGTCTCATCGACAGCCATCATAATAGACGAGGCCAGTTCCTCAGACAAGCAAAAACGGGGAAGTAATCTTCCGTGATCTGTATTAAAAAATAATCCCAGCATTCGCTTGGAGTGATTCACGGAGATTATGGAAAATCGAGATCAGGATGACCGGACCGAGAATCGAAATCGTGTCCTCCCGAATGTGATTCCAGTGTGTTATTTCGGCACCTTGCTAGGTGACTTAATTTAAAAATCGCTTAGAATTATCGATAAGTGACCGCTAAAGAAGTTTAGGTACTGCTGAATAGCATTTATTGTCCTTACACCATCTTTAATTTCTCTTGTGATTTTCCGAGTATTTTTGGGTATTCCGGTACACATCGTTAACTTATTATTGGCATAGGATTTATTTATATTTACTGTTATACCATAACATGGTAGTAAAAATGATAGGCAACTTATTCTATTGTTAATGCGATGGTTAAGCTATGTTAAAAATTAAAAACTTAATTATTATAATTATCAGCGAGACGTTTATTTAATTGCAGAAATTGTGTAATATGATGTTTTGTAGTTCACAACTGGTTGTACATATTCGTGACTTAATAAAATATTTTATATTTACCTTACGTAGAATTTTGGAATTCAAATTGTAGGCGGGAATTTGATACTGGAAGTACAACGAATATTACCAATATCAAAAACGCATGCGTGGAAAGAAAGATGTAATAGTTAATTTTGAATTAAATTTTCAACAAGACTGTTTACCAGAATATTGCCATGCACTCTCTAGTTTGTCCCACGCGAGCGAGTATAAGAGGAGGACAGAGTTATTATATGATAGTGGGCGTCGAGTATCAAGGGATGTTTGAATGACAGGCGAGCGATAATACAAGACGCGCATACCTTGTTACAAAAGCGTACCGCCACGATAATCCCTTAGCGGTACACGCTCCTGACCTTCAGCTTATTGATTTTCTGTGTGTATCTGAAGAATTTCCTAGTGGTTTACTACCCTAGTTTCTCTCAGCGTTACTCGGGGTGCGGCGAGCTTCCAGGTCAAGGCCAGCGAGTATAAAAGTGCGACGGGCCTCCGAGCTGGCAGTTGATGAGTGGATGAGTAGCTGGAGTTTTAGCGATAGACGACGAGCAAGAAGAGAAACGAGCGTCGATAGAAGGGACAAGCGGTTGGGTAATCTACGACTGAGAGCATCGTCGTCAATGAAAAATGACTGAATACGAGTTAATTGACTAAAACCACACAGAGATAACAAGAAGGATGTTAATAAGAATTAAAATGTACATTAGATATTGCATTCACTGGGAAATAGAGTAACAGTAGAGATAGATAGATTGATGCTCTAAATAAATAGCTGTGTGAATAAATTATAAACAAATATGTTTATTTATTAATTCCTCCATCCGTCACGAACTTGGATACGCTCCTCAGGCGTCTTGTAACAATAAGTTAGTCTTGAAGAATGACATGACGAATACTGAATGTTTTACATGAAGTTAAGTTAGGTTGGTTTGTTAATTAAATTAATTTAAATCAGGTGCTCCATGTTTGTTCATTGGTTGACATTAATAAACGCGATGAAACGTGACATTGATCGTTGCGCGCGATCAGCAATTAATGCCTGATTTTCAACTCACAACTCTTGTGTCATCCTTCAGTTTCTTGGAAGTGAATCTCCAAAATTCGAGTGTACTGTACGTGTAGCATATTCCACGAGTTCCTCCTGACGGCTGGGAGTAGATTGTGCGGGTCGGAAAAAATACCGAATGTTCATTCAAACCTTGTATTTCAGTCGCTTGCTGGCGGGTGAACAAAACGTTATTTTGCATTCATTCCAAACTTTTTCAACAAGTTGTGATGCCATTACATGTAAATAAAAAATTGTATGACACGGTTGTTGTTTCACATGTCAAAAGCGCATTTGTATTTCTTGCTGGTACACGTAACTGTAAAATAAATCACTTGTAAAAATAAAATAATTTACTTTAGCATAGACAACGCAACTACGTTAAGGAATTTGTCTTTACATAAATATTATATATTTAACTGTTTTTTACAAGAATTTCTTACAAGCTATAAGAAAATGCGTGCATATTTGTTACCATTTTTAATCTAATTTTTGTGTAAGAACGTATGTAATCGCGCGAATTTATACAGTAATTTTAATTAACTTTGTTAAGATTTGTTTTTTAGTATTTAAAAAATGTTTTTTTTTGTGTTTGCGAAACAGATAAAATTGTATTGACATGTGCTCATGCAATTGTTAGAATATATTTTTTTATTCGTTGACGTTACATATCTGCAAAATGAGTGATATTTTTGTCACTAATAGAGAATAATGGATGATTCACTGTCCAACGCTCTCAACAAACTCCCAGTTCCTACACACTCACAGAGTTCCGTTTATCTGATATCTCGCAAACGGCGTTGTGCAGTACAGAAAGCACGGGGTGTGCTCATTAGAAACTTAGACAAAACGTGATCGTATGTTTTTTTTTTTTCCGCCCATACCCAGTAACGTTAAGTGACAAACTCGTGCACGAAATACTCCGTAGTACACAATTATCGTGTAGTAAAAGTATGACTTAGTTGAAGTAATAGAAGGGCCTAGTTATAGAAAACACAGTAATAACATTTTGGGCCATGGAAGTAATTTAACAATTCGTTCTGTGTTTGTGTTTTGTAACTTATTTTTGGAAATTTTGGAAATGTTTTAATAGCAACGCCATTACAGTCAACTGACTGTTCAGCACGCAAGGAGGGGCAGACAACAGAGAACAGTGAAATCATTTTAAACCGAAAAACCAGTGAGTTCTTAAAATAAACCACACATATTCACAAACTTACGTTTAAAGCCTGATTTATCACCAGAATGAAATAATAAAGAGATCGAAATTTTGATAAAAATAATAATTCGATGCTGAAAACAGTACACATTGAAATAATATTTAGACATCTTACTTTACTAAATAGTCACGTGGTGTGTTCAACACATTCTCTTATTACGGTAATTTCTTCGTATACGTATTTAACGTTTAAAGCCGGCAAAATCAACACGGCGACGATTTGGATATATATATATATATTTATTTATATATATGTAATTTGTAAGCTTCGATATTAACAAAAAAGCAATAAACAAATAACGAAAAAAATACGCCATCGATTTAGCAGATGAAATATATCACGTAACAGGTGCATTAAGAAAAAAAAGTAGGAGTGTGGCTGGAATGGGGACATGGCCGTAGGTTTAACGTAAATACGGCTCCGTTGGTTCTTTGGTACATGGGAATGAAATGAAAATATCGGTATTGAAACTCTGCGCTTACTAATTAAGTCGACAGATCTGCACGAAATCATTTTACGGCACGAAAATCAGCCTGCTACAAGCGATTTGCAGTAAAGTGAGCACTTTTGAGGATCTGGCTACTTTTTTGCTTTCAGCCATTTTTTTTTGTCCTTCAGCCCAATTTTTAAATAAATATTGCCACGTAAATAATACACACAGCGTGAATATGCCATCCTACTCGGAAGTTAACGTCTAGGGATAAAATAAAAATGTATTTATTGACTATTATTCAAGAATGCATTGCTTCAAGACCTACACAATAAAAGAACACATATTTTTAATTTGTGAACGTCTATTAGAGTAGGAAAAGGGGCTGTTTAAATCATGCAGTTAAAAACCAGGCTTTAAAGAATTCTTACAAAATTTATCACAGTGTTATTTATTCTGTAATGATCTTGACACATGAAACTTCATACAAAATCGTCACTAGTGGCCACTGGCCCCCTCCCTCGTCGCGCGCGCGCGCGCGCGGTGCCAACTCAAGTAAAGGCGGTTTACTATAAAGTGAGCACTTTTGAAATCAACCTTGGAAATATGTCACTGCCCCCTGCCTGCATATAATTTAACTGATGCAATGAATGGCATGCGCCCAATAAAGTTGGTAGCGATGGATGTAAAGTAGTTCCATATTTAACGTTGAGTATTTATTTATTTCGCTTTCAGTTTTTTTCTAAGCATCGGAAGTGTGAAAAGTAACCAGATTTGTAAAATATTAATTTTTATAATAATTCCACAGCTCCGCTTGATCGACGCATTGAATAAAATGACGAGATCCACGGCAATGTTGATTTTGCACAAAGCGAAATAACACACAACGTGCATACAAGTAGATCTGAAGCATGGTTTTCAAAAGTGCTCATTGTACCGTGAACAGCCTTTATCATGCTCGCGTCGTGTTCACACACGCAGTAACATATATTTTTACTCTGAACTTCTCCGAAGCCATGCTGATGTTCTACTTTCAGCCCATCCCTCCACCGCCATGCAGACAAAACTTAAAACAACCTTAAAAATCCCGAAATAATTTCCGAATTCAAGTGTTGCAATCGTTCAAATTTTATGACGTGCGCTGTGCTTGCAGCAGGCGTACATCTTGCAACCAACGAACGAGCTGCGTGTTATCTGATGTCGACCGCAACCATTCGTAACTGAGAAACACGCAGAACCTTCAACAAACCATATTTCTCACGAGGGAAACGATCAAATCACTGACCAATGATTCCTTTTTATCTACAGCGTCAACCATATATATATATATATATATATATATATATATATATATATATATATATATATCCTTCATGTGCGAAATGTCCTCGATTATGGACACGGGGACGAAATGGGTTAACTAAGTTTAGAAAATTACACCAGACGAACAACACGCCGTATTTTTGCAATATTTCGAATGAGAACTATTTCTTATCAGGCATCATCAACACACCTAGCTCCCCTCTGGTTTTAACGATATTAATTTTCAAGTGAAATGTCGTAATTTATAGATGAATTATGAGTACAATTTCAATTTTACCAAAAATAAGACTATGGTGTTAACGTATGTATAAAACGCTTATGACACATGGCAAATGCTGTTCACGCTAAAGTGAGCACTTTTGAGGACCTAATTACTTTTCCTTGACTAGCCATTTATAACTTTCTACCACATTTCTAAAACAAGTATTCCCATGTAAGTAATAAACATAGTTTATACATTTTACCGGACACGAAAGTTGACGTCTAAGGCTACAATAAAATATATTTATTGACTATTATTCCAAACGAGAAGGCTTCCAAAAGTGCTCACTTTACCGTTAGTAGCCTATACATTTAATAAAAACCAATTACCTGTAACAAGGGGTGATTTTTCAAAGGTTTGGTTCGACCAGTGTGAAGATATCTTGAATAGATAATACATGATCGAGCGAGACGTCGTTTTATTTTCCATTCGCGTCACTATGTTATGGCGTTGACACGGATCACTGCAAAAGTTACATGACCGCATCCGTTCCGGTATAGGCGCGACCGGGTCACTTCCGGATTTTCGCAAGTGGCAAACGTGGCGGACGATGCCGCTGGTCGGCGGGATTTTTTTCTTCGGGGTACTCCCGTTTCCCCCCCCCCCCACCCTTTCATTCCAGCGCTGATCCATTCTCGCCTCACTCACCCTCATCGGCTCTCAAGACCTCGTTGCTACCCCTTTTCAGAACTACATTAATTTACCATGCCAGGTGTAGCTAAAAAAAAAATTTATGAAGCGTGGTGTACGTAATTCGCCACAACACTTTTTTCGTTGTCACAGCCAATGAGCTGTAGGCTCTATATTCGGCTACATTTATATGAACCAATTATGATCTAGATTAATATGACAGTTTGTGAAACATATACCCGCTGGTAAGATAGTTGGTCGATGAGCTTCGCAGTGTGTAGTATGCTACATACAAAATATTATCTATATGCTGTACACGGTAAAATGAGCACTTTCGAAAACCCTCCTTTACATCTCCCTGTAACCCCGTTATGTATCCCTCCGCCCTATGTAAAATTAACATTGCCGTGGGCTTCATAACTTAATTCATGCGTCGGTCAGATGAAACTGCGAAATAATTAAAAAAGTCGGTCTTGATCTTGAAGACGTGTCCATATCCAGTTGTAATGCGGGAATCACATAGCACCGACGCGCACGACACGACGGCCAGTAGCCAATGAAATACAAGATAGCTCGTCGTAAGCCCGAAAGATTTTGTCGTCCAACCAGCAATTTTGGATTGGGAATGATTTCTATTCTTCGTCGTGCACAGGATGCGCAACCTTGCATAATGGTAAATACGCAGCTTAAAAGAAAAATAACTGTATATAACTCTTAAAAATAATAATATTACCTTTGTATGCATTAGCGATACCAATTTGTCACCATCGTGTACTAGAAATTCCGCTCTTGTTCACCGCCTTCTAAATAGCTAGGTCAAATGCCGAGAGTGCGGTGTCGGTCGTGCTGTAAATTCAAGCAGCTGCTTTGAGTCGCGGTTGCGTTTCTGGTCGCGTCACGCTGCGTTGGTCGGGGCCGCGCGATTCCCGCGCCATCGCGGCCGGGGGGGGGGGGGGAAACGGTAACGCACAGTTGAGAAGTGAACGCCCTGCCTCGCATCCACTCCGCGGTCTCGTACGACCTCGACGCCGTGATCCGCGAAGCCTCGTTAGCTGTGCCGCGGGCGACGCGAAGGGGGCGCCACTCGCGATCGTCCAGATACGACCGCTGGGACTGTTTCCGCGCGAGACAAGACGGGTTGGCCGCGTGGGAAGCGCATTTCCCTGCAATTAATTCCACCACCTCCAGGCCGCGGGGCGCCGTGGCTCGTGCGACGCATATAAAGGGAAGTGTCGCAAGGTGGACTGCACAGTCTCCGGGGCTCCAGGTGCAAACAGCGCCACCTCCGCCAAGCCCTCCTCTCGAGCACTGCCAAGCGGAACCACGATGAAGAACACGGTGAGTTACTGGTTCGAGCTACCCCGCCAGCACGCGGAGACATTCGCCCACGTGGAAATACTACCCGCTGGTTTTAATATCATAGGCTGTTCGCGGTAGAACGAGCAATTTTGAAAGCCTCGCTTAAGATCTACTTGTATATAAAAATTAACATTGCCGTGGGTCTCATCATTTTATTCATGCGTCGGTGAAGCAAAACTTTGAAATTTTAAAGGAAAGTGATTATTATACAAACCAGCTCATTTTCACACGTCCATACAATAAAAAAAAAAACAGAAAGCGAAATAAATAGTTTAAGTTATCACAAATGGTTACCTAACACTTTTTTTTTTACGTTAAGATATGGAACTATTTCCCATCCATCGTTATCAACTTTTCTGAGTAAACGTTACTTAGTGTGCCCATTAAAATACATGAGTTCAGGGACAGTGACTTTTTTTCCAAGGTTCATTTCAAAAGTGCTCACTTTATCGTGAGCAGCCTTTATTAAAGGCTGGGCACGATAAAGTGAGCACTTTCGAAATCAAAACTTTGAGAAAGTTACTGCCCCTTCCTGCACATATTTTAACAGGCGTACTGAATTGTATGCGCCCCTGTACAGTTGGTAATGATGGATGGAATAGTAGTTCCATATCTCAAAGTCAAATAAAAAGCGTTAGGTAACCATTTATAATAACTTTAATTATTTCTTTCGCTTTCTGTTTTTTTTTATGCATCGAAGTGTAAAAATTGACAAGATTTGTAACATACAAACTCTTCTAATAATTCCACAGTTTCAATTAGCCGATGCATTAATAAAGTTATGAGGCCTATGTCAATGTTAATTTTACACAAGGCGGAAGAATACACAAAGTGCATACAAGCAGATCATAACCAGAGCTTTCAGAAGAGTTCAGTTTACCGTGAATAGCATATATACTGGGATGGTTCCTTAAGGCCGTTCAAGAGCTAATATTTATTTCCTATATTTTGACCATTATGTGACGTTTCATGACACTATATCAGTGATAAATTCATTAAAATACCAAGTCATTTTAAAACAAACATTCATAACGGTTTTTTTTTGTGTAAACGAAATAATTTTAACTTTAATTCGAATTTCATTCAAATTTAAAAAAAAAATCTTGGTTTTAGTTATAGAATTTATTTAATTCACAGCATTAGTATTTTGAAATTTCTTTGAAAACCTAAGGGTTTAACCTCTGACAGTTGTGAATTGTAAAAAATAAATAAAATACGGGCTAACAGCATAAAAATATTCAATAAATAAATTTATATTAAAATGAACAATTATTTTGAGACATATTTTAAAAGTATAAATCTCTCTAAGTTTTGAGATTTGTGCGATAAATATTATGAACTCGAAATTCTTGTAGCTCACTTAGTTCATTTCTGAAGTCATTTTAATCTGTTGTCATTATTTTTTCCGGAATATTATTTCATATCGCGACGAATAATAATGTAACGGGCTACAAATATAAAAAGTAATTTTCAGGCTACTCAGCACATAATTTGCGATCGTTCCTTAAGCTGGAATAGTTACCTTGTTCAGGCTCTGGCGGATTCTATCCCCATTGCCGAA